>JAHLSL010000046.1:15702685-15814793 GCA_025920805.1 Petroica traversi | reverse complement strand
ACTGTATATTATATAGCATTATATTCATAGCATTCATATGCTATGAAATTATAGGAAAGTATTTAATAGTAGAATCCCTGTAAGTACACAAAAAAAAAAGGTGCAGTTAGTCATATGAAAAGGCTAAAGATAAGACCTGCATATAGACAAAAGACATTATATGGTTTTGTGATAGTGATATACACAATGTATTGAAATTTAGCTTTAATACAGATGAGAGGTTTTTTTGTGTGTAGATCTCTTCTTCACAAATGCATCATTCTGTTATACTAATACTGTATTTATGAACTCACAATTCTGATTATTTTGTAAGAGTAGATCCAAAATATCAAGCCATGGTTACAGTGTCTATCTTCAAAAGGTTTCCTGTACTTATTGCAGCCACTTCTGAAGTATTCATATTCTACTGTTATCAATCCACATCAATATTTCATCAGTACTATTTTAAGTATGGACAGAATATTTGATGATGCTGTATCTTGAGAATGTATCCATTTCTAATCCATGTAATTAAAAACAGAATAATGATGCCCTTTTTACAATATGCGCAATTTAGACATTTCCTAGTAGAAATAGGTAGGGATAAAAGAGTCTGAAATATTATTGGCAATACAAGTAGAGGTATGTCCACCACCTTAACATTTTTCTTCTCGATTAAACTCCAAAAAAGTGCCACGATGCAAACTGCCTGTGAGGAATAATCTCTGGCTAGTGATAGTTACTGCTGTTATATTTCAGGTAGGCCAAAATCATGCCAGCACCCCATTCCAACAAATAAATAGTACTGACAATGAAATTTCAGTTCTTATATCTTTGGCTCAGGTCTAGAAACATAGGTATAGCCAAATAATACATCCTTTCATCATTTACTTAGTTTAATGCTACTCTGAAATGGAAAACTGTTAATGGCCCAGTAGTTGTCTTTAAATGAAAGTCTGAATCTACTTTGGTTTCAAGTTTGAATGACAGATAGTTATTCTGAAGGGAACAAGCCATAAAAATATTATCAAATCTCTCATTTTCTTACTGACATGCTAACTACAAAGAATATTGTGAGGGAAAGATGTAATAGAGAAAATAAAGTTTAAAACTCCAAAAAGTTAATGGGTTTATACCAAAATAACATTAATTTTGAAAGGAAATAATTTAAGCATTTCATATATGAACAATCAGCTGGTTTTTAAGTAACCCTCAAACTGTTAAATAAGCAATGAGTGCTCAGGATGATAGAGAAACTGCTTTGTTGTGCTCAAGTCTTGAATCTTTTCTAATTAGCAGGATACGAGTATAACAAAATATTTTTTGCTGTGGATATGGATGCAGGTTGTTTCAAGTCAACAAGTAAAGAGAATTAATTCATTTAAATACTTGGCTATACCTGTCACACATGACTGAAACTGTAAGCATGTCCCTGGTTACCTAGAAAGACGTTTCATGTGCATGTGTTCCCACAATCAGCCTAGAGGTAAGATGCTTAGTCTGAATCTTGTAAGAATTTTGGGAGAATGGTAAGAAATATGGAGACCAAAGAATTATCCTATATATGCTGAGGGAATACTCAGTATTTTCAGTTCATCAGTTCCTCAGATGGGGAACTTCATCCATATAAGGAGCAGAAGTTGCAATGCTTTGCTTTCTCTGATATAGATTTTACTCTTTCTTACATGGGACCTATTACCAATCAAAAGAGTCTGAACTCAGGTGTATCAATATATTTTACCAGTAGTGGATTATATATAAACAAACAAGAGAAACTAGTGAGGAAAGAAAAAAATATTTTAGTTTAAGATTTACAGAGTGCTGAAACATTTACAAAGTGCAGCTCACTCCTATGTCTACTATGGGAAACCAAAGCAGTGCGTGAATAGAGAACATCCACAATCAGTGAACTAATTTCTAACACCTTTTCCTGTGAAATATTTTTAAAAGTAGATTTAGAATGAATAAAATTTGCTTTAGAAATTAAATTTCACATTTTCTGAGCAGCATATGAAAACCCACAAGGTATGTGTACATTAAAATTTCACCTAGATAAATCAATCCCCCAAAGGAAAAAAGATATTACTCTATAGTACAGTACTATAACAATTTTCTAGAGAAAATGTTTTATCCATGTTATTTCAATGTCCATTTTGGTGGCCTTTACTGCTCAATGGTATGTTGATCCAAGACAAGATTTGCCAGCTCAGATTTATTGAGGGCCAGAAATGCCACACATTTGTAGCTTTTTAATTTGGGAGTACTCACATAGGCTCTACTTAAGATATCTCAGCGTCATCACATCATCTAGTCACACTACAAACTCTTCATTAAAATATGTTTTGAGCAGGTCTCTTGGCATCTTATTGCAATTATTCCACAGTGTATTATTCAAAGAAAAAAGAAAGAAAGAAATACCTGTAATGTATATCCTGGCTCACACTGAAATGATAAAACATCATTCACCATATATCTATCTCCTGATTTGATCCCATTGCTAGGAATTACTGGTTCTGGGCAGGCAGCAAGGCCTACAGCTGGAAAAAGTAAAAACAAAGATTGAAAAAACATAGATAAGTGGACAGCAAGTCTTCACTGATATCCTCTGCTTTAGTGAATTCTTTCCACAGAATTATGGGTTTTAAAGAAAACATTTATTAAAAAATCATTTTAGCAATAAATTGAAATTTTGCTTAAAACCAGAAGTTTTCTGAAATGTTCTACAGAATAGAAGCAATATGGCTGAAGCACAAAGATTATACACTGTGACTGTACCAGTTACTAGGTGACATTGTTGGGACACACTACATGGCTTTGTAATCTCCAGAACAGTAGTGTGACTTTAGTTTGTTAAAAAACCTGGGTTTTATTTGTTTGCTTGTTTTGTTTCGTTGGGGTTTTTTTTTAATACTATCTTATCCTTGTGAAAGAAGTGGAGAGAGAAAGAGGGAATACACTTTCTGTATATTCTCTCTTTTCAACTATAAATGAGCAGAATTTATTGGTGGTTTCTTATTTTTAGGCAACTCCGTGGACTATGGAGTTTAGACTCCTAAAGAAGTTTAGACATCAAAATTTAGTACTTTTAGCCCAAAACTAAATCTTTGATAGGTGTCCCTGGATAGTCTGTTCTTAATTATTTTTAAGCCAGGTGTGAGAAAACAAAAGATTAGTTTTACAAAGATTCTCTATGACTAGTAATTTCTCAAATTTGTTTACCTAAATTTGGCAACCTAAAGTACAAACTTCTGCTTTTTTTTTTTTTCTTGTGTGCCTATCTAAGGTGTTGCCAAAGTTAATATTTAATTTCAGTTATGCTGAGGACAAAGTGAAAATACTCCAAATGCACAAGACAGTTGAGAAACAGGAGATTAGATTTAGTAAGTCTGTGCTTTTAAGATTTTCATTGCAAAAACAAGTACCAGAAGAATTACCCACTCATAACTGACTTTCTTTGATATACCTGCTATTAAGAAGCAATATTACCTTCCGAAAAGAAAGTTGAAAGCAGAATCAAATACTATTCTGAATCCTCAAATGTCTGTAATTCTAATCATTCCATAATACGAGCCCAGTTTAGCTTGAAAATTGCTTTAGTTAGAACTGGTCCAAAAATCAAAAGAATGCTCAAGAGAAAGAAAACAAGTCTGGTATCTGGGGACAAACTAGGAAACTTAAATATTCAGAGTCTCTGAAATACATTATTAAACTAGGCTGTATGTGAACAGTCAGTTATACAGGGAAAACATGTTAAATGTCAAGTCCAGGCAATCAAAAAAGGAACAAGGATTTCTTAAGTGCATGCTTTTCAGAGCTCAGCTTCTGCTATGCAGTACAAAAGAGAACACATCAATGTCAAGAGTGATAACCCTCTCCCTGACCTTCTTCCACTTACTGTTTGCTAAACACTTTCTTGAGTCTGCAGTGGCATAAGACAAATATGCCTTACTTACATAATTATATCCATGCCTACAATTACCTCAGATTCTGTCCAAACATCACTGCCACTGCTGGCAGGAAGAAAATCCTTGCTGGCACATCTGACAATGTGAATGCCCATTAGTGTCCATTTCAGAAAGCTGAGAAGTGGACAACACAAGAATTTCTTGACAGCTGGACTAAAAGTCATCAGGCTTTCTTTTTTTGAATTCCTCCCACCCCTCTGCAGCTAACAGAAACATATTAGGCTTTATTATATTACAAACATCGAGATGGAGTGAATTGTTCTTTCCATATTGATAATGGTGTATATAAAACCCAAGCTGTCCCTTTGAAAACTTCATGCTTCAGCCTAAAAAATGTCTCTGTCTCAATGAGTTACTGCAGATAGGTCAGATTCTTGTCAACAGCTAGTAAGTTGTGCAGATATACTGACAGGATCAGGACCTGCTAAATTAAAAATGGCATGTTTATGATTCACACCTGCTTTAACACAGGGAAAAAGAAAAGATTGTTGCACTGAAGAGCCACATTAAAAATCAAATTGCTTGAAAGATCTTAAATTGGCCCTGTAAAAACAATATTCTACTTGGAAGAATGTATTTTCTTTTCTGGTACTCTGATTTTTGTCTTTTAATTTATTAGAGACCTTCATGATAGAGAAGTACTACAAAAGACAGTCAATTGTTTTCTAGTCCCCTTAGCAGTGAATCCTTTATTTCAGCTGCCAAGAACCTTTAACACTTGAAAAGACATGATAGAATGGCTTCAGAATATGTTCTCCTATACATTCCATCATCTTGGTATAGCAGTAAACTAAAAGCGTACAAAATGAGTGATGCTGACCTATGCCATATATCATAATTCGAGGTAATAGAGCCAGATAACACTATTAAAATATTGATTGCATAAAGCAAGGTTTTTACTGAAAAAATTAATTTTAATTCCTAAATTTGGAGAGATAGATAAATATAGACATTTGTGGCCTAAACCTATATATCAATATTCAGCATATATTCAGTTTTTACTAAAACAAACCTGACTTCAATAGAGAAGCTCAAGCAGCATGCTGAGCAAACACTCATCATTTCCAGACATTTTATTTCATCACTTGTTTGAATATTAAGAAAAACATTTAACCTTCCACTGAATTAAAAAATGAGATTTTAAGACCAAGCTTAAAAGATCAGTGGCCACAAATGCTGTTGAATTAAATAGTCATATTTCTAAAATGCGCCATTTGGAGAGTTGATTCCTTTGTTCATTAGATTAAAAGGAATTCAAACAAATAACAGGAATATTTATTCTTCCTACTTTGTACATATTAGGAATGAGATAAAGCACTCTTTGATTGGACTTGCTGGCAGTTGTGAAAATAAATGTGTTTGATATTTATTCTACCATACTCATATGAAAGATTAGTTAAATGGTTAATTCTAATATTTTCTACAATAAGCTGATGCATATTTTTCTACTTTGTTAACCACAGGTTGCTGCAACCAGTTTAAAAACCTACAGTCCTTCTGAAATAACAAGAAACATCGCAGAGTAGCCTTCAACAATATTTACAATTATGTTGTGACCAGAATGAACTTTTTCTAAGGCACTGATCAATTATTTCTCTTAAACTGAGTTTGCCTATCTGTCTTGAAAAACAACAATAATCAAAAAGACACCCTAAAACCAAACAAACAACAGAGCAAAACAAACGAATAACAAAGAAACAAAGGAAAAAAAATCTAAGTCATCAGTCTGATCATAACATACAAATTCAGTAGACCACTTAGCTTGGGCAACTGAACTTTTACATTCTTGATGTCTAACACAAAAACATCGTAAGTAAATGACAAATTTACATTATTTGCCTTGAGACTTGCGTATTTTTAAAGGCTACAAAGGAAACCTATGCACTGCTTAGATTAGTCATAGGTTTGTAGACTGTCCAGATCCTTTCCATGAAAATACATACACAGAAAAAAAACCTGCAAATGGACAGGGCAAGTGAAAGACATATTGTTAAAAGGGAGAAAATGTTTCAAGAAACAAAATTATTCTTATTCAAATATTTAAATTATCTTGAAATATTTACGATTAGAATAAGCTTTCATCAGTGGCTGAAGCTTTTATAAAGTATTTATGAATTTCTATAAAGTCACTTGAAAACAACAGACAGTATGGAATATAAGATATATATGATCAAGAGATAGAAAATGAAATATAACTTACTGAATTAAAGTTTCTTCTCTAACATAGTGATCTAAACCCAGGCATGCTTATAGCTTTTGCACCAGTGAAAATATCTTTTTAAGTAGAAATACTTATCCATTTATTCTAAAATATGATGTGCATTTTGTAGAGCAATAGTTTTTATTGTGCATAAATAATTAATTAGTGACTTAAGGACACTCTTCTCTGTTGCTCCTTGCTCATTGGAATTTCTTCTGGGATTAAGGAAATGTTCCTAAATAATTCTCACTTCCTAATGCTGTAATGAAGACTTTTAATATCAGGACATCAGGGTTCTGCAGAACACTGGAATGGTTAGTTTGGAGCAGTTTCACCTACTACTCTAATTTGTAATGTACATAAAAGATAAGGCTAGATGAAACACTATTAGGTCCACTTTGTGTCTTCTATCCCTGCTGTATTCTGCTGATGTAGGATTTGAATTTCAAATTTACACTTGATGTGCTCAACAGCTTCTTATAGTGAATGGATATTTTTCTGTTAATATCTGTAGCTGGAAAACAAATTGTCTTTACTCTAATTCCTAACTGTCTTCCCACTAGAGAAGCAATTATAACACAGACTCATAGAATATGCTGAGTTGGAAGGGACCCAAAAGGTTCATCAAATCCAACTCTTGGCCTGCACAGGACACCCCAAGGGTCATATCACATGCCTGAGAGAACTCTCCAAACACTTTTTGAACTCCATCAGGCTTGGTACTGTGACCAATTTCCTGGGGAAACTGTTCCAGTGTCCAACCACCCTCTGGGTGAAAAACCTTTTCCTAATATCCAGCCTAAACCTTTCCTGACGCAGTGTCAGGCCATTTCCTCAAGTCCTCTCATGGATCACAATAGTGAAGAGATCAGTACCTGCCCCTCCTGTTCCCCTCACAAGAAATTGTAACTGCAGTGAGGTCTCCCCTCAGTCTCCTCCAAGCTGAACAGACCAAGTGACCTCAGCCACTCCTTGTACAGCCTGTCCTCAAGGCCCCTCACCGTCCTCATGGCCTTCCTCCGGAAACTTTTTAATAGCTTAATGTTATTTTTAGGAGTTGATTGTCCTGCACTACTCTGCCCCGGTATGGCCTCACCTTGAGTACTGTGTGCAGTTTTGGACACCTTAACATAAAAATGAAAGTGTTCACTTTATATTTAAGAAATTAACTGTTTCGGGACTAACATTCACTTACTGGATGTTTGCTTAGGAAAGGTTTTAGTGGTCTTTGTCCTACAATTTATAATTTCCTTCTCTGCTTTTTTTTTTTTATTTATCTGAAAAGGTGACTGCTCAATACAAACTTGTAAATTCTTGCTGTGTGAACTTTTTCAGGTTCTGTATTCAGTCAAACAGAGAGACAACCCTGCAGAGACCATGTAGCCACATAAGAAACAAATTTTTCTTTCCTGCCAGATGATCAACAGAATAGCTAACTCAGCTCTAAATGCTCAACATTGCTTCCTTGACCTGAACTGAGGTGCACTTCTAAGAAACATTGACCTTGAAATATTAGAGCCACTGAAGTCCAATAGATGCTTTAACAGAGCACAGTTGGGAAACTGGCAATTAAGACATAAGCAAAAGTATAAATTGAAGTAATCTTACTTGCTATCAGAACACGGTTTTTTGAAGAGTCACAGGGATTAAAAAAATGGATGCAGTAAAAGATAAAAATTTAAAGTGTTGATTGTATGACTGTCTAGAATTAATGTGTACTTCTTTATGCTTCATATGGAATTACACTGTCACTGCAGGTTAAAGATAAAGGCTGGAGGAGGAAAACAAGATGATCAACTGTGGAGGAGGAGTCCCCAGAAAAAAAAAAAAATTTAAAAATTTTAAAAAATTTTAAAAAAAGATAATTTTGTCAAAATAGCAGATTCTAAACAAATTCCTGCAGAAGTAATATTTATATTTTCAGATGTAATATTTGTATTTTCATTCTACATCACTATTAGAATGATTGTATTAACATAACCCCTACAACATACTTGCATACAAATTCTTGAGATATACAGGGAATTAAATGAAAACATAGGACTGTTTTGACAGTCAGATTAAAATATTTATTGTGAGCTGAAAATCTAGTCTTTCAAAATTCTGTGCAGCTTTATATTTTCTTTACAATTTTTTATCTCAATCCTAAATAGAACTTATCAAAAATTGGCCATGTTTATTTACTTATGCATACTTCTTCAAAATATTAAAAAGAACATTACCATATTTAGACATTAATATTTGGCTCAATGAAGTATCAAAGATAACTCAATTTTCAAGAAAATTCTTGAATTGCCTTTGAAAAAAGAGAGGATGCTCATATTCAAAAATTACAAGGATTTATTTTGTGACTTTCGGCTAAGCACTCATCAGACTGTAAACTCACTATACTGCTTTTTAAATAGTAGATAATTCATAGCAATAGCTATTTCTAGTAAAAATCACATGTGCTATGCAAGCACATGTACAGAATTTACTATTATTCTATAGTATTTTAAGTTTTGGAGAAATGTAATATTACAAACATGTTTGAATTAAATATGTTTATGTGAGGTAATCCCCTCTAGTTTGTACTCCACACCTCTGCATTTTAGAATGAAATTTCTCACAAAACATGTAAGAATTTGATATATAGCAAAATTTGCTATGAAAATTCTTAGATTTTTCTGTTTATGCCACCAGAGATTTACCAAGATAACCGTTGTGTTTTCTTGTAGCTCTGGGATTAAAATGCTGTTTTTTTGCAATTACAGCAATTTGTTGAGAGAAAATAATTTGAAGGAAAGGAAATAACTGCAAAGCATAAATATGTGCACATATGAACAGGAAAAAACATGTTATCTTCTCTGGTTTTAGCTATTTCTAAACAGGGAAATTAACTGTTACTTTTTTTTTTTTTTTTTTTTGTCACCTAAATTTCAAAACTAAGCTGAAATAAGTTAAGAAACCCCACACCAATATTAAACCTCACATTTTAAAAATGCTGTTATGAATTGCCAGGTTGATTTGTTATGTGCTGCTAATTTTTGAGAGCTGCTTTTCATCAGTTTCAAATGTCACATCATTTAAAGTTTCAGTTTAATAGATACCACTTATACAAGTCTTGGTATTTAGGAAAGAAAATGAAACCAAACAAGTAAGAAAAAGGATAATGTGAAATACCGATTTCCCTTTCTATATGAAGACTTTTCCTGAGTAAGTTTCAAAAAACAAGTCGTCTTACTTTTGTATTCCAGGTGAAAACCAGCCGCTGCCACACTAATGTCAGAGTGAAAATGAAGGTAAAGTTGGTTGGAGGTGCTGTTCAACAATGCTGGGACAGTTGTGCCTGGAGAAATAAAAGTTATGGAACAAACTATAGCATGTTGATCAGAGTTTTGTATCATAAAGACATAACCAGGACTAAATCAGACAGGCTTATTTTCTCTTCATTAGATACATAGGAATCTCAAATATTCTGCTGTGTTCTGCCTTGTTTTCTACTGAAGCTGCAGGAAAAGTTTGATTGCAAGTCTCAGCAATAAGAGGCTGTGTAAGTACAGTCAAACAAGATCATGTTTAGAGGAAATCTTATTGACTTGGATAGAAAAAAAATCACATAAGTGAAGGTTTTGATTATAAAAACAAGATCTGCCATTTTCCTGTTTCCCCGCATTTCTATAAAACCTGCAAATCGGTCCAGATTTTTTCTGTATACTCCAAACCTTCTCCCCACAATAATATTTCAAACACTTATGCTAATTCAGAGGATATGACAGAAAATGAAGAAGAAGGTACAACACATTTAAAAAAAAAAAAGACATACTAGCTTTTCCTAATTCGAATAAATACGTATAATAAAACCGTGTGTGCTACACAAGCTTATCACTAACCCTGGATACATTCTTTGCCACTGGAATTGCTAAGTCTGAAAAACTCTGATTTTATTACCACATGATACCATGTAACTCATATTCTACCGTCTAAAGCTGGAAGATCTAGTGAGGCTAAAAATTACATCATTTTCTATCATTACCCTCAAAGACAGTATTAAGTAGCAAACAAACTTTAATGGTGGATACATAAGAAATATTCTCATTTCCTGTGGGGCATTTTTTGTTTCTATAGTAACCATGAGCAGCCTAAGCATGAGCCTGAAACTTGGGCTTAAAAAGATATGCTGAAAAGAATTAGCTTCCTATGTCTACAATCTACACTAGGAACTGGTAAATATTTTTAAATCTAAAAATGAATTAAGCAAAATCTTGATATAAATGGAGGAGCTGAGAAAAGCTCTCAACTTGGCCTTTAAGGAAGGTGTTTACTGTGTGACATGGAAACTCAAAGTATCAAAATTCAGACAGAAGAGAACTCTCATCATCAAATATTACTCTGGAGAACAGAAAACAGTGAAGCATCTTCCTGGAAGAAGGAGTTTTCATAGTATCTGTTAAGGAAACCTCCCTGACTGATCATCCAGGCAGGGTGGGCACACTCCCACCACAAGAGACTTTTATGGCAAGGATGAAGCCCCTTCACAGTGGGCAGCTCCAGTGACCCAATGGGTCTCCGTTTCACTCCCTGCACACCCCACTCACAGTTAGACCAAGTTTCCTCACCAATTCCACCCTGGGTCTCCCACAGCAGAGACTAGGATTTCTCGTTCCATAAATATATTTACTCACACTGCACTTATACTGAAACAGCCCAAGTTGACACCTCTGAGGAAAATCCCAACCAAGAAACCCCTGGGCTTTTGCACCCTCACAGTCTCACCACTCACAAAAGTTTCTTCCTCCCTAATCCTCAGCTCCTGCCATGTCTCTGAGTGTCCTCTCACCAGGCTGAGCCACAGGTCCCCAGGCCCTTTACTGGGCATGGTGTTGGCAGTTCAAGACTTCTTGCCTCAGGCTGCACCACCCAGAGCTCCAAGAGCAGCTTGAACTGCAGCTGCTCATGCAGCTCTCAGCACCAACTGTATCCCTCAACAGTATCCATAAAGAATTTGAAATATATTTAAGGATGTTTAAGGTGTCCTGTAACATAATGACTATTACTCCTTAATGAACAAAAAAGACCTGGCAGTTCTGTTCCTTTGTAGGATCTGGTAACATTTAACACCAGTCTTTTACTTTCTTGAAGGATGATATTCAATAGGATGAGAAGTTAGATCCTATTGTACTGTGGAAAATAAATAGGCTAGTTTTTGATTTTCATAATTGCCACATTTAATGGTATCTTTCAGGCTGGCTATCTGGCACAAATGGAAACCCCAGGGACTGATAGTGGTCCCCACGTTGCTTCCACATCTTCAGAAATTATTTGGGTGGTGGGTTGAAGGCACCCTCACCAAGTTTTCTGGTGACACTGAACTGAGTGGAGGAGCTGGCATGTCAGAGAGACCTGGAGAGACCGAAAGAGTAGACTAGCAAGGACAGTATGAACTTTAACAGAGACAATTGCAAAGCCCTGCCTGTGTGTTAAAATATGCAAATGAGCCTGCCACAGGCTAGGATTTGAGAACAGAAAATTTCATATCCTTTTTATAAATTCTTTCCCATGCAGAAAAGTAGTTCTTTATTTTAGGTCTGACAGTCATTATACAAAAGACAAATCCACAATAAATCCATGCTACTTTATCTCAAATGAAATATTTTTAGTACAAAAAGCTGTCTTTTTTAGTTGCTCTGGAAATTAGTAAGGGTCTTAAGCTAAAGCAACATGACACACTTATTTTGTAGAATAAAGAAGTGTTTTGAGTCTAGAGTGCTGTTAAATAGAATATTGCTAAATGCATAATTTCATTTGTTCTTTATCCAATGGGTCTGATATATTTGCTACACAATTCACTTCCCAAAGTTGATTAATTTTATAATTTCATTTTCCTTATTGCCAATTAAACATACAGCCTTGTTACTAGCATTTAATATAAATTGTTATAATCTCTTGCACTGGGTCTGTCTAGGATGGAGTTAATCACTGTAATTGGATGGTGCTGTGTTTTGGTTTTGTGACCAAAACCATATTGATTACACAGGGATGTTTGAGGTATTGCTGAGCAGCACTTGCACTGCCATAGCCTTCTCACACCATCCCACCAATGAGGAGGCTGAGGGTAGCCAGGAATCTGGGAGGCAACACAGCCAGGGCAGCTGCCCCTAACTGACCAAAGGGATATGCCACATCCTATGGCATTGTGTTCATGAATAAGTTTTTCATCTGATTTTTCATTTCCTTACTAATCCAATATACATTTATACTTGATAAGTTTGTGAAATCATCAGAGAGGCAAAATTTTACCTGCTTTAGGTACACCAGAGTCAGAGCAGTAATCATGAGTCTGGGTTATTATTCATTACTTAATCCCTTTCTCCTGCTTTGGTTTACAGAACACACTCTTTCTATAAAAAAATGTCTCATATAAAAGGAGAAAAAGTGTATGTGCTTGATGCACATTTTAAATAATTAATTATCTGGTTTTGTTCTACCCCAGTTGTAATAATTCTGTTTGTTCTGTGAGGTCTTGTGAGTTTATATGAAACTATGTTTGTATGAAGACTGAATGCTTCATCTTTTCCATGAGAAAGGGAGGCTAATAAGGGTAAGTCAAGTCAAAGCTATCAAAGTTTTTGACATCCTTGAATGTCAGTAGCAATTTATATCACTTTATCTCCTCTTTAGGAGTGGTAGGAAAAATAAAATAAAGGATTTTTTGAAGGTATTATCAACTAAATCCCACTAATTAAACTTAAACATTTTAGTGTCATGTTTTCTTTTATAAACCTCTTTGAATTTGAATATTGACATGTTTACACCACCTGATGTCTCCTCCCAAAAATGAGAACATTTCACAATGGTATCAGAAATGATGGAATACATATTCCTTGTCTATATGTGTCAGCAAATAAATGCTCACATGTTGCCTCACATATATATCTACATATAAAACTATATCTTTAAATCATGGCATATCCTAACCTGAAAAGCTCCCAAGACGTGGTGCTGTGATATCTCCACCATCGTATATTTCAAGGGAGTCCCAATTATGTTCAGTGGCAAAGCTGATGACCTGGATCTGTAAAACAGGACCACAGAACTTTTTTAGGCCAACTTTTTTAGGCCATGTGCATTCTTATATGTTCTAAACCCAACAAAATGAAAAGAGAACCCCTACCAAAGAAAATAAAAAAAGAAATCCAAACAAAAGACACCTCAGTGAAAAAAATGTAAATAAAAAAATCAATATTTCCTTTTTTCATTTTGTTAACTCTTAGAAAATATGACACTAGGTAAGTGGGAAGGATTTTGCACATGCTTTGCATCATTTTAAATAATTACTCAATGTGTAAATGAGCAGATAATCAAGATAGCTGTAGAGCACTCAAGGGCCTTGGTAATACCCTAGCAGATAGAAAGCGTTGGCATTTGCATATCAGATTGAAGGATCAGGACCTTCTTTCAAAATTCTACACAATTAAAACAAAAAACTGCTTGTTAATCACTTCTCATTCATACCCCCATGTGAAAATAAAGTAACATATAACAAAGCTAACCAAAGAACAATAATGAGAAATCGAAACCCCACCCCCCAATTATAGGATTACTAATTTATGAAATTTCTAGAGAAATAAACAAGCAAAGTAGTTAATATTCCATGCTTGACAGAATACAGACTTGCCTGAATACCTGATCCCTCAGTCACTATGATTTTCCACACACAATTCAAGCTGTTACCATAAGGTTCAGGGTAACCTGGTGAAAGAATAGTACCTCTACGCTCAGTGAAATTCCCGCTGCATGGCACTGAAAGAAAGTATTATCACAAATAATTACACAACTTAAACCCCTTTAAAGAACATAGAAGTAGTAATGATTTTAATAAGATCAAGATAATCATAATTAATTGCCTTTGTAAAAATAAAGACATGAAGCAATCATCTGAACTTAGAGAGCTTCTTATCTAAAATATATTAATGGTATCAAGTATAACATACAACCTGCCTGAATAAACAATTCAGAAATTAACTTCATTTTGCATGTGTGCAGCCTAGAATAGCCCAGCAGCAGAGCCTAGTCATGTCTTACCTTGGAGTAACAACAAACTGTAAAGACATAACATTAAACACAATCATGATTGGCAGAAATCATGGGAATTTTCCCACAGACCAAGATAGTTTCAATATTAAATCTAGTTGATAAAGCAGTGTAGTACATGCAATATTTTTACCTTATATACACTTGCTTCTTTAAGGCTCAAGAAAACAGAACAAAACAAAATAAAAAAAAATCAAACCAACCAAACAAAATATGTCAAAAGTAGGATACCTACATTTAATTTTAGAACACTCTAATTGATTCTGGAGTAAATTCCTAGGAATAATAAAGGCTTTTGGATATAAATCCAAATAGGGTGAAGGTAAAACATTTCAATGTTTACAAAGAACTTTTGGAGTGCTGTCCTGGTTTAGAGGAAACCCCAGGAGAAGTGCTAAGCATTATTTCATGGCAGGTCTATTGACAGACTAAAGAAAATTAGTTATACATGACAATGCTATCATTATTGAATGTACACTATGCTTTTGCTTGAAAAAATAAATCATTATCCTGTGTGATAGAAACATATGACAACTACTGTGTAATAAAACAGGTAAAGACACTGCTGGAGAATTAAATTCTGTCATGTATTTCAAGCTGCAGATAAGCCATGAAAATAATGAATGTTCAAGAAAATGTGCATCACACTTGCTCATATAATCTAAGTCATTATATTAAACACTATACTGCCTATGAGCCAGCTGGTACTCAATTATTTCTTGATATGGAAAACTGCTCTTTTAAATTGGGCATGACTGATATTAATCGAAGGAGAGTGAATATACAGGTTAAATACTATTTTCTGAAGCAGTTCCTGAATCCTAATTCAGAGACATGTGACAGAACAGACAACCTAAATGTAATTGCTTACCTACACAGCTTGGTACTGTGTCATTCCACTGAGCCAAGGCATTTGGTACAGACTGACACCGGATAGCTTTTGAGCCTTGTAGCAGATAGCCAGGACTGCACTCAAATCGAACAACAGAGCCTGCTGAAAACTCAGAGCCAATTCTCCTTCCATATCTAGGCTCTGGAACTGAGCTACACTGTGTATCACTTGTGCGTGGACCAGCTGTAAAAAAGAGAGAAAAATAAATAGTCATGAATACAAATGAAAGTCATAATAAAAAAAATAGTCCCAAAAAATGCTGGTTGTTTCTTGTAGGACAGAATTTAATTCATGTTACTAGCTCTGCTCCTGTATTCTCAAAGGAAGCTTTCATGGCTATTAGCTGGAATGAGGTTTTGGGCTGTGTACAGCCATGTGAGTGCCATGCAGCTCGGAGAGCTTTTGAATTTGGATGCACAGCTTTATGCATAAGAAGATCAGTGGATGTTTCTGCAGCCCTCTTCAATGACAGGAATCTACCAATCTACCAATCCACCTTTGGCTTCTCACTAAAATTTTCTCATTAGAAGCCCAGAAAAAATTTATGGTGTATCTAATCAGATATAAAGAGAGCATAATATCTTACAAATAGTTGGTTTATCATACTGGAGAATATGAAGTGATAAAATACACCTTCCAGGCTATTTCAGTGGTTTTTGTTGACAGCAATTATTTTTACAAACAAATTCTGGGAAGTCATAAACCTGATGTTATATAAGATACAAGTTAAAAGACTGTAAGCAATATATAAAGAGCAAAATAATAACATTTGTTAGAACCCCATGGGATAGTTTGCCCTTTGGCTTCATTATTTATAAACACTTCTTGATAACAGGTATTTTTTATACCAACTGACGGTTGCTATTGTGGATGTTGTTTGTGTATCAAACTTGTTCTTACTACATTTTATTTTGCAGTTAACTAGTAAATGCCAATTTTAAAACAAACTAAAAATATTTATATAGAAAATGACAGAGGAATAATTTGTGTGCAATATCATCTGTGTTTTACAGCAAAATAAATTAAAGGTACATTAAAATAATCTCATTAAATATATGGAACTATTTTGTGTGAGTAGCATGTTCAAAAGCTTTTTTTGATCAGCTTGGTTTGCTCAAGGATTAGAGTGTCACTGTATTGAGATATGAATAAGTAACACGATGAAAATTGCCTGCCATTTAGTCCTTAAGTAAATGTCACAAAATAGCATAAGGGAGAGAAAGAAAACAACCAAAAATAAGATGGGTGTTACACTTTATTCCTGGAAAATTTTCAAGCAAGATGCTTCTGGCTTACTAAGATAAACAGCTATATTTAGTTTTATTTACAGCATTATGTTTCAATTCTTTGCTGACCTGTAAGAGTGACCCATATCTGTTCATGGTACACCACTCCCCCATGCCTGTTCAGCTAACCTGGTCACTAAGTAAAAGACAAGATGTATGGAGCTTATACATACTTATTTTAAAATTGAAAACTTTATGCTCATCCTATTTCTTATACTGTCATTTGCTCCATTCAGAATAATAATTAAGTTTTAAGTACTCGTAAATGCTCTAAAAATTAACATTTCTTAACAAGTTGGATACAGAACGTTAATTTAAATCAATCTTATCTTAAATCTAGCATTAAACATGCAACACATTTTAACAGAACACTGAAGATGTCATTTAAGATTACATTATGTTCTACCAGTTTAATCGTTACTACCAGATATAACAGTTAAGTATGCAAAAGTATTACTGAATGTAGAGAAAAGCTTTTTTAAGAAGACTTGGAAATAATTAACACTAACAATAACAGAAAGATACATTCTCTTTTTTGTACATTCTCTTTAATATGCAGTGAGTTGAATTGCCAGACAGGTACAGCAACATGTATTCTTCTTCTATATCGCTGCATTGGTTGGTTGCAGAAGATTTTAATCTTGAAAGCTTAAGAAAGTTATAAAATGTATTCAGGATTTAAAGTATGGTCAGGGGTAAACTAACATACTCCTGGATAAATGCACAATACGGCAAAACAAAAGCAAATCCGTTTTATTAAGTTTTTTTAAATTGTCACCTTACACAACTTACTGTTCAGCAATTTTAATATACCTGCCTTTGTTCAAATAAATAGGAATTTGTGATTAAGTTCTCAACAGGGCCTTAGTGTCACACAGATGCTCTGTGAAACTTGTTCATGCATGCAATTCTAACCATGGCAGGCAACTGTGCTGCACTTGTGGAAGGACAATAATGAAACCATACTTCAAGGATTTCACACAGTCACAGTTCTTCCTGAGCATAACCTGCAGGCCAGATGCAGTCTGCTAGGTAAATTCAGCTGACCCAGCTTGCTCTTTTTTGCTCTTTTATTGACATTAATAGCCTTTTCTCTACCTACACATCTTCTACACGAGCACTACTTTACTCAATTCTTTTTATTCCATGTTATTGTATAATGACTACACTGGAATAAAGGTTGACTTTACAGCTGCCTAGGTGGTGGTGGCTGCTCACATATCCAATCACATGGCTGTCATATGCTTGGCACTACAGCTTCTGCCATGTAATTAGGCATTAATCCATCCTTCGGTCAGGACTACTTGTTCAAATGGGCATTTTGGCCATGAGAGAAATCATTTACAATTATGTGACAGCAGAGGACTCAGTACATTGTTGTGGACAAATCAGTTTTGATTCAGGAAATTAATACTTAATTATGCTTAACTTATTATTAATTTTACACAAAATTCTGATCAGTGATTCAGGAATTAAAAAGAAAGAGGACACAAATGATCAAACAAGTTAATTAAACAGTTTTACTTCATTCTCAAAGGCTCAACTTCAAACACTTATCCTCCCCTTCTTTTTCTCAACTTCCTGTATCCATCTTTGTTGCACTAATGAGGTGAGAGGTAGCACTGGACGTTGGGGTATATGCTCTCCTTTTGCTTTGCCTCACCTTCCTTGCTGACATTTTACTCATCTTTCTCCTCCTTTTTGCTTCTTCAGGTTTTTACATCACCCTGTTTCTGAATATTTCTCCTCCAGCATGGGTCATCCATGGGCTACAGTTCCTCAAAGATGTTCCCTAGTGCAGAATAGTACTTTCGCAGGCTGCCAACCCCTCTGAGGTGCTCTTACACCAGCAGGAGTTACCCACAGGCCAAAGTCCCGTTAGAAGTACAAGCCCTTTGGCAGGGAGAGGCTCTTCCCAAGAGTGTCCCCAACAATCCCTCCAGCAGCATCTCCAGCAACACACAGCCAGAAGCATCTCTGCCCCAAAGCAGTTGTCTTTCTCTCAAATATTTTTGAGAACAGGCACCACATGATCCTCTGACTAGTGGGAATTTTGGCATGTGAGAGATAGCTTATACCACATTCGCAGGACACTGTTTGTCAATGGCAAATGGTTGCTCACAGCCTCCTCCCACACAGGTCATCACCTCAGCCACCTGCTAGTTAAACCTTTAACTTCTCATGTATCTAAAGCTTATCTGCATTACCTAAGAGACTACATGACCTGACTGAAAATTTCAGCATCACTCATAGAATATTTTCCATTAATTGTGTGGAAGAAACTCTTGCTCAGCCTCCTGTGGGAATACTATCTTTCCTATGTTTTTTTTTCACTCAATTTTTTAAAAGGGAAGAAACTGTAGAAAAAAATCTTTCCTGTTTCTCTAACCCTTGCCTGGCATCCACATCTGGAGAATCTCTACAGCAGCTGTGCAGGCAAAGTAACAGTCAGATTTAAGAACATCCTAAAATTTTCAATAATAGTATTGGGAAAATTGCATACGTGCACTAGTAATCCATACTTTTTTGTATGATTAGGCCTTTTAGGACCTCTCAACAAAGAATGTCAGATCCTCTGGTTGCAATATAATATTGCCTTATGAAAGTGAGCAAACTATCTCTGGCATGATAGCAAATGTAGGGGCAGTTTACTAGCACTCTTAAATTAGTTCACAAAGCAAAAATATTTTTTCAGACCAGAAGCTGACATTTTACTGAGATCAGCCCTGACAGCCACAAACATCCATGGCTACAGTTGTATCAAATTATTCTACTGCCAGCAAGAAACACTCAATGACATTTAGAACTGACATTTTGTTCAGTTTTTCAGAAGTTTTACTAGTACTCTGCTAATGGTTACTGCAAGACAAGAAATGCTAAAGATCCAAAACCACCATGAGTTACTATTGTTTTTAGTCCTTCCCCTTCCTGTTTTAAAAAGAACTGCTTTAAGAATAGGTGTAATGCAATCTATAGATAACAAGAAAGTGAGGTAATTCCACACTGCTAAAAATGGGATTTAAATAGCCCATGGAAAATGTAGTACAGTTTCTAACATCTATAAAAAGTTCAGAAAATAGGTCTGTTTCTCTAAAAGGTGACACAACTGACAGCTCAGCTGAAATGCCTCCAAGATTATTTCAGTTGGAAGAGACCTACAACAATCATCTAGTCCAACTGCCTTTCCAATTCAGGAGTGACCAAGTTAAAACATGTTATTAAGGACATTTTTCAAAACCCTCTGTAACACTGACAGGCTGAGGGCATCAATCACCTTTCCAGGATGTCTGTTTTAAAGCAGGACTAATGTGCCATGGTAGCATATATAAAAATAATAATAACAGTCTTAGTTCTGGTCTTTAATTACATTTAGCAGCCAATGTGTGGCAGTGCATTTTATTCTTATCACAAATTAGAGCAACTTGATTGTTAAATTCCCAGTTTTCTTGTACTCTTATTTCCCTTTATCTTCTTCATTCTAGTATACAAACGTTCTTAATAATCCTCTTTAAAATCTCAATTGACCTAATAAGCTAGTTCATGTATTTGTATTGTATTACAAGTAAAAAAGACAAATATTAAAACCCCATAAATTTTTGGATGGTAGAAATGTAATTATTTTACTTTTTAAAGAAGATTGCAGCCTGAGAGTCTTGCTTAGAAGTTGGTTGCTTAGAAGATTTCATAGCAGGAAGATAAGCATAAGAAAGCCTGAAAAAAAAATCTCAGTCTTCTTACACGATATCAACATAGCTAACCCTAATATTTTGGAAGAATCTATATTAATTAAGTTTAATATTACAGACACTCTTTACCTATTGCATTAAATACAAGGAAATATGATCATCTGAGAAAAGAAATGAAGGCATAGACGGTGTATCCATATAAAAGAAGTTTTTGAGAAAGTGGCATCACAAAAGCCATTAAATCTGAATCAGAAGCTAAAGCCCCTGTCTGATGGTTGCTCAAACCAGAATTTGAAATAAGGTAAGCAATAACTTTTTCCCCCTTGAGCCTTCCTTATAGCTTTTGCCTATAGTGTTGTCAGCCTAGACTTCTCAAGCTGTATCACAGAGGCATTCCATTTTCTATAGTAATTATCCTCCATTTTTCAGTAAATGTTTCATACTGCTGTGAAACAAAATTGAAATCAGCCCAGTGGAAAAGTGAACAGGGAAGAAGGTCAACCTGGAATAGAGGGCAATAAATAAAATGATTGACTTTGGAGATCAGATTACTGTGTTCAGGGTAAGTGTGGATGTCATTTCTGGAGTATTTAAAAGGGCTAGCAAGCAGGTGGTCACTGGAAGTATGATCATATGTTTTATAAGAAGAGATAAAAAGAACTCAAAAAGATAGAGTTTATTAAATACCAATAACTCATTAACCAGTATATGCATACATATATATCTGTATTGACTAAAGCTCATAAGGTATATTTTAAAATATATTAAAATCCCATGGTATTTAAATACCTTCATACATTTTCTGAAACAAATAAAGAGACTTTGCCTAACTCATTTTGTGCTGTCCTTTGTAAAAATCCATTTCTTACAGTTACTAAACACATAAATGTCTGAAATGAGGCACAACATTGTGCTCACCTGGAGACTTCCTGTTCAATAGCAGTCTATGTGTGTATATATACAGCTAATACAATAATGGGATTTAATCACTATGAATTCTTCAAAAGCAGCACAAAGTAACACTTTAGAGTGTTAACACTAACAAATAGAATAAGACAGAAATATGTTATTCATATGCAAATGGATTAGAACTCAAATGCTGAAAGCTCTTCTCTAGTTCCATAAGTTTATAGTGTCCCCCTTTTACAGTTAATTTTGGATGATAAGTTTTAATGCAAGTGTTTGTAAGATGCTTTTGATGTGTAATAATGGCAGGTAACAACATCTTGAGATATATCTAAAGTAGAATGTGCAGGCATGGTGATATCTTTCTTTAAACCCAGGAGTCAGAAGGCTTAAAAATCAGTCCTAACAAGCTCCTTACAACTGTGGAAATACTCTTGAGGCGAGATAGTTCTTTCCATTTCTTTGCTGTGTAAAACTAGGACCATGTTGCAAAAAAAAAAAAGAAAATAAAAAAAAAATTAAAAATTAATCTAGACATCTTACTAATATTGTTTAAAATTATCCCAAACTACTTTTACACTTCACTTTAGTAAAGGTGTGCATTGTCTCATGAAGCTCACTGGGTATGTATGCAATACATGTACTGAACTGTCCAGAAGTCAGTGCCTTTGGGAATGCATTTGTTGCCTGTAGAGGCAATGAATCTGTAAGGAATGCTCCAGGCGTCACCAGACTGCATTCAAGACTCATGGATCAGCTAAGGGTACTCAGCTGCCCAGCAGAATGCTAACAGACTTGGCCATGCTTGGCCATTCTTGCATTTCTGCTGCAGAGTGCTGACATGCACATGTGTCTCCCTCAAGTTCAGCTGGGGCAGAAACAGACCAGCAAGTCTCCCACCCACCCTTCAATACTGAAACAGCCTGATGGTGTCTGCTGCAACAATTTTCTCTCTGAGCTCTTCAAGAAGACAGAATTCCTTAGCAGCCTGAACAAAAACTCTTGAAAAATCAACTGCAAAGACTAATATAATTAAGCATACTCCTAAACACCTTGAGCTCACCCAGCAGCAAGGGAGCAACAGATTGCAGACTACTGAGGAAGGCTGGACATATTCAAGTCTCTGGGGCCAGACAGGATTAAGTCAGACAACTATTATGAAGTCAGTCTGCCATCAGGAGAAGTCCCTGATCTCTGGAAAAAAGGTTAAGACTACACTCACATTTAAAGCACTACGTTAAGACTTACGCAAAATTAAAAGTAATACTATTAATAAATTGGCACCAGTGTCTTCCACCAAAAGTAAATGTTTACCTTGGTAAACGAAGTGAAATCCTCTGGCTGAAGCCCCACTCTTAGCACTGAATCTCAAAAGAATTTGATTAGATGTAGCCAAAGGCAATGTCTCTCCTACAAAAGGAAACAGAAAATAAACACACAAACCAGAAACAGCTAAGACTCTTCAGAATGTAATCAAATATGCCGTTAAAACATACACTTTTACATTTTCCTCTAAAGAAACATCAGTAACATTGTTCAAAATTAAATTTGCCATTGCCAGAATAAAAAGATGTCATGACACAACAAGAGAAACCTTCTGGCATTTACTGCAGCAGCTGAAACAAGAACTCCAATAAGCTACTTGACAGGAGAACCCTATTGCCACTTGGGGCCAGAATTATTAGAAGACTTTTTATTTAACTCTTTGCTGTGACTGAGAGCTTTACTTTGCCTTGCAAAACATATTAAACAAATACAAGTATTTGAAAAATGCCACAGGGATCTTCATGGAATGTTTACCATTTCAAAACTAAAACTGAGAGAGTGCAAACCCATGACTTTTTATGTAGTGGCTACAATAAAATATATGGTCTATATGAATTAAATCACATTATTAACTTTCTTATTGCATTGCAAATTTGATTTCTGATTTTAGGGTTAATAAAAATATTTAATCTCTTTATCTCCTTTACTGACATATCTGTCAGGAGTCATGACAAAATTTCAATAATGAAACACTATGGAAAAACCGGCGTTATTTCTACAACAATTGCACTACATTTAGCTACTGTTTATATTCTCCCTGGACTGTGTAAACCCGTATTTTATGAAATTCTACAGACAAGAATGATGATTTAAAATATTGTATATAACTAGGGATATAATTCTTTCACTTCGATTAATTTTATATTATTGCAATAAGTAAGTCCATGTAACTTAATCCTATCCTGAATCAGTGTAACTCAGAAATGTCATAAGTAATAAATAAAAATCAGAAGTTTAAATACCCTTTAAGTATTTTTAAATGTCTGTTGCTAAAAGAGGCATTAGTTTCAACTTTTATATGGACAGTTTGATGCAGTAAAATTTGGGGGTTGGAACTGGTCTTTAAAGTTAAAAATTTAATTTTGTTTTGTTGGTGAACTCTTGTCAGAATATTTTGTGAACTATTATTATGACACAAGTAGCTAGGATTCATCAGAGGAAAATTAAGAGCTGAATTTTTCATGTAATAATATATTTATTATAAGGTAAATAGCTACATTACACTCTTTTCATATGAAGGATTTCTCCAATTATTCAAAGTAAAATTATTCAAAGTAAAAACCAAAGTAAAAATTTTAAACTCACATATAAACTCTCCTAAATACTAGAAGTGTTTGACAAAACACATTCATAGCTGCAGAAATATAAAAAATATACTTACCTACCACTGAAGATGCACAACCTTTATATATCCACACATTGGAAATCTGACCATCCACATAAGCTTAATTATGATTTCACAAGGTCAACATTTTGCTATAGTTACCTGAATGCAACAGCTGGCTGCTTTTAGTCTAAGTGCATGTTTGCATACAGATAATTGCATTTTGTAAATACAAGTAATTTAAATTAGATACTCAGAATATGTAGATGTGTATTTCAAAAAGTTTAAGGGCAGAGAAGATAATGATACCATCCAATCTGCCCTCTTACATAGAGATCTGAGAACTTCATTCAACTATTTCAACACTCACCCCAGTGATCAGTCCTTGCCTAACCATATGTTCCAGAATGTCTCAACCCAAAGATTTTAAAGGGCATTCCATTTCCCTTAGCATCCTGTTCCAATAACTTTATTTCCAAAGTAAATTCATAAAATTATCCTAATTATTTTTTCCCATACTGAGTTGTGTAACAAATGTGTACCTTTTTTCTTTATTAATTACCTGAGTGGGATCCAGAGAGAGAACTAAGAAGTCTAGCCTGAGAGTTTTCTCCATCAAATAATTCTGCCACATCATTCAAAGCTGTCTGGAAATAGGCAAATTGTCCAAACACAACTACATAAAAAAAAAAAAAAGAAAACAAAAAAAAGAAAAAAAAAAAAAGGAAAAATTAAAATGAGAAGACATAAAAGAACTTTGTCTTACAAATTGAATTTAAGGGCATATTTCTTTTTGTCTTAGTTGTTAATTAATTCCTGTATGAATTTTTCAAACTTATATAATTGTCTAACATGATAAAAGAACTGCATTAAATTTTAGTGATAAGAATATTCTTTGTTTGCTCTTCATTATTTCCATATTTTTAATTAAAACCAAATTTAATAAATCATGGTTTCAGCAAAACTGTGAGCTCCAGTCAAACAAGACTTACTGCTTAGTTACCTGTGAGAATAAAAAAATGGAATATCTAAACAGAAAGGTTTGTACCAAAATTACATTGCCAACTGTACTAACTATTAAGGACCATCTACTATCACATAGGACTATTGCTTACCCAGCTTTAGTTTGAGATTTTTTTTTAACTTATTGATTTGTCAAATTTTTAAATTTCTATTAGTACTTATTTTATCAGAAGGTGATAAAAACTGATCAAATACTGAAAATACCAGTGTGTTACCAGCTTTGAAATATTGCTACACTTAATTTGTACTTCATCTGTACATAATTTAAAGTGTATTAATAAATCTTTTAATTATATGTCTCACTAGTAAATATTGAATAGTTCACCAAATTCATATAGCAATAGAAATACAAAGTCAATAAAAATATCATTTTGTCACTCTAGCCAATAGTTTATTTACAGTTGAGTCCTTGCAGGTTTCATTGTACATAGAAAGTACGAAATACATTAAGTTGCTGTGAATTAAGTCTCTTGGTAAATATGAACCTTACTACTATTTGTCTGGACTTAGGAAAAAACTGCTTTGCAGAAAACCACACCTTACATACAGCTGATCAAGTTTTAGAGATTTTGTCCAAGTATTTTGACATATTAAAATAATCAGTTTTGTAATTTTTCACAAATATTTCTGGTACTTTTATGTAAAATCACTTCCTTTCCCTCCACTGTACCTCTTAAACAAATGTGATTTCACTCATCTTGTTAAAACATAAAGAACAGAAATTTAAAATATAAGAGATAAGAGCTTGTTTTCTGACATCTGATTTTACTTTGCAGGAGGCTTGAGTGAATGATTATCCTATGATGAACAATGTAATCAATGAAGGTATACAGGATATGCTTGGAGAGCAAACACAAATGTCTTATCCAGTCAATTGATTACTCTACGGAGAAGTAAAAGGTTAAAACACTAGAACCACTTTTCATGTCAAGAATATATTTAGGTTTTAGAAATAATTTGCAATACAATGTAAACCAAAGATCATTACTACACATAAAGGATATTTGAACAGTAGAAGAACGATAATGATTGATAAATCAATAGAAGAAATTCTTACCAAATTCTTTAGGGACAGTTATTGAATAAAGGCAAGTCTGTCCAGCAGTGTAATTATGAGGATAATTTGGTGATAAAACCACTCCCTCTGATCCAGTATACTGACCTCCACATGGTGCTGGAAACAAACACAAAGAAACACGTTACATTAATTAGAGCTGTCTATAGTAGTTAAGTCTGAAAAAAAAAGTCTTAAGATCACAAAATGACGCTACTGGTTTTGCCTTTGTTTGGTTTACCTGCACTGAAATATGTAACGATTCTTTCTCAGGATATGGTTTTATTAGAAAATTTGAATACGCGTGAGTTTTACTTGACTACAAGTATTCACATAGCAGTGGAAGTATAAGTTATTTAACTGAAAGATACTGTAAACACTGGCTTTAGGTTGGGTTTTCATTTGAATGTCTTTCTATATCTATCCATGTTAGAAACAGGTCAGGAAAATATGATACTGCACAAAAAAATGGCACAGAGGATATTCTGACACTACCCTACACAGAATGTCATGCATTCTGCTTTGTGAAAGTATGCTTGAGTTGCCTTATTTTCATATCTTCCTAGATGATTATGAAAAGCAAACATAGATTATACATACAAAAAATATTTGGCTTCAAATGTCTGTAAGAGAAAAAAAAAAAAAACAACTTCTTAGAACTACAGAAGTTAGAAGAGTTATTTAAGAACAGTGGAGCTCAAACCTCCAGGACAAGTGAAGATTTATATGAGGAGTATTTCTGTCTGTATCATGAGAAAAACAATTAACAATGCATGGCACATTCCTCCATGTATAGGCTGGAAATGTGGCATAATAAGGGACAGATGGAGTGGTTATTTTTAAGTACAAATATCTCCTTGTGCTGGATATTGAGCAAATAGATTTTTATACACTGAACATAAAGTATTGCTGTCACTCTTCTCATATTTTGGAAAAGCCTAGCTTCCTATCAAAATCTCAATTAAAATGAAAGTCTTGAATGAGTTACATGCTATTCAGTGTTCTTTTTATTGTGAGAAGTGATTTCATAAAAAAACTATACTTTTCACCGCAATAACAGATTTTTGTTAGAAGTTGTCTTACCCAAAAAACTGGTACAGAAATTATTGTAGAAATAAATAAATAGAGAAATAAAGTTAGACAAAATAGCATAGTCACATTACTTTGGTTTTAAGCAAGGAAAATATTATTCCACTATAAGGAACAAAGTAAATCAAACCCTGCTGTGAGCATCTTGCATAAAGCAGAGTAACAACTTCCTAGAAACTAACTCAGAGGAGGACCTGTGGCCCAGGTGGAGCACAAGGTCATTGATGTGAGGCTGTATAAGGACCCTGTTCCCAGCTCCTGGCTCTGCAGGCCTGGCTTATGTGCTTGGAGCTGTGCAAAGTGAGTGAGCCTGTGCTTTGGCCATTCTTGGCTCTTAGCCCTTCTGTAGCAGACCTATTCTTTCTGCTCCCTGGCAGGTCTTTAAAATCATGCTTGAAATATCTGCATATTTTTATTTCCTTATACAACAAGGCATCAACCAATACCATAAATCCATATATTTTCTTAGCTGCTTATATGAATTATTCAAAAATCCTATGTAATGAGAGAAGATGGGCAGTTTGATCTATCAGTAGGCAGAGTAGAATTTTGTGGCTGAGGTGAAATTCAAATATCACAAGGAATTTAAAATCTTCATTATTTCCTTCTCTTCTTGCTTTGAGGATATCAGAAACTATGCCACAAAGTCTGATTACCACATGAAATTCTCAAGTCATGAACATTTCATTGCAATGAAAGTGTATCACACCTAATTTAAAACAAATTCTAAAGTTATGGAGTTATAAAAATGTGTTTTCTAAATTGTGTTTTTCTATAATTAAAAATCTAAAATTTTTCAGAAGATTATTTTTCGACAAATAAATTAGTACTTTATGGACTTTATTAACTTATATATGCAACTTCTTTCTGATTTGCTAAAATTGTTCCATATATAGATATATATACACATATACAAGCAAAACAAACACTGAAACAAAGAAGAGAGGATAAATTAGTTAGCCACCCTTCTGAGATGTCATTTTAATTTTCTGCCTCAGTAACTATAATTCTTATTCCAAGGTGGCAATTAAAGCAGTTTTGAGATAGTTGTGTTATCTATTCTAAATAACACTGGGTGTCTGAAAAATCTTACATATTACCTTGGAATCCTTACATGAGCATATGTCGATTCCAGAGTTTAAAACCATTTATAAATACTTAATATATTATTGACTAAATTATAGTCCAACACTCATCATAATTCTTATTTTTTATGTCAGTTTTTTTTTTTTACACAAGATGTACTTGTAGAAATAGTGTAAATGGCCTCAGGGACTGAGAAATAGAATTTGCTGGGCAGACAATAGTAAGAAAACAGTACATACCATTACAAGATGGCAATGCTCTGTTCCAAGCTGGCTTTCCATCAGCACCAATTACACAAGTTATAGTTGAAGGTTCAATAATCCTGTATCCAGAATCACACTGGTAAGTAATAGTTGAACCAAGCTTAAAGTCTGTTCCAATTCTTGTGCCGTTCATTATGTTTCCAGGATCAAAACAAGCTTCCCGTGGCTTTTCTGTTAAAATCAATTACAATAAATCTATATAGACTTTCAACTAAAAACCAAATAACTATCAGTTGTCTTTTTCAGTCAGTTTAAATTTTTCAACAACTTATTAGTATATTATTCTTGTTCAGTCATGGATGTTTGCTTAAGATTGGTTGTCTGAGAGAGGAAATCATACTGGAGCTGAAGCTGAAAGACTCCAATAAAGCTTAGTATTTAGTATTAAGAAGGAAAATGGCCAGTTCTTGATTTCACCACTTCTATGCATATATTGGTGATAAAAGGAAGACTGAGGAAAATGTGGGTCCTCTCCAGAAAGAAATGGGAGGCCTGGTTACCCAGGAGAAGAGAGGTTACCCGTGGAGAAGGCTGAGATAGCCAATGACAAGGGCATGTAGCAATAGGAAAAGGGAGAATGGCTTCAAACTGAAAGAGGGTAGGTTTGGATTAGATATAAGGAAGTAATCCTTTACCAGGAGAGTGGTGAGGCACTGGAACAGGTTGCCCAGAGAAGTTTTGGATGTCCCCTCTCTGGAAGCATTCAAGGTCAGATTGGATGGGGCTTTGAGCAACCCAAACTAGAGGAAGGTGTCCCTATCATGGCAAGGGGGTTGGAACTAGATGGTCTTTAAGTCTCTTCTAACTCAAAGTAGTCTATTATTTTCTACATTTTATATAAAATACTGAATATTATACACAAAAGAAACATTAAATTATTAGGCAAAAACATACTGTCCATTGAGGACAATAACAGTATTCTGTTCTTGTATCTTTTCTTTTTAACTCATTACAATTTCATTTAACTTTCAGTTGCATAGAGGAACTCATATCACACTATGTTGAGAACAAAAAATAGACACACAGTGAAAATGCATATGAACATTTTCAATCCTTGTCTTTATCTCTTAATCTCCTTGGCGGTTCAGTTATGAGTACATATCAAATAAACAGATTTGAGTCTCTAGGTAACATTTTATCCTTTTATTTAGACTACGATGAGAACAGTACCTTTATAGTCAATGGCAAATCCTGACATTCCAACAGAAGCATCACTGCGAAAAGCCAGAAACAGACTGTTACCACTGCTCTCAATTCTTTCAGGAGCCTGTGAGCCTTGAAAACTCCCAATTAGAGGACTGTTGGAATCTTCTCCTTCATAAATATGCAGAAAATCATAACTGGGTTCCATATTGAAACTGAAAATAACGGGAAAAAAATAATTAAATCTTTGGTTTTTGTTTGGTTTTGTTTTTGTTTTTGTTTTTTTAATTTAGTTAAACATTACTGTGAGTGTAGCTGCCAATTTTCTGCTTAACACATTTTCTTCCCCAGAAATAAGTGTCCTTTAAAATGTGATTCACACTAAAAATTCACTGTGGAGTTCTTTTTATCAGTGATGTGAACACATTCAGCTTTCCAAAAACCATTATTAATATCCTTCCACCTATCTTAAACACCTTTCTCAAGATCATGGAATCACTTACTTCAGAAAGGTTGCCACTTACCAGCTACCAGAGGAATGATCCAGAAAAGTAGCTTGAATTAAAAGGCCATTAATGCTATTTGATCAAACACTAGAATACCAGAATTAATATATTTTTATTATATAATTTCAAGGACCTTAGGATTCCATGCTTTAATTTTTTGTCTATCAATACTTTTTTAGAAAATAAACTGCAGTCCATAATGACTTTTTTGGTTTAGTGTTGTTTGATTGTTGGTGTTTTGGTGCTGTTGTGGTTTTTTTTCACAGAAAAGGTACAAATATTACACAGCTAAATTTTCAACATGTCACAATCCCTACCTAAAAGAATCACAATTGATCAACAGCAATGTTACCATTCTCAGATTTAAAAGCACACTTCAAACATAGAAAAAAAAAATTTCAAATCCATTTACATCCATAAATACAGCAAGCAAGATGATTATATAGGACTGATTAAATTAGAAATTAAAAACTAGAACACACTAATATCATTATATCCCTGAATTTCAAATTGTAAAAATCTATGCAACATATAGGTTGATTACGGAACACAGAGGAAATAATTAAAATTAGGATACAATATTATCTCAATGTTGTCTTTTATCTCTAGACTAAATGAAACAATTTTTTTTCTGATCTATGCACTTTAAGCAAAGTATATTCAGGCTGTATTTCTAAAAATCTGAAAGAACTGACTTACAGATAGAATTTCCACTACTCCTTAAATCTTGACTCTTAGTATAATAGCATATATCAAGCATTTCTACAAATTATAAGGTCTCTCAAGGATTTATATTTGATATGTCAAAGAAAGTTTTGTTCTTCAGGTATATATTGGATAGCAAAAGTACCATATACCTATATATTTTTCTTTTACATTTTTTATAATCAAGGATATAGCACATATTAGATGTATGCTCCAGGATGTGCCCAGAGAATTTAATTAGAAGCTTTAAGAAATTAAAAATATTGCTGTTTTAAGATTTGACATTTAAAATCCTTTAAAACAGAGGCATTCATTGAGAAATGGTACCTTTTGAATATCAAGGCAATGACAAAGTCAGGGTTGACTTTTATTCTCCAGTCACATTCTTTCCCAGGAGGATAAGGCTGTGGATAGTTAGGCGATAAAATAACTCCTGCTGGGCCTGTTAGGTTTCCTCCACATGCAGCTGTCACAACATAAAAAGAAATAGGAATATGGTCACATGTTAAATTCACAACCACATATTAGCTGTTAAGTAGAAGTAAAATGACTTCTACATTTACATAAAAAAATTAATAATAATTTTTTTAAAAACCAGAACTTTCCAACTCCCTGTTAGCAAAATATTTTCTGTTTTCCTTTTCAAAAAGTGACCTCTGCTCATATTCAAAAAGGTACAGGACAAAAATATTTCTAAAACAATGAAAAATAGAAGTTAAATATGAAGTCTTGTATATTTTTGGTATTACTTAATCCTGTCTCTATCACGCTGAAAGTTTCTTATGTACTGGAAGTACTTTAGGAACTGGGAAAGCTCAATAGTAGGACTCAGGTTGCAGTTTCTATTGACCACAGATGATGCAGAAACCAGTTTGATTCACTTAGTAAAGATATTACCAAATCAAAAATCAAATACATTCATTTAGTTATCATAAACTGAACTTTTAAACAGATAATCCTACTCTGATAGATGATAATCACATAGAAGTCTAACACAAAAGTAAAGTAGTCAACAGAAGCTGCATCTACATTACCAAGTCAACCAAACTCAGAGAAACACATCTATAGTGCAAACCAGTTGGTGCTAAAGATTTGGAGTCTACACTAAACATCTTTTTAGGCCATTCCATTTATAAGTCAGCATACTAAAGTCAGGACTTTATGAAAATTTTAAAATGACATATAATGACTTCACAAACTCTTAATGTTTCTACTATTGCCATGTCTACACTAAAGAATACTTTAATTTGCCTTCCCCTTCAAAGTCACCTTGAGTATATGGCAAAATAACAGTAACAACGTATATATTTTTTGCCCAAAGGGATTCTTTCTTTCTGTCTTATTTCCTTCTTTCTTTTATGTTTGTATTGTTGGGTTTTTTTACTAGACTGTAAAAAAATACAGACTGATTATAATTGGTATCTAAAATAAAAATACAAATCTTCTAGACTGAGATATCATATGTATAATTATTTTTTATTTAGATGTTTAATTTGTGAATGATCCCAAGATGTTTAGTAAGCATTTTCATACTGCATTTTACACTGCACATAATGTATGCAGAAGACAGTAGGCAGATTAGGTGCTGCGCCAATTCAGTTACGTGATATGGAGTCAGAGGAAACCATCCTCCATTATCTTGAATCCTTCACGGTATTTTTACTTCAGAGAAGTAGAGGGACTGCAGTTGTTTAAGGATATATTGTTTTGGAAAGTGCATCTCCAAAATGCCTTGTAGAAAAAGTAAAAGTTTATTCCAGTGATGCTATGTCTGGGTTTTAGGGTTGCTAAAGGAAGTCTTCATTTAATTATAAATCAGTAGGATACAAAATAACAAGGATTTTAAAAATTACTATGCCTAGCAGATAAATTTGCAGATGTTGATTACTCCTAGAAAACCTACACTAATGACTTTAAAAATACAATTCAGCAAGACATCTAAGCCTGTAATTATTGTCTACTGACAAGAACCTCAAATCTTTATACAATCTAGCACTATGGATCTACCCTCTCCTGGTGCTATGGAAATATATCTAATTTGTTTCAACAGCATTGTTGCATGGAACTCCCCTGCATCTACTTTTTCCAACAATTATCCATCTTCCAAGGATTGCACATGACGGGTATTTAATCAGTAAGATAACTCAGACAGTTTTCAGAATAAATAATGGATCACAGTTTATGTAACCAAACTACTACATAGAAGAACACTCTAGTGAAACCATTTCTACATGATTTTTTAAACCCAAATCACCACTTCTGTTTACTTATTTCTATTAGATCTTGTAATTTATAGACTCTTATAAAGTTTAAAAATAAAGTAAGAAAATCACACCCAAAAATAATGTTAATCAAAAGAACAAGACTGATGTTGTCTGTAAGTACAAAATAACTGAGTTCTGCAGAGGTCAGCGCTCCATCACTCCAGCATGAGCACTGTATGCAAGTGAAAGTGAACAAGAAATCTGATCTGCATTAGTCCTAAAGAGAGACCAACATCTCATCTTAATACCTATGCATGTAGGAGGATCAGGTTGCCAGAAGAATCGGTTGTTCAGTTGCACACATGTAATTTTAGCCTCTCCTTGCAGCTGGTAGCCTGGGTCACACTGGAAGGTGGTGGTGTCTCCAGGTTCCCTGCTGTCTCCATATCTAGTGCCATTCTGTGGTGTTCCAGGATCATTACACGTTGATGCAATGGAAGCTGCAAGGGAAAGATGAAATAAAAGCTGTAAGGTATAGATACTTACTCACCCTGCATAATTAAATGCACAACATGTCCGCATTAACATTCCAACCACAGTATTATTTACTCTTTAGTTAATAAAGGAAGGCATTTTGTTTCTTTACTTTTACAAAAATTTGCCCACTGAGATACATCATGATTATGTTGACTTCTTGCCAGTATAAAATATGGATTGTTTTTCTCCAGTTAACACATCAAAATAACTAGTAACCCCCTTTCTCACTTAAATATTTTGATGATCAAGATAGATTTGATGCCCTTTGCACAATGGGGCAAGTATCATGTTGTAAATAATATTGTTTTATAATCCTACTGTCCTGCAGCATGCAAATGCTGTTTACCCATCTGGCTAAATCAAAAAGCAGTTTATGCAGCCCTGAAGTTTTCATTTCAGGGGCAAGAAACAACTTTTGTAGAGATCACTGAAACTGAATCTTAGCAAAATATCTCGCTTATGATCAGCCTTCGGTAGCTGGATATAGATTTTGCTTTCTAAAAGAATAAATTATTTATAAAGCAATGTTAAACTAAACAAAGGAATCAATATGGTGTGAGTTAAAGCAGACAATCACCCAGAAGGTGATTGCATCTACTATGGATTTTTGGAAGATACCAGGTCTCTTCTGGCTTCAGGTTCTCTTCTACTGGCTCCAGGTACTCAGATATCCTGGGTTTTAATAAACTTAGCAGTTTTCCAAGGGAAAGGAGGTCCCATCTGTAAACTGAAATCCCTACTGAATTGCACTCTGTTTCCTTCCTGTCCTGACCCAAAAATTTTTTTCAAAGAACTTACTACAATTGTGAACAAAAACCAAAATAAGAAGCCATAGATCCAGTTATGTCACAATTGCCATTAATGGTACTGGTGTCTACCAGCAGTGTGCAACCTTTCTGACGACAATAATCAATTCTCTGAATTGCTGCATCTACTCCTTCTGCTGACACCAAAAGAGTATATCACTATGAGAAACAGCAAGAGTAGAAAAACATTTGCAAACTTGAAACAGCTACTAGGTTATATAACTGGGAAACATTTTCTTTTCTTGTGTTTTAAATTTTCAGAATACAGACTGGAAGAAAAAAAAAAAGAGTAAAATAAGAAACAGTCATATCAGACTCTTAAAGTGGTTTTATGCATGTTTTAGCAAATGGGTGGTCACAGATAAATCACAGAAATTGCAAAAAAAATTTATGGGAAAATTAATAGATTATTATAATTAACACAGTAGAAACACAGAAACTTTGTTTGACATTTATTATTCAGAGATTTTTTGTTCTTGTTTCCATTTCAAAACAATAGGTCTCATAATTTAGATCATTCCTGTATGTAAATGAACTAAAAGATATGACATGTTTTCAACCATGGTGGACTTTATTCCACTAGGAATTAAATTAATAGCTGTCACTACTAATGAGTAGTGTGTAAGGATTCCCCAGGCACCACTCTGACAATTTACCTGACACCCCATAGTAGTGCAGTTAACTAAAAGTATGTTTGGCCACAAGGGAATGGAGGTATGGTCATGACCTCAGAGAATTTTTTCCTGATTTGACAAACAACAGCTCTGAACAATCGATTGTTCTAGTGCATATCTGTTAAAGACCTGCAATTCTTTCAAGAAAATGAGCACAAACCTATCTCTGTCATTAATTGCTATCTTTTTCTAATATATCTCTGAATAGAATCATTTTCTTCTTAAAAGATTTTGCTATATAATACCTCAGCAAACACTTTCTTCATTTTAACTGTGTCAAGTATCCATCAGCTAGAAAGAACAAATGCCTTATAGTATTCACTATTAATTTTCATTTCTTGTATAACAAATCCTAAATTTAAAAAAAATCAGATATTTAATAACCACAAAAATGTTCTTTTCACTTATGTTCTTGCAGACTCAAAAGTTATTTTATGTATTTGAAACCAACAACTTTTTTGTTTTGGTGTCAAATAATCTTGATCCAAATTAAATAGAACACCAGATATTTAAGCACTGGTGTGTCATCTAGTAAAATGAACATTTAGACAGACTGTGAACTTTTAAACTCATCTCTTTTCCAAGTCATTTTACATTGCAAGAATCCTAAGAGATTCTGTAACTGCATGAAAATTAAGTCTGATATTTCTTCATTTGGTATTTTGTAAATATCTGAAGGGTGTATTTGCCATATGAATTTATAAGTAATCCAAAAATTAAAAATCACCAGCTTTCTGTCACTGTTCTTCTTTTATAACATTTAACAAGTAAAACATACACACTGTAAAGCAAGGAAAGCAATAGCTACTTTTTAGGCTCAAGGATGCAAAATCAAACTAAATTACATAGTCAGACTTTTAAAAAATTACTGAGAAAAATCAGGTTCCTAAAATGGCATAGCCAGGACACGAGATGTGAATGCCACTAAGCCAGAAAATAGGTAATTGCTGCTTCTCAGCTCTTGCATATGTGCTCTAAGCCTTAAGCTTAGATGATAAGTGGGTTATAGTGTAATTCTCTGTACACATTTCCCATCTCTTACTGTCTCATCTGCTCAGAGTAGAACAATCTTCTGTATGCATTAAAGATGGAACTTAGAGGTAGATTCCAGAAGAACAGACAGCTGGGAAAACTGAAAACTCCATATTACTAAGGACTTTTCAGACCTCCATATTTAGACAGCTACTGTGTTAAAACACCCTGTTTCTAGTTTAAGAATCTTTCAAAATCCTATTTTAGATTTTGTTTTGTATTTGGTCCTCAAATCATATTTCAAAAGTTGGTTTAAAATTGAACTGAAAATCAATAGGAGACTGCTTTTGAGAATATGAAACTGTGAATTTGCATGTCTGTAGACCTGTGAGCAAAATATTAGATTTTTGGCTAATTTATCTATTACTCTTCTTTATTTTTTACATAATTTTTAAGTTGTATTGTCTTGTACCTCCAGGAAACAAAACCATCACCTTCATCCATATAATTTTCACTGTGTCTGCGGTAACAATCATATAAGCCATTTGCTGTGGTGTTGAGCTACAGAGACCATTTCTATTCTAGTCCACATGGTCATAGAGACAATATAGACTTTTCCAGGGTTTTAAATGGCTTCCCCTGTTTAGTGCATTATGTTTGCATAATGATATGCTTGAAAAGGAATTTTGCATATCAAAGCTGAGATGCACATGGATTCGCAGTGATGTCAGACTAACATTTCAAAACATCAAAGAATAGTGTTTGTTCTCCAAAAAGTAACTCACATAACATATATGAATGTACAGACTAAGTACTGTGCAAATTAACATCAACGACATATTTAAATGTAATGTATTGTCCAAGAATGTAAAGGAAAAAGAAACCCAAATTCCAATGCAACGTCTTTAGCAAAGTCTGGAATACAAAAGCTCATAAGCTCAGGCATAACCACCAAAGTAACCTACAACATTCATTTTTGCTTAGTTCCACAGGAACCAAATGGAGAACTGCTACCCCATGTGAAGCTGAGGATGCCTTCCTCAGGCCATGGGTTAGATGATGGATAGGAGTGCAATGACAGTTTCATTACCATGGTTTCATCACCACGTTACTGTGAGCATGAAATGGAACATTTATCACAGACAGCAAAGGACGTTGAACTGTGAAATTATTAGGTTATAGACTTGAAAAGGGTTGAATTCTTTTGTCGCATGTCCTTTCATTTTTATTTTAACAAAGGATGTCTTAATGGATTTCATTTTTATTGAACACAACATTTATTTAGTTAGTAAGGCAGATATGTGATTATGCATTATACACTGTAAATTTCTTTAAAAATATTTTTTTCTGCTAGCCCCCTTTCCCCAAAAATTTAATTGTGAACCAAGCTGGAACAATTGCATGATGAATTCTAGCAATGAAGATTCTGTCATGGAAATACTTATACTACTTAAATGTGGCAGCTTAGGCCATTAGGGAAGTGATTAAAAGATATTTCAACAATAAAGGAACAATTTTCAAGACAACAGTACTCAGTTCAATATATGTGACACAGTTACTGTAAAAGTTGCTGCAGACAAACTAATGATCAAATGGAATTACAAACCCGGACAAAAGCAGAAATCATTGCTTAAACAGATTTGTCAAACTAAGCCCAGTGCCATTAGGAACAACCAAGCAGCTGATAGTTAAGCTTTTGCCAGAGGAAGTAAGTTGACAACAGATGTGACAACATCTGACAGAATAATTTCCAAATAATTGTTCTAATTACAATTGGTGTAAGTTGCTTATTTGTATTATCATAATTGGTAATTTGTGTTGTTAAGTTAAAGACTTAGTCAGACGTCTTTACTCATTGTTGCTTATCTCTGCATATACTTCAAGAGCAAAATTTAAAAATCTTGAGAAGGCAAGCAAACAACAGAAAAATCAGAAGTGGACGAAACTAACTATACTAATGTTTTTGCTTTGTAGTTTAAGTTTTAATAATATAACTGTCCCAAATTCTTCTAATAAGACAGAAGCATTACAATAAATTCAGAAAAAAGTGCTTTTCTACTTTATTAACATCTTGACAGTAGTTTTATACTAGCAACAACAAAAAAAGATCACATCTTTGTTCATATGAAAGCAGAGATAGGCACATTTGTAATTATAGTGTATGCTTACACAATACTATAGCTATGAGAAATTTGCAATACTGCAGAACCAGAGACAGGTATAGAAAATTGTCATCGGTTTGCCTCTAGAAAAGCCAGACATCTCAAAAATATATTTCTCTTAATTTTAAGAAGGGTGATAATAAAATCCTTTGATGAATTATTTGCCTTGAGGACCAAAATCTGTAAAGCCACCTAAAGAACTATAAAATCATCATTTAGTTGAAGACAGGGATACAGTTCCCTTAAGTTACAACAATTGAGAATTAAGCTGAAGAAAAAGTTGATAGACTGCAAGCACAGAACTAATATTAGGTATTTTTAAACTAAAGCTACCAGAACCTGTCAGAATGACAATATGACTAGAAACTGCCAATGCTGCTCCTATCACCTGTCACTTCTAATATTTTTGCCAAATATCAAGTAAACAAAAATTGTCCCGTTAGAAATAAAAACTCTCAATAAGATAAACTTCAGATCAATAAAAGCAATGGACCATCCATTAGCATGAGATCCAAGTGTTTTCAGAAGTCTAGAGAACATTAAGATTAAACATTCAGGGCAAGATTGATCTGCTTTAACATAGATGATTAATCTCATGTCAGATGCCTTAGCATATCCAAGGCATCAGCACAGGACTGGAAGACAGGAGAGAGGACTCATGGTGTTGTCACCTTCTGCAGTGGCAGATGGAGCCTAGCCAGGATACTTTATGGCATCTGAAAGAAAACTAAACACCTGTGAAAAGACTTGTAGGACTCACTTCATCTGCCCTTAAATATTCAAAAGTTTGAAAATTAGTATTAGTATATCTAGAGCTGTACCTGATAAGAAGAAAAAGGGACCTTCAGATGGAAATTGATCCCATTTACCTTAGATATGTAGGACCGAATTAAGCCAGGTTAGATAGCACTTCTGTAATGGTTAATTGATGAAAGAAGTTTTTTGCAGCTAGTAACTTTCTTTGCAATAAAGAAGCCAAATACCAAATCTGCCTATACCATTGTGCCAGAAAGAGTTGGTTGACATCCCTGACTTGTAATACATAGCTTAAATGTATTTAACCCCCCCGGGCAAAGGTCAGCTTTGTACATTGAACTTCATTTTTTGTCCTTTTATGCTCAACTAAATGGCAATTAGGTTTTAATGAAAAGCATTAGACTGATTACAATTAACATAATCACTCTTGTCAGTTCATGTCCTCATGCTCTACATGCTGAGCTGGCTGGGCAAGACAGGGCACTTTAACATTCAAACATTTTGCAAGATTCAGCCAATTATTTTTTTTTTTTTCGTTAAAATACCTCCAATTACATTTACAATCAACAGTAAGTAATTTACAGGTGATATTTTTCTGATCTACCTTTCACTACCCTTTCACAGCACCTCTTTTTTAGTCAGATGCAGTTGACATTCTAGATGACATTCTAGAGCGCAAAGTATAGAGACTAATTAGCACATTCACAGCACAGTGAAACAAAATCTCCAGATGAAAATTAGCACTTTAATGTTTTATGTTTATGTTGCTCATTTGACCTGATACTCTGAAATGTATATCCTTTATATGATCCCATAAAAGGCTCTTCACAGATGTACTCTTCCCAATTACATAATACAATAAAGAAGTTGTATTATTGAAGATTTTTCAACTCTGTAGAATCTGAACCTGAAATTTACTTCTTCAATTTTAATTAACAGATAAATTAAATACTCATTAACAGATGCAACTCTTGAAAATCCTTCTCAAGACCCAAAGATAGAAAACTTCACCAATTACCTTCATAGAACTTGTAACAAAATGTCTACATTTTCTGCAAAAAGAAAATTTGAGCAATTCAGAAATCTTTTTATATTGAATTACAAACTACTATAGTACTGAAATGCCAATACTCTGTGTAGCTTTGCTCTAAACTGTCCAACAGTTTTGAACACATGATGAATACTAAAGCATGTAAGGATTCCTACTTAGCCATAGATTAGTTACTTTAAACTTTTACAGATAAAGGCCACAGTGGTCTGTTCATTGCTTCAAGAAGACTAAGTAAACTAGAGTCCGATTTTAGATTAAATAACTAAACATTTCTTTTAACATATTCCTTAAATCATATTTTTACTCCTAACCATTAAAAATTAGTAACACATTACACTTGTCAAGCAGAGTGAATGAAACTATCTTCCTTATACTTGAGCACTCAGCTCTTCATCATTAATTTCAATTAATTCCAGTAAGACATACCCTGCAGTTGTCAGCATGACCACTCAGTGAATCCATTAGATATTATACTAGGATGGGAAAATCCGTTATTCTCTCTTAAAGCATTAAATTGTCTTCTACTTGCTATTAGTGACACTGAAGGTTAAGGAATGTGTCGGTACATTGAACTGCTGAAATATTTCTGTCCTTTCAAAATCTGTGCATAAAGTTATTTTTATGTAATACGACCTTAAAGGTGTTTGCTACTCCAGACAAGAAGAAACCCCACTTTTATTTCCACAAATGTAAACCTTACCAAGTTTTTTTCAAAACAAAATGAAAGCAGAATATTATAGAACACCAGTGACAAATTTTAGAAATATTTATTCTGCTCTTTGTCTTTGATTCATTTTACATACTTTTAACTAGGTTTTTTAGGCTGTTTAAAGAGTTTTTTGGGGGAGGTGGATACAGCATTCAGAAAAATCCAGGAAAATGAAGTAAATAGGTTAATGTAAAATGCATTACTTAGAGACTAGGAAGCCTCCCAAGTTTACATCTTTATGCAAATAATAATGACTGAAAGCTGATTAGAACCCTTTACTCCTGAGTGACATAATCTATGGAGAACAATGCTTCTACTCACACACATTAATTCATGATTTTCCTATGTCTTGATCAGAAATACATATATTATATGTAGACATGTAAGGATGTAATGACTGAGTCAAAGATGAAGATAGTCTCCTGCATCCTTCCCCCAGTCTTTAAATCAGAAGAACATAGAAAAACTCCAGTTTTAAAATATTGATAACTCATATGCACAGAGAAGCTTTCACTTTATACCTAAAGATCAATTTGATTAATTCAATTGTAAATATTTAAGTGCATTTCTATATGGTAAGGTGTCTTGTATTCTTTAGCTTAATCATACGAAGAATGTTTAGGTTATAAAAATCATGTATCTTATAACCAATGTTTTGAGAAAAAAAATCCAAACAACGTAAACTATAAACATGAAATTATACATTATTAGGAAACAATGGTGGAAATATTGAAAACTATTGGTGCAGAAAAGTTCTGTATGTAGAGACACATTTTGACTCGTTAAAGAATGCTAATTAGATAGCACTAGGTATGTGATTGCTGTAGAAAACAAGGAATAAAAAAACCTAAAACAGTCAAAGCAAATCCAAAAATTTTCTATAGTTGTGCATAAGCACACAACATAATTAAAATAATATAATCTCTTTTCTTTTAAAGACTGAGGAATTTTCAAGATTTAAAAAGAGTTAATAAGTATAGGAATAACGTATATAAATAGGGTATGAAATTATTATATTTGAGAAGAAAAATATTTACATACTTGAAAACTGAATGGAGAAACCTGATTTGCTGATGAAGAAATCACTGTCAAATTGCAATGTTAATGAGTTGAACGTGCTGTGAATGTCCTCTGGAAGAGCCGAGCCACTCCACTCTTTGAGAAGTATGCTGCTCTCAACAGGCCCATCCCATACCTTCAAGATGTCATGAGCAACCTCAGTATCAAAAACAATAAAATGCAGACTGCAAAGAAAAAGTGAAAGCACTGTGCATTACTTGTTAAACACAGTTACATGAAACTCCAAGTAATCATTTCCAAACTGTAGTTTTAAAATGCTGTTTAGGACTGAAGAAGAGCTGGTGGTCCTGCAGAGTTATTAATTTTTGCTGTTGAACAGGCTGATCTAGTAAGAGACATGCAGCTCTGTTTTATAAATGTCTGAATGACAGAAAATGCCATTCTGGGGCATAAGTCCTCAAGACTTAATTTTTAGGCCTAAAAATGATCTTATTTCGAGGATAAATATTTTAAGGTATACAAACTATGATTTCATCAAAGATTTCCTCTTTTTATTCAAATAAGGATAGCAAGAATGCTGGTTTGCGTGAATTATGTGCAATTGAAAAAATGTAGTAGCTACAGGACAGTAGGAAACGTAGCACAAGAATTCCTGTCAGCATGGAATTTCGTTTCCTATGCAAAAAAGAGAAAAATATCATAGATTGGCTTTTTGCTAAAATTAATAAAATATAAAACTGTATTATAATACAATAAACTGTATTTATCTCCAGGAGAAGAATTACATTTACAAAGGTGTTCATGGATTTTTATCTTATTAGTCAAAATATGTGCATTGTCTCCAAGTCCAGAATATTTACATACTTAATACGGAAGAAATCTAATAAGTAAATATCAAAATGTCTATTTTTTGTTGTTTCAAAGAGCTGTGTGTTGACATTCCTTCATCTTATTAGTCCTTAACTAGAAATCATTAATTTGAAAATTGTTGTTTAAACAAAAATGATGCATGAAATAACCCATGATGGCATAAATTCAATATTTGGCTTAGTAAAACAGGATTAAAAAAAAAAAAAAAAGGGAAAATACTCCCACTGAATAACTTGACATTTAATTATATTGTTTTGCCTGTGAATGTCTTTAAAATCAGAATATTCTATGATTATGTTTGTCCAGAAGTCTTACTCCCGAAGAGGTGGCTGGCCATCACCTACTAATAGGAAATAGAGAATAAATCTTTTGTTTTTCTCTGCTTCCATGCATGGACAACTTTTGCTCTTTTTTTTATTAAACTGATTTTATTTTGACTCACAACGTTTTTTTTCTCGTGTTATTTTCTCCCCGCCACATCCTGCTGAGGAGGAACAATATCGACCCACCACAGACAGACTTTTTCAGGGCCCAGTGTAGGCCTTGAGATAACATCAGTTTTGTATGAAGCTATGGTAGTTATTAGGTGTCAAATTCCTGTGCACGTCATGGAGTTTGTTGGCTTCATGGATTAGCTCTTCATTTTGCTGAATTTAGGAACATGTTAATTCAGATAACTGGTCTGTGCTTTGCCCTGGCACTGATGGCTTTGCCCTGGCACTGATGGCCTTGCTGTGCTGGCAGAGCTGTCTTGCAGAGAGGATGAGGGAATTCAGCATTCTTTTCCTACCTGTGATTCATGGGAGTTGTTTTATTATGCAGGTTCCTGAGGTTCTTGTTCACCCTTGTGTAAGCTGTCTAATACTACTAATGACCACTGCAACATAATCTGGGGTTTGTGGAATCTGGTGTTGCCCTGGTGCAAAAAAACAACTTTTGGGTGGGGCAATAGCTGTAATACAAATGCACCTTGAATGCACAGTTATCTTGTCCCATATCCAGGGACTTTACACCTGAACAGGCAAGCAACCCTGGAAAACTGATGCAAGACCTCACAGAAAGGTACCTTGACTATGCCAGTAAAAAACAACAGCTTCTGTAGAAAAAATACAAGAATGACAAAAAACTTATAAAATACTGAATTCAACCATAAATACTGAAATTAAGCATGTACCTTATTGTCTTTCCCGGATCTGCTTCAATAATCCAAGTGCAATGAAGATTGTTGTCATATGGTGCTGGGTAACCAGGGGACAAAATGCGCCCTGATGTAGCAGCATGAATTCGACCACCACACTCAGCTGCAAAATAAGAATTACATTTCTAATGAGGCCACAGAAATTGGAACACATCTCTGTGTTTTCTAAAAAGTTAATAGAGCGACTTAATATTTCTGAAGTGGTACATACATAAAAATCAGGACATGTACCTAAGTTTAAAATTAACATAATGATCTAATTCCTACCTTGTTATAAAGAAATAAACCATACTTTTGTTTGTAAGTAACATTATGTTACATAACAGGCCGGACTTGTTCAATAAGTACTGAGACTACAAAAGCACAATTTTAGCATTAGCAAGACAGCAAAAATGTTCTAAGAAAGAAAATTATGTTTAGAATTTTATGACAACTTTAGAAAAAAAGGAAGAAAAAGAAGTCATTCAAATCAGAGTAGGAAAAGATAAAATTGTGGTAACATAAGGTAAAACTGATGGAAGAATAGATTTTGTAAGTCTGAAGGGAGAGGGAAGCAAGACTGAAATAACCTGCAGATATATATGAGTTTGCAGAGATCTTCATGGAAAGCTTTACAGAACAGAAAAAAAATCCCAAAATTTTATGAAGATAACAGAATGTTTGTAAAAGACTCTCTATAAGGAAACACTTCTAGAAGATTATAAGAGAGAACAGTGAACATTTGATTTCTTGGGGAACTAATTAATGGTCCAGAAGACATTTCAAATAGAAGTGAGAAGAGGTGGTTTACAGAGAACTGGTGCAATCCCATAACTTTATTTAAAGGAAAGGAACAAGCACAGTAATTAAAAACACAAGTAGAGAGATAAAAGCATATTGAAAGATACCTCTTGGTTGAACAGAAAGAAAACAATACCAAAATTTCTCTCAGGACACCAAGAGAGAACTGATTATTCTATTGATTGAGAGACATAATTTCACTTAGAGTTGAAATAAGATTCTCAATAATTTTGGCACAAATTATTCAAAAAGATTGAAATAAAATACAAACCAAATCTATTAGTGCAAGGTGCAAAATCACAGTACAAAGACAAGAAAAAAAAAAAAAAAAGAAGAAAAAAGACAGAGCAATCTTGAGTGAAATACAGACTCTTAAAAGCATACTGATATCAATACAACTAGAAATACAGGTAGAAATACCTGACTAGAAGGAGCATTACATGGTAGGAATACAGTAGTAAACTAATTAAAAGCAGCATGAAAGAAACATACATATTGGTCAAAAGTATTTTGAAGCAGGATCATGAACAATGTTCTACTGGAGCAAAGATGGCAATTTACTTTAGATTTGCTCCTGGGTTCCCGAGCTTCCTCCAGATCAGAATGGAATATACAGGATTTCTTTTTTTTTTTTTTAATTATTACTATTTTAATTTATATATGTTTGAGATTTTAACATCCCACATGTAGATAAGAAGACAAGTCATCATACAAAGAAAAAGAAATAGGTAAATGGTTGGATTTCTTCACCTAATAAACTTAGAATCAACTCCAAAATACTTGTTGGTTCAAGTCTGACTTGGTAGTGAACACAGGTACAAAATATTTTTCAGTAAATGACCTTAGAGAAATTATTTCATTTAAATTACATGTGGAAATAGGCAAAGGTAGGACTAATTATGGTCTTCTCTACAAAAGGGCAAACTTAGAGGAAAAGGAAGATAACCGGTTAAACAGAAGAGCCTGAGGACTTGAACACATAGAGAGCCTGGAAAAGTCTTTAAATCAAAACTGAGTAGTTGTTTTGACCTCTCATGTATATAGAAGAAAACTTATGGATAAAATTCTAGAATCAAGAGGGGAAAATAATTTCTATTAAGACAGCAGAAATGCTGTTCACTGATGTTTTTCTGGCATTTACCCTCAGGGTAAGCTGAATATTTGAAAGGAAGGGAGCTTGCTCTTTTGTTGACTGAAGGTTTGTGAATGTGTTCAGCAGAAAGCAGGTTCTGGGACGGAGAATGTACCTCCCAAAATGTGAGAAAGGCAGCAAGGAAAGGTCCTGTAAGTGAGGTGAGTGCTGAAAGCTGTTTGTGATCTGCCAGCAGCAGGCAGGAGTGGCAAAAAACTAAGTATCAGAAGGCATAAGGAAGGAAAGACTCATGGGAACCCCATGTGAATATTGAAGTCAGGAAGTCATTAGCAATTGCTGGACTGGAAAGCAAAACTGGAGGCTGCAAACTGCCTACTAAAGGTACAATGGATAACAGCTACACTGGGGTTCAGTTATTCCACACATTGAGTAGTAGTTCTCTATTTAACATTTGTTTGTTGTAATGAAACAAAGTTTTAGGCACTTGAAGACATGATATTTACAGAAAAGGTCTAACTTAAGGCTTTGACAGGTGGGGTATCTTAGCATGTCAACAAGGACTCCAGAGCACACGGATAAAAAAATCTGTTAATGTGGGATGAAAATTAGAAATAAAACTCATAGGAATGAGATGCTGAAATTATATCTGATGAAAATAGATGATTAAAAAAAAAAAAGCCCACAACTTTATTTGCTTTATGATGGGGCTTTCTTAGTTTATGAAGTGTTTTGACAGTACCACTGCCTGTGATAGTATATCAGACTCAGTGACCAAGAGGTTCATCAGAACCAAAGCAGAAGTCTTCCATCAAAGGCTGCTCTACAGAAAGCAGTGTTTCCCGGTAGTTTTGTAACTATTAATAGCAAGTCACCTATTTCAGAGAAGTTAGACTTGCACATCCACATTCAATCTTTGCTGCAAATTTATAATATGACTGCACCATTATCATCTCATGAAGTACAGAAAGACAGAATATTTTGGCTTTTTCTTGAAACACCAAACCAATCATATAAAAAAATTGTCACAATCCATATTACCTATGCAAGTAGGCAGAGGTTTATCCCAAACTCTTCGATCTCCACTTAAGCAGGTCATAATACTACTACCATGCATTGTATAGCCAGGATTGCAGCTGTATAAAATGACAGTGTCTATAAAATGTCCTTCATCTCGTATCTTGTAGCCATAATTCGGTATGCCAGGATCTTCACACTTTACTAGGTCAAAACCTGCAAACAGAAATAGGAAAAGAAGAAAAAGATATGGAGATATAAACACCAAAAAAAAAATAACAGTATTTATCTGATGAATCTGATCCTGAAGCAAGTTATATTCGCATGATTCAATGATGTTAGATGTACTCACAGTGACCAAGGGTAAATGGTATATAATTTGGGTAAATAAGAAATGGAAAGACTAGGAACTAATTAACTTCATTATGACATTTGCTTATTGAAGAAAGCATTTTATCTGTAATAATCTAAAAGAGATTAGTGAGAAATTAATTAATTTATACCACTTCTATGTTTAATTAATTTTTATTCGGTGGGAAGGAAATATCAGTCCTGGTTTTCGCACGAAGTAGCAGCTTCACCCCCTCACCTAACCTCCATCATGACTTCAAGAGACCACAGTGGTAACTCAGGAAGCATGAGCAAAGGCTACTTCATCCATCCAGTGTCAAGATAGCATGGTTTCAGTTTCATCTCTGCTCAAAGGAAGAAGTATTCCCACACTCATTTTCAATTTGCATTCTCCTTTCTGGCCTATAACATACTGAATGGAATAAATGCCTCCCTCTGTGATCCATGGAATGAGCAGATCTGCTCTGAGCACCTACAACTCTTTCCACATTTTGTGCACTACTCACTGCATTGTCTTCATACAGCGTTGCTAAAATGTAAAGATGCATTCTATATCTCTTCTTTTGCCTTCAGTTCCTGTTCTTGGAATAATATTAAGAGCAGATCCAAATTCATCTTTCTCAATTCCAAATTCTTCTTCATTGTGGATTCTTCTTTATTACTGCCTTGTCCCCAAACCAAAGAAGCAATCCTCACTCTACAGATATTTTCCATTTTTTGTTCTTATTTTACTGAACAGCTTATATAAGTGGTTCAGAATGAGGCTGTTGGTCTTCAGTTTTCTGCTTTCAGGGCATTCTCTACATGAGGTTGCTCAGGGAAACTATGGATGCCCCCTCCCTGGAAGTGTTCAAGGCCATGCTGGATTGACTTTGAACAACTTGTTCTAGTGGAAGGTGTCCTTGTCCATGTGTAAGGCCCCAAGAAATCTGAGAAATGAGACTTTTAAAAGGGCTTACAGTTGTTGGTGTACTCTGAGTTGGAAGCACGGGAGAAATACTAAGATACCCAAGAGGCCAAAATAATTTTTAAAAACCAACCTTTTACTGGCACCTTTAGAAAAGCAGAGAACTTTTGAAAAAGGTTTTGAGCAGCATTCAATCAACATTAAACAAACACTTCTCAAAGCATTAACTTGACCCATTCAAACAACAGAGTACCTCTGAAAATTATAAATAGGAAAATACAACTTTGTTAAAAACACTCTGAGTACACAGTGGCACATACAGGAATTTCTCAGCCTGTACATGTGTCAATGTACAGGAAGTCTCTTTCAGAAATATTCAGATTTTTTAAATCCTATTTTGAGACTCTGCTGGAGCAACATGAGAGTCAAGACTTTTCTGCCACGTTATTATAAACTAAAATCAAATATTTTTTGGGGTAAAGTGATAAGATGATTGTAGAGAACATAACAAGTGTTAAGTACCAGAATTTAATTTCCTATTTCACAAACCATAAATTAAAAATAACATGCAAATAAAAATATCTAACTGGAAGCAAAAATATAAAATCTAAATTTAAAACTTCTTGAGGCACAAAAACCTTCAGTATTTGCTGGTTTATTTAGATTACTCAGACATTTCTTGATTTTAATTTCTAGGTATTGATAATTCTTGAAGAGTCCAGCAGTACTTTCAGTTTTTAGGTTTGTTTGCACAATATTATGCCTAAGGGAAAAATATAGATCCAAACATTCAGTATGGCAAAATAAAGAGCATTACTGCTTTTTGTGTTTCAAAAATAATCCCTTTGATAACATCCAACAAATTAATTGGTGGCATTTATGCCAAATTTTTTAAATGACACTTTGAATACTCTAGAAAAAACTGTAAGAATGACAGTACATAATTTGGGACACCATGTTCATTACATTTCTCCACCTGGAAGACTACCATTTTTTATCAGTAGGCCTATTAAAAATTGGGGTATTTCACATGGATGTAGGTGCTGTTCATTGTGTGCAAACACAGCAGTAACTTATCCTGTGCTCTTCTTTCCCAGTTTCTTCCCCTTCCTCTCATACACAAAATCCAGAACTTTTCATTCCTTTTTCCCTGATGCTCTTATAAATCTGGACTAATTTATCATAAAGGATCATATTGTTGTGAAACATCGTTGTAGAAATGTTGCAACAGAACTTCAGTGTTAAAGCAGATGCTGTGAACTTTTACCATGGGAATATGGTCATGAGTTCCACACAGTGGAATTACAGTGCTTGGGTTTACCTGACATTGCAAAAAGCCAGTGTCAGAGAAATTCTGCCAAGATTCTTACTGCTGAGATGAATTATTGTATTGGCAAATTGCTGCCAATTATTTTATTCTTGAGTTTCTTTATAGGATTTTCAGAACAAAGAATGCATAAAAGCCTGTTAAATTAAAATCAAAACAGCCAGAATACATCTTGATGATTGGCTGTTAAGTTCTGGCAGTATCCAGTGTGATTTACTCTGTCGTATTTGATGTAAATAATCAGGAATGTAGAAATACCAGTTGTCAGGATAAAAATTATTGACATGTCTGTAAATATATGTAGAATATTAATTACAGATTCTTTCAACTCAGTTTAATTATGTTGGGCTCTGTGGTACTAACTACATTAGTAAGCAGTAGAGTATAACAACAGCTAGTCTGGGCAGTAAAACAATGAAACTGAGGATATGACGTCCACACTATCTGCACTCAAGTGTTTTTACCTTGGACTAGCTTCTGTGTTCATTAGTGATGGTGGGTGGAATATGCTGTGTGCATCCATGAAGCACAACTTTCACTTCAGCTGAAGCTTGTACCCTTCGAAGCCTGTTGTCAATATGAAGAAGAGGGTGCTCATTTTGGGCCTCCAAAGGAAATTTTCAGGGATCCTGTATTGCACAGAGTACTTATAAAAGAAGTTGACAGCATCCTAAGGTATCTACAAATGTTCCCTTCACTCGTTTTATAGTTTACTTACTATAGATATACAAGTGCACTGCATGTAAACCTACAGTGGCTATATGAAAAATAAGTCATCTAAACCAAGTAATTTCCTACTAGAAGAAGTCCTACGGTATTTTGGAGCAATCACTTTCCTAAAGCCAGACACATGAAAAAGTAAGCAACTAAAAGGTGCATTACCAATCTTTAGGTACTTGATCCCTAATTTGAAACTCTAACCTTGAGTTCAACTCTAAGACTTCTGTGAATGGACAAAAGCAACAAAGACACTCTGAATTTTGAGCTACGGTTCTCATCCAAATTTTACTTCCTACACAAATGTATGTTGATTCATGTTACATTATGACAGATTAGTGGGACTTAGGATATAAGCATACTGTTATTAGGGATCAGAACATAAGCCAAGAAAATTGGGCTGTAGGGCTTTAGTTCTTCCGGTTTTTTTTTGGTTTTTTATTCTTCCTGGCTTAATAAACCTTATTCATGTTTTGCAAAAAATATACTCTGGCAATTAAAATTGCACTTATAGAGATGGAAGATAACAGTTTTTATAAAGAGGAAAGACTTGAACTGACAATGAAATAAAAGTAACATTATAGCCCTTAATACTGTGGTCCCATAGTGCAAATTTGTTCAACTGCTTTTGGCACTTTAAGTTTATTTACAGCTATGTTGAATTCATTTTTGTTTTTCAACGTCATTCTGACTTTATGCCAAACCATATATAAAACTGCCATAAAAGCACAAAATGCTTACAAGTCTTCATCTGTATGCACTTGTTAATTTTACAGGAATTCAATCATGTGTTTGTGCCAGATTTAGATCAGATTTGCATTGCTGAGCCTCCTGACCTTTTAAGACCACGGAACCATGGTTTCAGATATGATCCCAGAACACTGTAACCATCAAGCAAGAATTTCTTCTTGTCAATTCAAAAGCGTGAACCTGTGCTGTAACTTCTGTGAACTCTGCTACTTTTTAGTAAGAACTCTAAATGGAAAGCCTCCAGACAAAACTGTAAAGACATTTTAAAAGAAATACCAGCTGGCTTATTTTCAAAACTTTAGATGTCTAATCTAAAGATGAACAGGTCCTTAAATCATAAAAACTATAGCATGTAGGTGTAAATCAGCAGTATCAATAATCTTGGCTTGGAAAAATAAGTTTATATTAATATAATTTCCTGATAATATTACTGTTTGTTAAAGATGAGGAAATAGTACTACAACAAAAATACCATTCATTGCTAACAAAATTTCACCAGGCAAGCCATGAGGGGTTAATTACTTTGAATGCAAAAAGAGTTTTGTGGCTTATATATAAAACACTGAAGGGATGCCAAATAATACCCTTTAATAATGTCTAAAAATTAAATTACTTATTATAATGTAAGTATAGACTGGGTGAGCTCTGGTCATGCTGATCATGAAAAGGTACTGTCTTTTCTTTTCTCCTTGCCATGGAAGACAGAACACACAAATAATGTATAACCTATCTTCAGCTTCTGAAATTTCAGGATGATTTCAAAAGGAGTCATAAGTGCATATAAAAATTCTATTTCAGTACATACATGGAAATATTAAGGGGTTTTATTATAAAGTAAAGGTACCATAAAAACATTGGGAACATGGGTAACTCTTCTAGACTCGCCTGAATCTTAAGTAATTTAAGCTTATAAATGTAGTCTATATGTTTAAAACAGATTTTTTTTAACTATTAAAGAGTAATTAAAGGTTTGAAATGGTACTTGAGTTAATGTTCAGAGTGTATAATGGATTTCTAAAATAATGTCAATGTCAACATTCATTCTGCAGTTGCTGCATCCTAAACATCCATAAAATAATCTATTTAATTAAATCTATGCAGTTCAAAAAAAGAGTTCTCGGCATTTTCATTCTATCTTGGAACCATTTATGTGCAACTCTGTCTTGGAACCTACAGCTGTAGGAAAAAAAATTTACTGGAAGAATGGCCAGTTACAAAATCTCTACTTAATTAGAATGATACAAAAATCTGTACAAAGAAAAGTGTTTGGATAACGTGGATGTAGTGAGGTATCAGAAACTACTGCTTTGTATCCATTGGAAACTGAGAAATACACGTTCAATTTCTCAAAAGCTTTGCAACCAAATTTTGTCAACTAATTTTGACTATATGGATGAGACAGTGATTCAATGGGTAATGCTTTCTAATGGGAACTTCAGCAATTCTTAACATGAGGAACTTGTGAAAAATTTCTGTAAACATGCAAAATATGTAAAATAGATGTTGGGACATGTTGGCAATAACAGGTCTTTTGAACATAAAATAAAAAGAATTCTTTTCCATAATTTTCTCCTGTTGTAAACGTATTCCAAAAAGTTCTAAGGCCTGTCCCCACCAAGTTCAAACCAGGTTCTTTGTTTTTCAAAAATTTTATTCTCCCTTTCTTAGCTGCAATGTCCATGTACACAAATTTAAAAATTGCAAATTTAAGAAGCAAGTTAAATATGTGTAGACAGGTAGTAAAAGACAGGTTTTTATTATTTTACTGAAAGAAAATACATAAATAACAATACTTGAAAGAGATGGGTATGAAAATAAATGTGCCTGCAGCAAGAATACTGCTATGCATATATAGAAAGCATACAAATAAGCCTTGCAATCAGCAAGCAAGTGAATAATTAATCACAATTTATATTCCGTATAAGAAGCAGAAATTAGAAGTGAAATTCTATGTGAATTTAAGAACTGCAACTTCAAGTACCAATGGAAAGATATCTTCAGGATCCCCATGTCTCCTCTTTTATAATCAGTGGGGACATGGCTGATACAGCCACTACTTAAAAATATTCTGTAGGTGGCTTGTTATAAGAGGCTGGTCTTACCCTTTTTTGAGGAGAGGGGAAAGAAAAGAAGAAATAACATAAAGACACATTCTTTTATATTCCTGTGTGATATAGTGCAAGATATCTTGCACATACCAAACACTTAAGCATTTGCAAATTCATTCTTTCCTAACAGTCTTTTCTAAAATACTCATCCTTAGAGGAATAAAGTCACCACGAATGCAAAGGATGGATTAAAAATGGAAAAAGCATTGTACAAGCTTATAGAAAGCAGTATGGCACAGACAAGACTGAAATTTAAAAGAACCCCTTCACCTCCAACTCTTTGATTCCCTCACACACTGACAGGTGAACCACCATGCACACATCACCTATTATTCTGGCTAAGGATATTGTGTCCAGAACTTCTGAAAATCAATTTCTGAATACACTGTGGTGAAGAACTGAATAAATTTTGTCTACCTTTCATCATCCTGTTTCAAGCAACTGTTCCCATCTAGAAACTTTATGGAAGCAGAAGGAATAGAAAGAAATAGGTTTATAGGATTCATCTTTAACTATCTTTGATCCAAATAGATTTTTACATGCATCCCTAGTTCTACTCATATAACATATACATATAGATTTGGCAAGTAATGCATAAAATTTTGAAGGAATAGTCTTAATTTTATTCTGAAATAACTTTCTTAATATTGTAAATAATTGGTTTCCTATTTATTGCTAATCTTCAGATATAAAATATAAGTAGGTTTGAGGGCACCAATCTTAATTTTTTGAAATATAAGCAGTTCTCTAATATAATAAAGGTAATGGAGAAAGACTCACATTCTTCATTTAAACTGTGAAATCTCAAGAAATTAATTCTAGATTTTTCTTGAAAATTAATTTTTTTAGAAAGGGAAAAAAATCAGTCAGAAGAAAGTTAAGGTCCAACTTGGTTCCTAGAGGCTCACACAAGTTATTTGAAATGTCTGACATTATACACTATATCTTATAATATGCTATATATTATATTATTATATAATATACATTATAAAGTATATATCTATTACATATTATATTATATATAATCTATATATAATCTATATATATAATAATATATATCTATCTAATATTATATTATATATTATATATTATATATTATATATTATAAGATTATATAAGAGCATTTTGCTTAAGAGTATTAGAAATACAGAAAAAAATAACATATTAATGCTATTGTAGCTTAGATTTTATAATTAGACTATTGTAGTTAATCCTTTCATAAATTGAACAACAAATCAACGATGTCGCACCTAACAGGTCTTTCATTTGAATTGCAGCAAGAAGAATCTTGCAAGAAAGATTACTCCATCATCTAGTTTCTAGGTGCTGATCATCTAGCTGGCTTAAGGAACTGCTTATCAGCCTCTCTTTCCCAACAGATATGGTTGAGCCAATAATCTTAAATGGGAAATAACAATTTTTCATGCAACATGAGGCCAAGGAGGTCAGGGCAAAGAATAGGATATTGGCAGTTCTGTTCAAGTGTTCTAAGGTTTCAGGCAGGAATTCTTGCTCATGGGAAAATTCTAATAATTACAGCAGTGGGAATAAAGTAACAGTAACTCTAGTGTCTGCTCATCCAAAACTTGGAAAAGAGGAAATGATTCATTGCAAATAAACAGGAGTCTTTTTGTGAAAAACAGAGGAAATGAGCAAACTTTTGGAACAAATCCCAGCTAAAACTCATTAAATCCAGCTGCACATACATATAATGACAACGCCTATAATGGCTTCATAGAAATAGACTCTTTTTAATATATGACAGAAAAAAGTTTAGGTTGAGGTAGCAAAGAAGGTAAAGAAATTCTGTTGTTCAAACCACTGCACTGACAAATTCATGGAAACTGTTCCCACTAAGTTCTCAGTAATAAAGCTACAAATATAATCACTTCTTTAATATTAAAGCAATATAATCTTTAGGCCATCACTCCTGAGATTATGAATTTAGCTGGAATCTGCTTACAAATTTCAATCACATTTTTAGCTACAACAAATACATCAGCAGATGAGAAAAAAAAAATGCTTAAGAAGCCTACCTGAATTGGCATAACTGAAAAATTTTTCATACTCTAAAGACAGAATTTTAATATAAATGTAAAACACCCTATGCATATGGACACCTACAGTAATCTTTGCTAACCGCTCTCTTTCGCACCTGCAAAGCATAACTGCGTTTTGAACTTTATAACAAGAGATTTTAAAAAGCAGCCCTTTTCATGATTATAGATGTGAATTACATCACTAGGAAAGCCCAGTGGTTTTAAGAAGATGAAAATCTCTGAACCATACACAGAAAAGTCAAGAGATCTTCAACTGGTAATTTACAGAACCAAATCACAGTACCTTTCAACATGTACCTTTTCCGCATATTTGATATCTCCTACATATCAAATCTTTTTTTTTTCCTAATTGAAAATGAGAAATAGTTAACATCTTCCTTCTTTCTAACCCCATGTCCAAAGGGATAATTCAGTGTATTAAAGATAATAACTGATGTAAATTTGGAAATTAAATATATTTATTTTTAAATTTTCAGAGTATTATTTTTTAACAAAGCTACTCATTTTATTTATGTATATTTGCAATACACATAACGCAAAGAAAATCATGGTTTTCACTCCCAGTATGTTTTGAAGGACACAATTTAATAATCTTGGACCATTCAGCTGGTACTCCTATCACAACATGCTACTACTGTTCTATTTCTTGTGTTTCTTCCTCTTCTCAGTTTCATTTTTGCACCCTTCCTTTAACAAAGGCAGTCTCAGTTCTCCGCTCTATATACCTGCTCTATTTCTATTGCCTGTATGGCAATCTCTCTCTCTTACATTTTCATCCAAGCCTTTTTTTCCCAAATACCACCTTACCCATACCCTGTGGTGCATTTCTTGCCTGCTACACTCCTCTTTAGGACTCCCTGGTTTGATACTGCAGCTTCATTTTTTTCTGAGTTCTCAACATAGTAACATGAAAGGTAACCATCTTTCTCTCTTTTCCTCTCCTCTCCAGGTCTGGCTTTTATGCTCCTAATACTGAGACCAAACAGCACCATCCTCACTTTCTCAGGCTATCCACAAGACAGAAGGCAGTAAGAACACAGGAGATTAGTAGGTTTACCCCAATTGGCAGGTAAGCCCCCACCCAGTTTCTCTCACACTTGCCCATAGTGGGATCTGAAGAAAATCGTAAAGGCAAAAGCAAGAAAATGAATCAGACAAGATAAAGACAGTTTAATCAGTCAAAACAAAACAAAACAAAAAACCCAACCACTCCAAAACCCAACCAGTGTTGCAAACTCAATCCCTTATCAACAGAAGACTGATACCTAGTCACAACCTTAGCAACAACTAGTTCCAAAAACACTTCCCCAAAAGACATGACATGACATGACATGACATGACATGACATGACATGAAGTGCGTCACCATCCAGTTCAGGGCACCCATGTCAACTCCTACGTTCTTGCCCACCCTGAGCCTCGCTGCTGGCACGTCAGAACAAGTAACAGAGAAGGTCCTGACTCTATGAAGCACTGCTCAGCATTAGCTGGAGAATCATAGAATCATTAATTTTGAAAAAGATCTCCAAGATCATAAGTCCAACCTCAGACCAAACATCACCCATCACCATCTCAACTAAGCCAGCATTAGGTGCCAAGTCCAGCTGTTTCTTGAACACCACAAGGAAGATGTCTCCATCACCTCCCTGCACAGCCTCTTCCAATTCTTGACAACCCTTTCAGTGAATAAATTCTTTCTGAAAAAAGAATTAACTCTATGTATTCTTAACTGAAGAAAGTTAATTTCATCCCAGTCAAACCCAACACAGATGGACAAACTGTTCACCTCCATCCTAATCCAGGCCTGCTGAGAAAACATATTTTGGAGTACTCACTCATAGGGTAGGATTTGCTCACACAAAGTCTATATGGCTAAAGATCTGTACTTTAAAAAAAAAACTGGTAATATTTTCCTGAGATGGGAAAAATGCAAAATATCACCATGCCAGCATTTCCATCTACAAAGCATGGGGTTAACAAAATTTTTCAAACAGAAGGTTAATACAATGCTTATATTCACCTAATAAAATGGTTTTCATTTTTTCAGTCTTAGAGATAAAAAATTATTTGGCACCTACTCTGTTCACCTATTCAAATACAGCAGTTTCATAGACCTCTTTGAAATAAAAGCGAAAACTAACCTCAATTATAAAAAACTGTTATAAGACCTATTATTTTATATTTATACAAAGTTTTGAGGATTTGGGGGAAAGGGGAGACTATGTAAATGTTGAGTGTTTTGGAACCAGATGCCAATTTAATTTTCTGAGGGAGGAAGGAGGAAAGAGACTATGATGCCCACATGTTACTAATCAGGATATCATAATTCTTGTACACAAGTGAAATTAATATTTCTAACAAACCCTTCTTTTTGCATTAATTAATTTTGTATCTTGAGTTTGCAACTTCGACTTCCTTTTAGAAGAGCTTTTACTATGCATGCAATATAGCTTGCATTCATTTGGGGTTAGTCATATAATGCTCTTAATAGGGCCTGTTACATACACATATACATCATACATATATAGGTTAAGATATATTAATTTAATAATTTTTCCCTTTGGTGTGTTTTCATTTAGTTTTGTCTTACATTTTTACTGCAGTGTGTGAAGGTTCTAATAGGAACAGATCTTATATACAAGCTAGTTATGGAAAGGAAACTGGAAGAGCTTCTTTTCATTACTGTATTGTTCTGCTAAACTGACATTATGCACCCTGAGGCAAAGCCACTATATTCCTGAATTTGAACTGATTGTATGCTAGAATAATTGTCTGAGTTTGCAGTTTCAGAACATTGTTTTCACTGACATTTTAACATTTTCAATTACTGTAGAATAGGAAATGAACTAAATTAAAGTTCATGATTCTCTCAAATTAACTATTATAAATGGTTTCAACAATCTATGTAAATTTAGACCATACTAATTCAGATTCACTTTCCATGAACTAACTTTCACTATCCCTTGAAAGAAGTAGGGTTAAAGAATGATTATAACACAGAAATTAAACTGAATATTATAACAAAATCTTCAGCAGTAACAGAATATCTCGAAAGCTAAACCAGAGCATTATGTCTGAGAAATGTATTTTAAAATTTCTTTCCTTGAACTTAAAAGTGTATCTTCAGACCAATGGAGAGAATATTGTAAAGCTACTAACTATGCTAAATATAAAGGATGATAAATGAAAATGAAAATATTAAACCTCATAAAAAAATTAAAAATCTCTCCAAGCACAATCCTAAATCTATGGTAAGTTCTGTGGAGTGAAGCACAGTTCAGAGGCCTGAACTCCTCTGAAAGAAATGATAACCATGCAGAATTCTGCTTTCAGAGAAAGAAATGGTCATCATGGATTCAAAATTTGAGGATGTTACCATTAAATTGTGATTTGTGCCTACACAGCACTCATTTTCAAAAAGACAAATCCTTAGTGAGATTCTTTCCAGCCTTCATTTCTATCTTAGCAGAGAAGTGCGGGAGAATATCTAATTTCACATCACAAGGAAGTGGAGGATACAAATAAAAAACAATTGTTGAGCAACTAACATGGAATCTCATTTTTAATCTATAGCAGCAAATCAGGGACAGCTCAGTGACAGGCCTTTAGAAATCTAAACTCTAGCTACAGATTCACAAATTCCTGAGTAATTTTCTCACTGTAAATTAAAGTCTCTAACTAGTCCTTAATGTTTCTGAAACATAGAGGAGTCTGTTGAGAGGAAGAACATAGTTCTGAGTGGGCCAGTGCTACAGATAATATCAATATTTCTGGATGGAGCTTCACTGACTTATTACAACATACTCTAAGGTTTAATCTGCAGATAAGTGAAGATTTTGCTTCTATTATTTACTGCACAGGACTGGGTAACCATGAAATTACCATAGAGAGCTAGACAAGTTGTTCCTAAAAAGAAGATATCTAGACAAGGTCCAACAGCAACTTCATGCTATTTCAGACAAGCAACTGCAAATGCAAAGCACTTAGTAAAAACCCTTAAGTCTGAGAAGAGTCCAAGGAGCAATTCTACACAGTGGTAAAGTTCCTTACAAATCCCAAATCCATCATCAGGCACCACGAAAACAAATGAGTTTTGAGATTTCTAGCTGGTACCGTGAAGGGAAAGACTGTTTTCTTCTCAAATGTTTACTGAGAAAACTGTGCAAGTACAGTACAGTGCTGAGTAACCTATGATCTGTACAAGGCCATATAGATCACATAGCAGCAGCATTAGGTGGTACTCAGAGTGTCACCAAACCTTTGTATTTGACATGCATGATAAAGTGTGCAAGTATTTTTTTTTTGTTTGTTTGTTTTTCCAAAAGCTAAGAAAAGTGAGACTTTGTTCAAGGAAGGAGAATTGAACAGGAGCAAGGAAGCACTCATTACACAAGTCAGAGTAAGTTCAGTGCATGATGAGTGAAAACAACCACTGTTAAAATTCCTCTTGTGTAAGGACTGTGATAGGGGAGTGTCTAGGCATGGCAGGAAGACTGTCTGTTTGTTATTCAGAAGCTGCACTGAATTGCTCCTTATTTAAAGTTGCAGTCTGTTACTTTTACCATGCGGTGTTTTGCTTTTTCTCCATCACTGTGCGACATCAATAAGATTTTGGTTTTTTCTGAATGTCAATTTAACATTAAATGCCATTGAAATGACAGCACAAAGCACTGGTATCTTCATACCAGAATGGCCAAGTCGTATAACTGAGTTGTGAACAGGAATAGCTGCAGGAATCCCTGTATCTTCTCTTCCCCACAAAAATTAGAGGAGTCTCAGAGAGAAAAGTTCTAACCAGATGGAGGGAAAAAGATCCCATGAATTAGAAAACTGAGGCTATGAAAGAGTAATAGATATTTTCTACAAAAGAAATATAGTTGCCACAAGAGTCAGTTGTGGCTACAACAAGCATACACTTAAATTTTTACATTCAGATTGCTACTGATGTTATCTACTCATAGGTAATTAAAGTCATCAAACTTATATTGTCATTTCCTCAGCACTGGGATATAAATGTTCACAGTCATTCCCAATGACAGCAGCGGACACTTTGCCTTATTCCCCCTAACACACTATAAGGTAATGGCTTTATATAAACTTGTTTTACACAAAGTTGATGTTTCCTTCTTTGTTCCTCATTTTCCTTCTCCTCTGGTAGAGTCATATTCAGCTATTGTTAAAATTGCTGTTTGATTGACTTTTACTCCATATATACTTTTCCCACGAATTTGAGGCTAAAATACTCTCAATTTTCTGGAGCAGTTTCCTTAAAAAAAATCACTGTAATTTTTGTTTTCACTCAAAATATTTCCTAGTTTCTCAAAACAGTAAATTTCAGAAAGAATAAAGATGTTTTTGTGGTCTCTTCTAGTGAAAAAAATACCTCTACCTATCAGGATAAATAAATTTCCTTGAAAGCTTCTTGTAACTATAGAACAAAAAATAAGATAACTATAATTTCCAGCTTCCATTCAGTATTACCAGAAGCAATTTCCTCTATGGAAGATTTAATCAGAAATTTCATCAGATTTCATTAAGAACTTGAATAATTTATAGATTTCCTTTTAATATCGGATTATAGTCTGATTTCTTATAGTTTATACAAACATCTCAAATTCTGGGTTTATAAAATTCGGTTTTATTATGCCAATAATGAGATTCAGAAAACAGAGATACAAGTTTCTTTATCCACATTTCTGTTCTCATGGTTCATTAGCTTTTTCTTCTATTGGATTTTTAAATTCAACATAATCTTCAGAATTCACACTATCAAAAAGGTTGGAGAGGTAGTTGAACACAAATGAAACAGCAAACTTTTACATTAGTCTTTTAAATAATACCCTGCAATATTACTTCTTAATTTCATTAGCATTCTATTGGAAGAAAAGTATTACAAAGACCAACAATTACGGGCAGTTGATGATGTCTTGTGGATAGCAAGAACTCAGCAATCAGATAGGAAGTAACCTGAATTAATTAACCTGGTTTATTAGACCATCACCACTCCTATCTCTGTCTTATGATGTTAATTAGTCAATTTTATTCACTCCAGCATATATTTCTCATTTCTTTCAGTGAGCACCTTTTTGTTTTGTTTTAGCACCTTTTTGATTTGTTTTAGTAATTTTAAAATATCTGGCATTATAGTTCTATTAGAGAAGTGGAAAAATAAACTTCAGATAATCTTTCAGTTAATTCTGCTGTAAACTATAGCTTTATTAATCCAAAAATAGAATTATCATTTTGTGTCTTATGCATTTTCCAAATGAAAAAATGGACATATTTGTTTAGTAACTGAATTGTAACTACACCAAAAAATTCCCAATCCATCAAATAATGAATGTAAATTCCTGTTATATCTAATCTCTAAGCTACTACTAGGATAGGACTCTTTCAGAAAAAGAAGGTGAGTCAGGAAATCACCTGGTTAGATGATCACTGTCTCAAAATCTATTATATTGAATTTTATTTCCACCAAACACTTGTGAGAAGTAAAGAATCAGTCTGTATTTACAACTGGGGACTGTCTCATGTGAGAGAAAATAGGAAGAAAAGTCATTACAGATAAACTTTTCAACATGAATGGCTGTAAATTGATTATGTATGATAAAATAAATTAGATACTTGGCAATCCAAATTAAAAAAAAAGAGTAAAATATTAGGCAGACATAGGAAGATAAGTTTTGCCTCTTTACCTGGTATTAAAATTACCGTTAGAAGATTATGTCATATTCTGACTACACACTTCAGAAAATTTGAAAACACTTGGAAGAATAGAAAACAGATCATTTCAAAACTAATCATTCATGAAAAAAAGCCTTAAGACATGAGCATTATTATGAGTATCTTATCTAACACAAAAAATTGGTGCAGGAGAACAAATCTTAAAGTGCAAAAAAATCAAGCAATTGGATGTAGAAATTAGCAAGATTATATTTTTAAGTAAAATTACATTTGTAAACAGTAGGAGGAAGCAGGACTTGAACTGATTCAAGACCCTTGAAATCAGAGCCCATAAAATAAGTTTTTTTTTAAAATAGGTGTTTGGTTCCTTTTCTTTCAAAGGAAAAATTCTACAGTTTCTCTAGGCAAATCAGAATAGTTTTGCTAGTAATTCTTCAGTGGTTCTGTAAGAAAAAAGTTATCCAAAGGTAGGGTGATCACATTCAGATTTACCAGGCACAGCAGAAAGAAGAGAAAGTGAATGATTTCTGGTTATTCCACAGCCTGCTCCAAACCAAAGGGAAAACACAGATGTACTAAAATAGGCAATGATTCTGCTTCTGTGTGACACTATGTTGTGGTGCTCTCCTCTGAAATATCCAAAAGCAACTCATGAAAAATAATGTAAAATATATCAAATTGAAAGTAAATGGAACTTGGAATCCTGGACAAAATATCTCTTTATGAGTGTTGGGAAAAAACTAGTTACCCCCAAAGTTATTCCCTACAAAAAACCTCATTGTTTTGCCAGCAACATTAATTCTATTAATTGCATACAGTCTGTAGGACAAGTGCATTGTTTGCTAAAATTGTTCATTCCAGTCTCCTTCCAGTATACTCCACTCTGATCCTGACAAACAGTCAGACCAGACTGAGTGTACACCCAGGTACACATCTCCTCTCCTCTCCTCTCCTCTCCTCTCCTCTCCTCTCCTCTCCTCCTCTCCCCTCTCCTTTCTTCATTTTCTCTTTTCTTGCCTATTTTTACTGCAGAGATTGAACTTTCCTTTTTAAAACCCTGTCTGTACATTTTCTGCTACAGTTTAACAACTAACATTTTCAACCCACATATATCACAACCCCACTACTAATTCTTAAAAATAATCATGCTTTCTAAGTTTAAAAACTTACAAATTTGTTTCAACAATGTTTTTAAATTACTAACACCTATCCAGTCATGTAGAGAAGTAAAGCTCAGTCTCTCAATCACAGTACGTTCTAGGAAATTACTTTCAACATTCCAAAAGAATCCACTACAGCTGAGAAATACTCATTTCCCCACAAAGCAATCAATCAGATCATATTTATGAGCTACTTACTTGTATAAGTCAGCTGAAATCCTTGGTCAGTATCAGATCCATTGGTATTAAACTCTATCCACATATGGTTAGAGGTGCTATTAAGAATAACTCCCATCATGTCACTTTTGGTGAAGACTCCAAGAGAGCGTGAAGAACTGTCTTTTCCATCATATACCTTGAAGAAATAAGAGCAAGAAATTTGACACCAAATCTAAATATTTGAAATATTTTAGTTTATACAGTAATTGCAAAGTTAGGAGTGTAGGCTGTAGTTTCTCCAAACTTTTTTATTTATTTTGAGAAGTATATACCCCTTGGTTATGCAGTTCAGTGAAATCTTAAATATTCTGTCCCCCTTAAGATGTTTTATAGTCTTTTGTCTTTTCAGTTTTGTGACCTCATCTTGAAAGAAATTAATACTTATATGCAACTCTATCTTCTGAGGTTTCATAAACTCAGATTGTTCATCTTGATTATTCACAAAGGCCAACAGAAGTATAAGTTCCGAAATCACCACTGAAGGCAAACCCTTACAGTCTGCTCTATTTTTTCCTGTCTGGATATACCAACAGCAAAAATGAGATATTGAAGCCAATCTGGCACCTTTTATCTCAGGGTCTAAGCTTGCAGCAAGTTTGGTTTATTGTAGGATTTAACAAAGATTGATAAGTTTTCAAAAATATATGTGACTCTATTTCCAAATTAACTGTAGAGATGTACTTATTTACCATGTTACCTTACTGAAAACCCTCAACAATATCAACCTATGTACTTTTTCAACCCCTAACCTTAACCCTAACCCTAACCCTAGAATTTTTAAGACTTCCCTTTTGACTGTTCACCGATGAATAGAGGATGAGTACAAAGTCTGGCCTAGGGGGTGAAAAACTTTTTTTTCTTCTTTTTGAAAAACCTTGAAAGCCACAAAGTACGAAAATAGCCTTCTGCAGTTTTGTTTGTTGGTTGATTTTCTCAAGATGAACTTAAAAAGTTAATTTTTTCTTTTAATTAAATAAATCTCCCGTACTTTCTCATGGAGAAATAAGCAATATAAATTGTAAATACACACCACACAAAACATCATGTCAATGCTTATACAAAAGCAAGAATTGGATTTGCACAGCTGGTTTCTGATGTGAAGTGAAAGATTATTTGCCCTTATCCTATGCATCATAGAGTGACTAGGGACAACCAGCACAAAAACTACAATTGCAGTAAATATTTCAAGCACTGGGCCTTCCTCCCTCCACTTGCAGTCCTTGTGGTACAGTGAGGATTTATACCAATTCCATTGAGAAGCAGGAGTGACCCATTTAACAACCTAAATTGCTACATCTGAGTCACAGAAAGTTCTCCCTGTTTGAAAGTCCAGATAGATCTATTAACAAAATTTAGAAATTCTTTCTTTGAGAAAACAGACTACTGCAACATTTGTAGGTGAGGACCAACAATTAAAAGCAGTTCTATTTTTTCTGTGGAGAAAATACCAGCATGCCATCAATAGGTAAATGTCTTTAAAGCATCATGCTCACCACAAGTGACATTAACAAAATAAAATAATAAAAACAACATGTATAAAGATTTTTTATGAAAAAAGCATATATTTGCTTTTATAAACATGCATAGGTATTTGCCTACTCTAAAAGAAAGTTTTGAAAAGTAATATATTGTGCTAGCCATTGATAGAACAATACATTCAGTCTTTCTTACTCATGCAAAGATTGTCTTATACTGACGCACACAGCTGAGATGTCTCAGAAGATACAATCAACTGTATTTAAGGTTCATGCAAGCAGTGACACTTAAGGTCTACCTCTTGGAAAAGCTATTACTTTAAGCTGTGCTAAGATTATCTGAAAAATTACTTGCAAGCTTCTAACCATTGTCTTGGGACAGAACTGCCAATCAATTTCATGGACGGATTACCCTTTATTTATTAGAGCTGGAAATCTATTGTATAAGGTAAAGTATAATTTGATTTACACTTGATCTGGGAGGTAATACTTGAAACTGAATGTTCCATTAATTGTCATTAATTAAAAACGCTGTCTATGTTTATAGAGAGATTTTTATTCAGGTATAAAACAAAAGAAACAAAAAAAAATCTCAAAACCCACAGCTAAAGACTACAGACATCTTGTTTCAACAGTGTTCAACCTCACTGACAGTTAGAGATAATCTTCCCACTTAAGGATTAACCAGGACAACAAGTTAAATAATAGAATCCTTCAAGATTAATCCAGACACAAATGAAAAGAGTGTTTTGTGAAATTACAATTAGATATGAGAGATCCTGTGAAAGCAGTTGAAAAAAAAAAGAAAAATAAAAAGGGTTGTACAATTTTTGGTGACACTTTTCCATCTGTTGGTCACATTACAGACATAAGTAAGTAAGTATCTACTCCAATAACTGGACATTGTTGGTGAACAAATACAAGCACCGAATCTCCTTTGTCTACCCTGAAATGTTGGTTGAACCATCCTAGGAAAGAAAATGCTTCTTTACCAGTGTTTGTCATGCTAATTAATGTGATCCAAGGATCATTCACAATAGATAGCTTGTATACAAGCATTGTGTCATGTCATATGTCACTGATTCCAGAGGTACAGAATATATTTAATAAACTAGTCTAGACTATTTATCACTATTGATTCATATTTAGTACACACATTTAACCTATTTAGGAGAACCCATTTGAAATATATTTCACAGCCTGCAATTATAATTCCCTCAGTCATGAAGAAAAAAAGAAGGACTATTTGGCAAAACAGATGAAAGACAGAATATTGCATTCTGCTTTTCTTCTTACCTCTGACAAATTCACTGCAATTGCATTATAAAGATTCTGGCACAAGTAGCCCCTTTAGAGAATTATTAATCTTTAAGTGGCAGTTAAAACAGGGAGACCAGAAATATAACGTGTTACCGAGTGAGAAAGGGTAAGGGCTAAAATAAAGAGATAACCCAAGTATTCACTTTTGTCATATGTCCTTCAAAACGGTAAAACTATTTCTATTACTTTACTTGAATTCAAATTTCTATCCCACTGGCTCAAATTCAAATTCTATCACAGCTTCAGAATGCTTTCCCCACAAATTACAGACACTAACCTACATGTATTCTTGAAAGCAATAGTTTTGACCCTTCCTCAGGCACTAGGCTTACTGATGCCAGAAATACTCTTGCAAATTATATGCCATTCCATACCCACTACAGCCTCAATATCCAGCCTCAATATTCCCACTTGAATACTGAGCTGAATATATAGAGCTGCAGATAATTTATATTTTCAAAGCAAGTAGGTAGTGACAGAGCAGGAGTCAAGCCACCACAACCTGATTGTCTACACAGTATTTATTGTCAGTATATCCCTGGAACACATTTAATGAAGACCCTGACAAATCTTCCCTGAGAAAGTTTAGTGTAGGAGCTGCATAGGCCAGGGACTGCTTCTGAGAGACAGCTCCAGTGAGCCACCTTATTGTGCAAGGTGCAAGAGTTTAACATTAGAGGTGTAATCAAACTGCAGAAGCTGGTCTGGGGGGCAGTGGGGAATGGTCACAGAATTGTTTGGAGCTGTGTTTAGGATTTATTTAGCCAAAGCATTCAGGGATGCCTCTTTTTCCCTATTTTTGAGAAAATGAAAGTGTTTGTTTTACTTGCTTGGGTTAAAATATGCAGACAAAAGAAGAGGACAGCACTATAGTTATTCATGAGGAGAAATGCTCTAATAAAAGTGCTAATATATCTGCACCTGCTGTGGGAATGAATAACATTCATCTAATGGAGAAGGAAATGCTGGCTAGAATTTCTTCACATTTCTTGAGATTTCTCATTCTGACAGTAAAAACAAGTTACTTACAAGTAAACTTACCCAATTTCCTTAACTGCAGAGATTTTATGACATAAAATCATCCCAAAGGGACACACTTTAAAAATATTCCTTGGGAAGCTGAGGAGGTAAGGCCTGTATAGTTTGCTGACATTGCTAACATTTTGAAATCCTTTCACTACATCCTCATGGAGTTTGTAGTGATCTTGCCTCAAACATTATATGCTTTGTCTGACACTCCTGGGGGGTTGATCTTGGGATTACTACTTTACTGTTACAGGTGTTTATCAGCCGTCTTTATCATGCACTACTGAGCAGCCTTTTTTTGGCTTTCCTCACACAGGTTCCTGCCAAAGTGCCCCCACTCTGGGTGTGGGCTCAGCCATGTGCTGTGGTGGGTGGTCAGATCTGGCTGGAAGTGGCTGTGTCCGGCTGGAACCGGCTGTCTGCCTGGAACTGGCTGTGTCTGGCTGGAACCGGTTATGCCCAGCTGGAACCGGCTGTGTCCGGCTGGGGCAGCCCCAGGCTCCCCTCACAGAGCCCCTGCTGCTGCTGGGGCCAGGGCACCCACACCCAATGTAACATCACGTACATGCAGATTTTTCTTTCAAAACAGAGTAAGATCCTGAGCTGTGAAAATGCCCTATATTTCAGCACGAGGTTTATAAATATTCTTAAGCTTAGTGCATCCCTTGCAAGCTGCCAGCAAGACAACATTGCAGCTTCCTTCTGTGCAGGCACAAGATAGAGGGCTGGGGTTTATAATATATTTTTCTTATATATTGGGTGCAAATAGGAAAGAAAGCAATCTTTGAAGTCCATAGTCCTGCCAAAGTGCTGATTCCAATGGAAATATGTAAAAGGACATCCTGGTGTGGGAATAGAGAGGAAATACACTTTATTTTCATAAATGTAGATTATAGAGAGACCTTAATTTGTGGAAGAGAGCTTAATTGTATAAATGGAAGTTGTGCTCTGCCAGCTGACTCAAAACCAGAGAACAGGCCTGGCAGTTCAGACATCACCACAATTTTGCCTTTGCTTCCTTTGGATCCTCTGAAGTATTATGCTAAAGATCTATGAAAGAAGAAAGTATCTAGCAGATTGCTCAGAACAGCTTTGTCTCAGGCAAATCACTCTTGTACCTCCGGGGAATATTGCTAAGTACGCTGGACATTACTCATGAGACGATCTGAAGGATAACTGATTTTCTTGAATGTTTCTTTAGGGTTTTCCAAGGGATTTTTTGTTGTTGATTTTTAGGTTGTTTATTATATTATTTATAAACCAGATATCTGCAAAGCTTCTGGGAGACTTATGTACCACATTCAAGCAATTTAGTGGGCAATTATGTTCTTTCTTCTCTGCTGCATCTCTTCAGAGCAAAAATACTTTTGGGGATCTGTACTGTCAGACCATGGATAATGGGAGTGAAGGACAATACAGACAATGTATTTTGTCCACCTACTCAATTCCCTTTGATCTAAAAGCAAAACCATGGTCTTGTAGTGTTTTATACATGGTGGTATTTATTATCAGTGTTTTTCTGGGTAAAGATAGACAAAATGCTGTTCTTTTAATTGTAACTTTCCAATCAAACAAATATAATATCAAAGATATAAATGTCTATATTAAAATGAAGACGTTTTCCTCACCACTTTCATCCTATCTCTAAATGCCTTGTTCTTTGCAGGAATTGAATTGTCACAGTTAATTACATGAGGAAGCTCTTAAGATGATGAAATGGATGAAAATACAGCCACCGTTATTTGATCCGTAACAATTATATCTTTGAATGCCTTGTGGGAAGTACTCAGGGCAAATTTAAAAGAATCAAGTTGGAAATATAGACAGAAATTGCTAACATGTTAAATGAATTGCTGGGAGATATCCAGAAAGGAAGTTTCTAACGGAATTCTGAATACTTTGTGATTTTAAGAATTAATTAACTGAAAAATTGAAACATAAATTTGAAAGACTAATTTAATGTATGGTCAACACTTCAGATGAATGTCAGGATTTTCAGTACATACCAGAATGCAACAGCTACTATTAGGAAAAGTCAACTTATCACCATGCTGTAGAAAAGTGCATGCTCAAAATCTCTATATATTTAGGCCGTGTTTCAAAGGTTACCTCCAATGTAAAAGAATTAAAGATATCTTCTATAACTACAGTTTTAGTCAATATTGATTGTTAGTTTCTGCTTAGGGGAAAAAAAATTCTTGTGTTACACTTATAAGTCTTGCAAAATGAGAAAAAAAATATTAGATATTCAAAATCCAAGTTACAATTTTTTGGTTTCCTTTAAAGATTTAAACCACTTGAAACAGTCTAATAGTTCTAGAAATATAACTGAACTTGCAACGTCTCCTACAGTTTCTTTGAATCTAGTATAAATCATTGAATCTAGTATAAAGGTAGTGATGCTTTCCACCTGGAATTCATTAATTTTCTGTCAGAAAGTGGAATGAAAATAAAGATAATTGGCATTGAAAACAGATTTATTCATGCAGTGTGAATGTTTAGCATAGAAAGTGAAATAATTTTTCTTATTACCTTAACATTATCTCCCTCATGCAGCTGAAAGCTCTTGGCTCTAAGATGAATCCCTTTTCCAGCCTCAGTTTCAATTTTATAGATACATTCATGGTTGTTGTCATAATTAGATGGAAAATTTGGAGACAACAATGTTCCTTCATTTCCAGAGACAGTTGCTCCACATTCAGCTAAAGAAAATAGACACATTAAAGCAAAAGAAGTGAATTATCCAATTCAAGACAATATGGGTTATTAGCAATAATAATTAGACTCTATGAAATCTCTAACGGGTTACCTATGAAAAATATATTTCTAACAGATCTCATCTGTAGACCAACTCCTAGAAACCCCATCAAACTTGTCATCTACTGAATTTCATTGTATCTGTTTATTATGTGCACTTATTCTTTCCTCCAATTCATCCCCTGATCCTCCCACCAGACTAACCAATAATGCAGATTAGCACGGTTACCATAAAAACTGAATGCTTTACTGAAATATAGTTGTTGTGGTAACATTTCAAATAAACGTAATATTTATTTTACCTCTGTATTCAGCTTTACCCAAAAGGATTTTAAAAAGTATTATTAAAAAATAAGTATTTTAATCTGCTAAAAAACCCCACCCAATCTGGTACCAAATCAAGAACATTCAAACTTTCCTCTATCTGGAATAAAACATAAAAAACCAAACCAACATATATTGACATCAATCAGAAAGGAGACAGATCCTTTCCTTTCTGGGTAAAGAATAGGTGAGACTTTTTCACAGCCATTTGAAATAAGCATCTATTGAGACTTTCATTAGACATTTCTTGTTGTGGCTCCCCAGTAAAGAAAATAATAAAGAGTAAAAGGAGTGGTATGTTCCAGACTATGGACTTAGTTTGAATTCTGAATAAAGACTTAAAAAAATTCCAAATACGTGACATAAATTCCATCACATAGATGAAAACATTGAAACAGACAGCACATAATATTGGTGTACTGTTCAAATAGATATTGAAACCACTTAAAATTACCTAAAAACACCTTATAAAATCCTAGAGTAACATTAATATACTATTGCGGCAGTGGCCGAGGCTGCCCCGGGGATGGCTGAGGAGATGATTTCACCCCAGAATACTCAGAAAGATTGGTGCGCCACCTGTGTGTAGTGTCTCCCACCTGTTCTTGACATGGTCTATGACCATGCCTTGCAGTTATGTTAATATGGCTCAGCTGATTGGTGCACTGCTTTCCCCTCATCATTTACATATGTATTAAGTTCTAGAAAGTTCCTTCATTCTCAACGCCCCATTGGCCTGTTCCCCTCTCCCCTCCCCTAGACTTTCCTGGTTGGGTCTCCCTGCATCGCTCCTCCCCAGTTCCGCCCCTGAACCCAGTTCCCATTGGTTGTTGTTCCCCTTTAAAAGTTTGTTGCACTCAGTGTTATTTGGTTCTTAACCTCTGGACCCCTCTGTGGTAAATAAATGCAGACCTCCAAGCTGAGGCCTTCCTGACTCTTTATTTGGTGTCCATCAACTCTTACTGGATTTACAGCAAGCACCTGGCTGGCAGATCCAGTACCTTTGGCTTATCCAACCTGGGCTGCTGGATGCAGGAGGTGACAAGGAGGGCGAGGCACTGGGGCTTTATCAAGTCCAGTCCCCAGGAGCCACCCTCTTTAGTTTTATTAACTATAAATCTTCATCTCCTTTTTAGGTGCACTATATTGTTATTGATATCTCATTTTTCAGTCTAGGGTTAAAATGTACTGTGTTTTTCTGACCTAAACATCATTTAGACCTCATTTAGGGTTTTTTAAAAATGTAAAAGAAATGAAAAATAAATTAATGTGTATTTGTAAATCAACAGATGGGCCCTATCAAAGAAGTAATAAGTTTAGAAAAATATCTGTGCCTTTTTCTAAAAATCTTTAATAGATTTTTAAGGCTCTTAGGACATTAAAACATTTATTTGAGGAAGTGTGAGGGGGGCGGGATACAGTTTTAGGTAAGACTCAATATAGTTTGACAAGCATGTGTGTAGAGAATAATTCTGAAAATAAAGTGTAAAGATAAACCAGCAAACATATTAGAAAATAGTCGATTTAAACATATTGAAGAAGAAATTTGTGTTTTATATTTGCAAATAAACAGTCTAAACACTCTATATTTCCAAGATCTTCACAGATTTAAAATTTAAGTGCCTCTTGCTTTTGGAAAGTATAAAACAAGTGCATTCTTTACTTCCTCCCTACAATAAAACTGTAGAAAGAAAGGGAGTAAGAAGGAGAAGGAGAGGGAAACAGGGATGTGTGGAGAGAACAAAGGATGAAAAAGGGAAGGAAGGGGGAATGAGACAGTAGCAGTCTTACATGGAGCCTTATTTCTACTCTGCATTTGGGATCTCCTTAGACAAAATGAAAAGGAAATCCCAATAAACTGTCTCAGGATCTTTATTTAGCACATTAAGTTACAGTTCATTTTCTATTTTAAAGTGGAGCTTTATATTCTCCCCTTCCTTAGCTTTGGTTTTGAGCTACATTATATTTAACAGGCAGAAGGGTGTTGGGGTATAAGAACTGCCACTGAATTTCAGAGTGGTGAACTCTTTCTTTCTTGGGGAATGTAGGATGCATAAGGTATTTCTAACATATTTAAAGTCATCTTAAGTTGTCCAAATGTTTCAAAGAACTGTAGTACATTGAGAAACTAGACTTTTTTTTTTCAATACTTCTTTGTTGAAGCATGTCAAGTATGTGATACCTATTACATATGGCTACACATACGTGTCTTTTTGTAGCTTTCAGTGTGTACGTAGCCATATGTAGCTGTTTCTGTCTTGGATTTTAGGAAGAAGGTGGAACTTATTGAGTTTGTAAAATGAATTTTAAATCAATGCCAACATTAATGCCTCATTAACATAAATATTCACAACACCAGTACTCCACACAAGCCTTTTGCAAACAAGCATTTGCTTATGTAAAGACACATGCAAAAAAAACTAGAGTTCTCTTAGGCTGCATCAGTATCTTATTATCTACCACCTTTAAAGGACTAGTGTCCTGGTTTAGGGCAAATATTTAGGAGGAAACCTCTGGGCGGGGGGGTGGGGGTGTCTCCTCTAGGAAGAGCCAATTCCAATCAGCCCTCCCCCTACAGGTCCAGGAAGAATTTCCTTAGAGAAAAGTGGAAAAAACTATTTATTTAACAAATAGAATATTCACAAGCATAGGAAAAAAAAATTGGATAATATGAAAGCAATGAAACCTCTCCTTCCTCTGAAGAGATGGTAGATTCAGAGTCCGTCTGAGTCCGGTTCAGTTCTCCAGTGGGGGGGGGCCGATTGCCGGGCCCGGCTGCAGAAGTCGGAGAGGGGGTGTCCCCCGGGGATCCCCTGGTGTCCTGGGCCCACATAATGCCAGCCAGTCCCAGGAGGAGGAAAAAAGGAAAAAATACCCAGCAAAAGAAACAAAGTCTCTCCCTGCAAAAAGCCGAGAAAAATCCGAGGAAAACCCTTCGCTGTGTGCTGTTCCTTCACACACCTGAGAGAAAAAAATAAAACCGCAGTCCTGCTGGAATGTAGCGTCAAGGCCATTTCCGAGTGATAAGATGCAACTCCTGCAGACAAACGGCGAGTGTTTTTTTTTTTCCACTTTCACTCTCTCTGTCTCTCTGGGACTAACTTAAAGCTGTAGAGCTTAATGTCCAGCATAAGCAAGAGGACGACTGGGGATACAAACAGGTCATATGGCCAACCTAGGACAACTAGACATATACAAGTATAATGTTGAAGAGAAAAAAGTATGGAAGCAAAGGGTTTTTTATTACTGAATGTTCATGCAATATTCTACACTTTGTTTCAGTGAGTAAATGTAACCCACTAAGATATAGGCAGTTATAGAGAAAGTGTACAATGAGCTTTCCAAAATCTGGAACTGGACACATTTCTTGCTCCAGTAAATCTATGTTCCAAGGCTCAAAGCCATGGTAATTTAAGTCTGTGAATAAAAGTTGTGACATATAAGATCAGGGACAGTGAGTGTTATGAACTGTAGTTAATATATTACTATCCTTCTAAAGTATACTGCTTTCTGCAAGAAGATGTAACATGAACAATTATTTACTAAACTTCAATTACATGAAAAAGTTCTCTGAACTCAAGTAGGCACTCATATACCTCCAATCCAGTGCATGTTACCCCTTTCCAAATCCCTTGCAGCTATGCAGTTTCATCAGGCCCCATAATTCCCTTTGTAATCTTGACAAAGGCTTGCTCATGTCATCTGGCCAGTCAAATTCCCACCTTGTCTTGTGTTTGTCAGTAAATCACTAACACAGACCCCAGAAAGAAACTTCCAAAGGAAATTAAGCCTTTCTTTGTAACTTTCCCTTCTCAATTTATATAAAACCTGTCACAGCTCAGCTTAAAGTTTTCTAATTAATTAATTAATTGATATTAATTATCTCCCCCCGTTGGCATGGAGATTGTGGTGACTTTTTTCATTGAAATTTTGTCCCCATCGAAAAATTTCTTTTTTTTCTCTCCAGACTGTTGGAGCTTCTTACTGTGCTAATGACTGAAATCTCTGCCATTTGTGACCAGTGATGGTCCAATGATCTGGCCCAGATACACAGAGGCCCTTATGCTCTAAGGACTTCGAGTATTTTTCTAACTTCACACTTCAGTCCAAAAATGAATGACCATGCTTTCCACAATTATGAACTAGAAACTCAAAAGAGCAGCCATAAAATGCTATTCTGAGTCTGGTCTTGGCAGCAGGAAAAGCTTAAGCAGACAAAGGCATCTCTCCTCTTCAAGGACCTACTATTTTACAGATTGGTATGGGAAAAGTAATATTTTTTTATTTAAAAATACTTATATTAGCTGATACTGCTGCTAAGTTTTTATATAGTAATTAACACATGCAGCCAGGATGTGTGACACCTAAATTCAATTCACTTTGCCTCTGGGGATTTGAACATGCATCTCCTATGTCTTCTGCCTCTCAGAGAGAGATTCGAAAATCAGTCACATAGTGAACAGATGCTGACTAACCTTTTTAGCAGAGTGAGTAGGGCATTAAATAACAGAGAAAGAATAATTATTTGAAGAAATTCATATATTAAACTGTTGAGAAATAAAATTCTGAAATAACTCATGAATCAATATCCAGTGTTACCACCTGAGCACCAAACTACTAGACTGGAAAAATATATTGATGTTCACTTTCATTTTCTTCACCTTCAATTAATCTTTAATTCCTTATGCAAGATGAAACAAGAGCCTTGTATTGGAAATACCAAGGTGAATTTAAGTGAGCAGGTAAACTGTAACATACATATCGAATGTGATCTATGCAAATAATATTTTCAGGACTAACTCCTAAAGCTGTAGCCCAAAAAAGAAAAAGAATATATATCACAAAGCTCTCTGTGTGTTTATATGATATGCTTAGATTAATATAATATAGGTACAATTTTAGAACTTAAAATCTGGTATGTTACAATACCTAAAAATTGCTATAAAAAGATGTAGCACTGAAATACATATTATGATGTAATAGAGATCCTTTCTTTGTATTGAATGTCTACTTTTTCTTTGTTTCACTTTGCAAGATACAAAACACAATGATTCAAAGTTCTAGGTTTTTTACTATCAATGTGATCAGTGACACCTAAACCCACACTGCAGTTTAAACAATTAAGATCCAGTTCTCACTTCATTTATTTCAACTTATTAATGTATTTCAAATATATCCTGTGACTGAAAAAAAGTGTAATCCAAGATATTTTTCAGCAGAGAATATTTTAAAAGTATGTTAAGAGGAAAAAAAAAAAGGAGAAAAATAAATTTAGAAAAACCCCACCAGTGAGCCAGAAAACCATGAAAGCAAGGAAAGAAAAATGATAGTTCATTAGAGATCACAAGAAATGACAAAAAGTTTCCATTTGCAAGGGTAGAAGAGACTTGTTTCTCCTCTGCAAAGGGTATTGGGGAGTTTTTTCAACTTGTACACAATTGTTGTGAGTCTGAGGGGGAGAGAGAAAGAAGAAGAGAAGGGAAGGGAAGGAGGGAGGGAGGAAGGGAGGAAGGAAGGCACATTCTTGGAGAAATAACACCTACTGTGTCCTGACAAGATCTATAAAATTAAGAGGTTGTTTTCATATTAAAAAAAAAATTTAAATTGCGTGTTACATAGCTTAAACTAGCACGTAGTAAACAAAATTCATTCTGTAAATATCAGCTGCTTGCATGGTCTCAATTAAGATTCTTCAGTTCCCAAATCTGCCAAACTATGGAAGTCTGCCAAAACACAACATTCAAAAGACCACGTACTTGATCACATCTTCTTTATAAAGAAAAAAATCTGTATGGTACTGCCTCTATGTTTCAAAATTTGGAAAGCAGAAAAAAGCAGATTAATCTATTCTATTTCTATTATAACTTTTGAATCTTGTGTGCTTTTAAAAGTTTGTTTTATTTATTTATTGCAAAATCAAAATTATCCACCTTAGAATTCAAAAGGTATACTCTCATTGACTGTATGTCACCTGTTTCCACAGGTAAAAGATTTTAGAGGATGCTTTAATTTCACTACAGTTTCTAAATTGTGTGTTATAATAACCTTGGTAAGAACTGCAGCATACTAAAAAATGCTGCTTTATCAAACTGTCATTTCATTCCCTTTCAGTGAGGGTAATCTGGAACAGATACTTGACTCCAATCTTTTCTCTTTTGCTTAATAAAGTCACTTAAATTCTATATAAATAAGTAACTTCTTCTTTCTTTCATTGTCTCACTTGAAATTGTATAAAAGGAATCTGCAGAGGGTAGATCTTTTGAAGATCATCAAACACTTCCTGAATATAAGCACAAACTCTATAAAACAAACAAAATCCAGAGATTTTTGAATAGCTTTGAAATACAGATCATGTAAAATGTAACAATAACTTTGTTTTATGGAAAAGTTTACTTCATTATTTTTTCTTCTATACATCTTGCTAAAAGGTTTGACAGGATTTTAAGCAGATCTCCAAAGGAGAGATCAAATAAAAGTAGTATGTTGTCAGTTAAAGTCTTCTGACACAAAGCACTTTACGAAGTGCAGAATACCTTTGTTGTAGTTACAAAATTATGCAGCAGTTCACGAAGTATGAGAAGAAGCTGAGCTTAGACATTCTTTGTTTCTGTTGGACAGTATTTTTATCCAGAAGGATGGTTATGCATCATTAATAAAAGAGCAAAGCGGATTACGGATGAAGCGTTGCATGCTCTGTCTTCACATAATAGCAAAAACTTCGGGTTCCCCCACAGTCAGTGAGGCGTCTCTGAAGCTGAGCGTATGACTTCTGCAGGGCAGACGCAATTCATTACTGGACTCCAGCATGGATTCATGTACAAACTCTAATACGTTGCTAGGAGCTGAAGCTTCGTGTTAACTGCTGCATCAAACTGAGGTGCACCTGGAGTTTCCACAGCAACTCACTGCACAATGTCTGTGATGTCAGCAGTCCTTCATCTCCAAATCTGCAGCCTGCCCTCCACCTGAGGGTGCACCTGTAACTTTTTATCTACACATTGCCGGGTGGCTGAAACATGACCTTCTCTCTGGTTTCACAAGCTGTTGTTCTCACCTGGCACTATTGAATTCAGAAATAATGTTATGCTGTATTTCTCCTAAAAAAATGATAGCCATTGATTTCTAAATCCCTGTTCTCAGCCCTCTTCTCACTATGTAGTTTCAGCCTGTAACTCTACACAAAGACCTCATCACTCCAGATCTATAGTATTTAGCCTGTAACTTCATACTGGAATAGAACCTTGTAGGTAATGAGCAGGTAAGCAATTATTTTAATGCACAATAAATATTATACAATAAAATGTATGCAAAAATACATAATTTTAAATACTGTTTAGTCTGCAGGACCCACATTCCATTTGGTGTAAACAGTATCATAAGCTACCAATGAGGGTCTTGAGAAGTTCTGCATGAAAAGTATAACTGTACCAGGGAGAAAGCAAAAAGATGTTGGCTTTTTTGTCATTAATATCATCATCGTATTGCTACCACTACCTTTACTGGAGAAAGTTTTTTATCTGAGAATTCTTTCCTTCCTCTTACCAGTTGGTGCCTGATGAGTGGCATTCCCTGTTTTTTTCTCTCTCCCTCTTCTCTTTGTTTGCTTCTCTAAGGTAGATTTCAAGAAAAGTTAGGTCATCGGCTGTGGACTGCACTACTAAAGGACATTCATATCAGCTTCTATTAATAATCTTTAAGCAACTCTGATATGATAGTGATGAGGTTAGAATGCCTCAGTGAAAACCCTACTGAAATGCTTTGCTGAAAACAAACCTCCTGTTCTGCATTTTTTATACAATTTGAATGCGCAAAATAATGGAGCAGGAAAGAAAGGCCTAAACAGCAGGCAAATCCTCTTCTGTGGTCTGCCTAATTAGTTCTCAATCCATATGCTACTGAAAAAAGGCACTACTCAAATTCTCAAAAAAATCCTATGATGTTAATTGGCCTCAGGGGATTACTGGCACAAAATAAGGTGAGGGCATTTTTTTGTATTTAAATGCTTTTGAGATTTTTTCCCACTCTTTCAAGTGGATAATTAGCTTTGGACATAGCATCCATATATTATTTGTCTTAGCAGGAAAAAACACATAGCAGACATAACCTTAAAACATAGAAAGAAGGCAAAAGGATGACTTGAGGCAATCTTTATTCCTTCTAACTATCGGTGACTAATATTTCATACCAGGCCTCAGATAAAGGTAATTGAGATCTCATACAAGTCACTCCTTCACATTCTGAAAAGAAAATCAGAATGCCCATGGTGTACCAACTGACATCTGTAGTGATTCCTGAAGTTTCAGTTTTCAGACATAGACAACTCAAACTTGTAATTATTATATGGCACCATATTTTAAAGTTTCAGATACAATAAGACTCCAACACTAACTCAAGGAAATCTTCATATTAAGTCAAAAAAGTTGAAAGTTAAGGGGTTAAATAAGACAACCTTTTGATTGCATTTATAAAAATGCAATTTTGTAAGATAAAGAGAAATTATCAAAAACTTATCAAATAACTATTAAATGCATTCAATAAAATGAAAAAAAACAGCCTATATACTTAACAATTTAAATGTGATAGCATTTAAGTAAAGAATTCTGAAATACAGTAGCTCCTGAATGCATGAACATCCTTATTTCCATATGAAGATTCAGACACTCGGCTACTAATAAGATTTCTTGTTCATGAGCAGCTCTTAAATCAGATTGCTCTCTGCCTAAACCCTAGCTAAACCTGAACAGCAAATTTCAGACTTAGTTTGACTTCTTAAAGGTGAACTCAAATCCAAATTTTATGCTACAGAGACTTGAAAAAAAACAATGATTGCCAGATCTCAAGGGTCTCACAGAAATCTCCAATGCCATTCAGGCTAACAAGGTTCCCACTTGTCAATCTGACTGGAAATAACTCAATGCTACAACATGACAGAGTATATTAATTAAAATTGATGACTTTGCAATGAATACTAACTAAACTATTAAAAAGAAACAACTTACTAAATGGTGTCAGCACTTTACTGTAGCACCCTACCAATTATTCAAGTAGCATTTAATATAACAACTGAATATGATAAATTAATGTGATATTAATGTGAATACCAGTGAGCAATACCTCAGTGAAGATTTTACTCAAATACTGTATTAATGCACTATTAAAAGTCAAGTATCATATAAAATTTAATAAAGGAGCAACACCACTTATATATGAAATAAAAAAATATAGGAACACTTTTTTTTCAGCTTTACCATTTAAATTTTTTGCAGTTTGATTTAGGAATATTTCACACATTTGAAATTACTCATGAGGGACAGGAATTAACACAGGTTAAAATCTAAACCAAACAAAAAAGCCCCAGCACTCAAAACTAAGTTTCTTTGATATGTTATGTTTGAACTTTGTTCAATTCTTACCATGAAAGGCTAATTTGAACCGAATATAGTGTAGACTTTGTACTGCACAAATAATATTTTCATTATATGTCATACATAGGTAAAAATATGCAGTTTCTTTAAGAGATAGTGAGCAGGGAAAGTGAAGACAAGCAGACAGAAGCAGCTTGCAAATCAGTAATATAATTGTTAACACAATGACATAAAGGAGAGTTGAAGAACAAATTCAAATATTTCTTCCCTCTTATGAGAGACCGGAATGTTAAGGGTTAATAATTCAAATAAATGTTCCTTTGCAAAAGCAGCTGGGTGCTTTACTGAGGCCAGGTGTGCACTCCACAAAATGAAGGGGAGGAGAAGATACTTAGGATGTGAGGTGGTGAAACCTTTGATCTGCATAAGAACAGCCCAGGTGCAGAGGGAGTGAGCACTCATCACCAGACAGTGACCACTACAAACTGACCTTTGTTTAGCAACAGAGGGCTTTGAGCCAGGTAAATGCAACTGGATCAGATGTAAAACTTCATTCCCAGGGAGGTTTTCAGGACATTCACACATAGTTCTGAAGGTATTCATGACTTCTGATAAGGCACTACTGGCTACACTATGCTGAGAAACAGTGGCTGTTTCTTAGAAAGTGTCTATCAAAGACCCACTGAAGTTTATGTTGTGGGGGCTTTCCCTACCATCAATGCATCAAGACCAAAACCATCACTTTGAGCAATGAAAAATGAGCAATGAAGTTGCAATAGTCTCCTTGTTGGATCCTCATGCAGTAATATCTTTTCTCTCTACTATCTACTTTTATCCTTTCTCTTTTTTATTTTCCTTCTGTATTTTCTTAAATGATGTTTTTATATTTCCATAGGTTATAACAACTGGTCACATACCTTCTTTCCATTGCAACCAAATTGTTCTAAAATAACAATTTTAGAGAGACAATTTTAGGTCTCTCTCTCTCTCTAACACACACATACACACATAGGTGATATAGATATAGATGACATATCGAAAGATAGATAGATAGAATATATATTTTTTTTTCTCTTGTAATTCAGTGTCATTTCACTTTAATCCTGAGAATTCTTGTTGTTTCTCTAACACACCACTCAGAGTCAATAAAACTATCTTCTCCTAAATCCACTGGCCAGACCAGAGCATTACATAATTGTAACATCAGAGAGGATCCCTTGGATGTGGTGGAGTGATCAGCTGTTTAGGATTTTCTAGTGTGACCTGGACATACTGATAGTTTTTCTGTGGAAGAAAATCAAGTGACCCTCAGAGAGGGTTGTGAGGAAAAGGACATTGACTCTCAGTGGGTTACTGAAGGTTGTAACTACCAAGAGCAAGTCAAGTGGTGACTGTCTTCTTTTTGTGAAGTTGTAATGACAATTTTTTCCCCCTCAGTATGACTTGGGTATGTCAGACCCCCTGGTAGGATTTCTGATGTAACCTGGGCCTTTTGAAGAAAGTTCAGCCAATGCCCAGAGAGAGTTAATAAAGACATCAACCCTCTGCAGGCTAGTGACAGATTTGAAAGCAATGACCACCCCTCTTGATGAAATTAAAGTATTTTGAAAAGAGAAGGCACCTATCTGAGCTCTGTACTCTGCAACTTATTGTAAAGGGATCTCCACTCCAGATTTTACTCTCTGCCTTTAATAATCAGTCAAGAGCGGAACCTTGTCTAGTGGGAAAGAAAAAATGAAATTCCTGCTCTCTTTTGTAATCTCATCAGTATATCACAGTGCACCATATAAAGGGATATCAAAACTAAAAGGCTCATGCCTCATCTTTTTAGAGGATTAATACAAATTATAAAAAATTTCAAAAAGTACTAAGGAACTAATTTAATTTTGCATCAGATGTATGCATTTGTCACTGCAGGCAAAACTCCCTCCTCTGTTTCTTAGCCACCTGTCTCTGGAAATGTGCATACTCCCAGGTATCTTATTTTTTTAAAATATTTCTGCTTTTGCACATACCCTACTCCTCACCAACTCTGAGAAGACACAGGTAACTATATTGATTTTTTTCCTTGATGGAGAAGATGAGTTTAAGGACCTTTTCTTTGAATGCTGCGTTTTGGCAGACTTCTATTGGAACCAATCTAAATTGGAACCATGCAAGCAGCCAATATTTACAGAATTAATTTTGTTTGCTATGTGCTAGTTTAAGCTACGTAACAACCAATTTAGATGTGTTTTAATATGAAAACAACCTCTTAATTTTATAGATCTTGTCAGAACACAGTAGGTGCTATTTCATGTTATTTCTCAAAGTATGTGTCTTTTCTTTCTTTTTCTTTCTTCTTTCTTTCCTTCTTTCCTTCTTTCCTTCTTTCCTTCTTTCCTTCTTTCTTTCTTTCTTTCTTTCTTTCTTTCTTTCTTTCTTTCTTTCTTTCTTTCTTTCTTTCTTTCTCAGGCTCAAAAAAATTGTATATAAGTTGAAACACCTCCTCAATATCATTCCTAGATGAGGGACAGAGAGGTCCCTCCTACCCTTGCAAATTGAAGCTTTCTGTAATTTCTTATGACCTCTAATGAACTAGAAGTTCAATTTTTTTGAACTTTTTTTTTTCCATCTTGCATTCATGGTCTTCCGGTTCTAGTTTGTTTGGTTTTTTTAGGAATGCCTCTTTTAACCTATGAGTTTTTAAATTCATTTTCTATCAGTAACACAACAATACAGAGTATTAGAAAGCTCCTGAATAGTTTGACTTAAAGCAAACTCTTAAGTAAGAAAATTAGGATTAAAAGCCTAGTCATGGTTTGTTAGATGAGATTTGGAAAATCTGCCTTAGTAACAGATGTCCTGGAAATAGCATGTGGATCCTGTTTAAAAGGTTAATGATGACAATAAGACCACATCAGAAATCTGATTGTGACAATCTCCTTTAGGTGGACATTAGCCTCAGAATCAGGGACTTCAATAGACTTCAGTAAGTTGTTTCACCTCATTTCTGGACACCACTATTCACCAAGCTTCTGAGATTCACACAGCTTTGTGGATATGCAGAGGTGCGTGACTGCCTGGAAGCTTTGCACTTGGATCTGTACACAAGGGGGACTACTCACTAAAAGATGGGTTTTGTCCTCAGGAAAAAGTAGCCAACTGTGAAATGTAAATGAAACTATAATAGAATTCTGCAATTATAGGTAAAGAAAAAAAGGGTTATTCCTGGAAGAAAAAGTGGTAAGAATAGGCGTCCGCACACGGACAGTTTTGTCTTCACAGTGATGAAATAAGTATAAAGGTATATATTTTTAAAGGTATATACATTTGCAACTATGAAAAGCAAATGGCATAATGGGAATAAATGATATATGTAGAAATAGTGTCAGCAACCCATCACAACCATAGCTGCTAACAAAATGCATGTTTTTGAACGTTTTTGGTTTTTTTTTTCCTAGAAAACCCTTCAATAATAATTAAAGCAATAAAAATAATTAAAAAACCCCAAATAATAACACTGGATAAAATTTAAACAAATGAAGGGGATGAAAGCTGCTTTCTCTTTGCAAATCTCAACTGACGAAAGATAATCAGGAGAAACTTGTCTGTACTCCAGTAGCTTGTTTTTCACACACCCACACAATACAAACCCAGTAATTTTAAATGATAAGTAAATTATCCAGAAGTAGTTTGGAAAATTAAACCATCACACATAGTCAAACATACCAATTACAGTATCATACCAGATGATAAGGTTAACATCCTTACAGGTCACAAGTGATTGACACAGAACAGTTAAAACCCAAATATTTATATCAATTCTCTCAAAAGATATGGGCTAGTAACATTTCTTTTCAAGTTATTAACTATGTTTATCTTCCAGGTAGCCATGTGTCAGTACTGCCAGAAAGATATTTTTCTTTTGACATTATCTATAGACATGTGCTCATTACTCAATTAATTCCATGCATCATCCAAAATAGAAAAGTAGCAGAGTTCCCCTTAATGTCACATTCCTCTCAGTTACAATACATTTTGAGGGGAGCGCTAAAAAAGAACACTGAATGTACATTGAGGCAACATATCTCAAAGAATAGCTATATGCAGATAGATAGAGTTTTGTTTTTTTTTTTCATTCAAGTTACTGTCTATGTCCTTTAAACTGTGGAGAAACTGCAGAAAAGCCTAACTGTAGTATACGTGCTGCAGAGAGTCACCAGTTCAGTAAAAATTGTGTGATAGTTCTCCCAAATGCAATTACCGTGTCTGGAAAGATGGGAAGCAATATTCTTGTGTAAAAGAGAGGGTAGAGTGTCTCATCTGCAGTTACCAGCTACTAGGACAATTGTCAGGGAAACCACTATTGTTATTTGAGTGTTTTGAGGAAGCTCTTAGAGGAAATGAGATTTTTTTATGGATGACCCCACTACCTTCTTATGAACAATTTAAGAATGAGAAATCCTCTTTGTGGAGATTGGCAGTCCCAGTGTTCCTGCACTTGTTATATTGAGGTGGAAGGACAGGATGTTCTTGAAAAGCCACATAATGTCAATGTGAACAGAAAATTCACTAGACAGGAATGGGGTTTTGCTTCCATAAGGAAAGCACCATTTTAAAGAACAGCAAAAAAAGAAAAAGTTTAGTCTTCTGAGATGGGGGAAATTTGACACAACCTTGGGTAATTATGTGTTTTTTAAACAGTGCAAAGGGATTCAGCCCTAAGGGCCTGGATCGTCTACATTTTTTCAACAGTAAAGTGCTTTTTATCAATTAGTAGCTAGTAGGTTGTTGTAGGTACAAACTGCTTTCTACTCAAGGAAAAGTCCAACTGGGGGGACACACTTAGAAATGGAGTGATGACTCAAAGGGAAACTAGTTGGACTCTTCAAAGCTCAGGGGCCAGGTGGAATTAATATGCATAACAAATTGAATGCATAGCTGAGCTACACCAAATCATTCTAATTGGAAAGACAAAAAGAATGAAGAGTTGACACAAGGAAATAAGATTTACAAGGCCACTTGTTTATGAATCTGATTTTGATTTTGCAGGTAGACTTGGTGATATATTTTGATGTGAAAAGGAGGGTTATTACTGCAGAAGAAGGTATGCTACTTTATTCTGAGAGCCAAACAACTTCTGGGCAGTCAGATAAAGGAATCCATGTGAAGACCATCTACCTGCACAGCATGGAGAGAAGGCCACTGAAAATTATGATAATGTTGTTCATATAGGACTAAAAATCTTAAATTAAGTATGGCAGCATCGTGATGTTAGGCTTATGAGACCTCCCAAGCTCTGTTTTTCCCTTACCTGGAAAATAACTCTTGAAGGATGAAATGGTGGAAAGGCAGAAATAGTTCTTTGATCAGGAAAATGGCATAGCATGTTTGAGATAACCCTAAAGGAAGGACTTGAAATTACTTACCTGATGGAGAAAGGAAAGACCTTTGGAAACCCTATTGGTTTGTTGTTTTTTTTTCAAAAGCAGATGAAACTGAAAAGAACTTCTGTGATACAAATCAGTATGTGATGGTGTGAATGTTTAATTTGTAAATTAAATGCAATTAAATTAGAATGGCATTCATCCTGAATATGATTAAAAGGATCACGAAAGACCATGTTACCATGTGTCATAGGACTCAAAAATCCTTGTTAATGTGTTTATATCATGTATGAGAGTTTCGCCTCTGTAGAAATTACATTTATGAAGTAATAATCAGAGGCCCCTGAACCCAGTAATGCACTTACAAATTTGTGCAACTGAATGGAGACCAGATTTAATTCTGAATGTACATCCCAAATCCAGCAGATTTTGGGACAAGCCATTGCTTTTTACTCTTCTGAGAAAGAAGAAGTCTTTGTGTGAACTCCTTTTCAGGGTAAGAGGATATTTCACCCCCCATGTCTTAGGTGCCATGGCACAAGAAAAGGGCCGTCTGTAAACCCTCTTAGTGTTAAGGAAAAAATTACTTATGAAAGCAGCACTGAGTATATCTTTCCCCCTCAGTTTCACTCAGCTGCCTAGCAAAGTTTCTTTCCTTGTATTTGTTTTAATTTCTTCATAGATATCTTTAGCTTGCTACACTACAAGAGATCAAATGGAAAACAAGTTGATTTAAAAGAGTTATTTAAATGATCTTATTTTAGAGAAGTACCTCTTGTCTTTTTGTGTTTTATCAAAGGTTTTACTAATCAGTTAGAAAGTGGGATCTCATATATGGATTTAGTGACATAAACGTCTCAGGGCCTGCTGACAAATTTACTCGAAATTGAATATAAGAACAAAAAGGAAATGTTGGGCTCTCTGTAAATAAATTCAGTTTCAATATGAATGACAGAGATATCACACATACATAAGATTAGATCTGTATCACCAAATTTTGCTTGGGAGAACATCCAGGCATATTTGTGTCTGGCACAGTAAGTGGTTACATTAGTCCTATAAATTCACAGCTAATTCAATGGCTAATTAAGCTAATTATTGGTACTTTGGTAATCTTTGCAACTTTTCAATGTGTCGTTCACATAATGAGGATAACTGAGCATTTTCAAGATATTGGGTTTTAATCTCTTATTACTGTACTGTAAGAAAGGCTTTCTAACAGTTAACAAAATTTACAAAAACCTTCATCATGTAGAAAGTCTCTTTTCTTCAGCACAATAGAACAATATTTCTGCAGACGACTAAAATTTTATGATTTCTAAAATAAACTAAACATGTTTGAGTGGAACACAGAGAAGCTCCCTAGAAAGAGAGAAACCCCAAACAAAACAAACAAACAAGCAACCCAAACAAGCAAATATCCCAGGGCTGAAAACAGACTAAGACTTAAATCTAGAATTTCCAAAAAAAATGGCAAACTCCATATTATTTTGGTTGCTCTCTCATCTGTAACATCCCTTCATCATGGGAGAAGTAACCCCATTTTAAAACAAAATTTGAGATATTTTATACTTTTCTATGTATCTTACATGCACATTCAATGTAGGTGACTTCTTCAGATACAGAGATCCATCTTTTTAAATTAAATAAAAGAAAGAAGATGAAGCTGAGTTTCTCCCTTCATGAAATAAAATCTTACTTAAAACAAGAACCCTCTTAAGGAAATCTATTTAGAGATGTATGGAAGTATTTGACTTTTCAGAAGCATTATGTCAATAGCAGCTTATGAGATTCATTGGACATGGTGGAGATAAAACCATCTCACAAACACAGCAACTGCAAAAATTTCATAAAATACCATCCCAGAGCTTTTCCAAGAAAAGAACTGTTCACTCAGTTTGAGTTCATAGTTACTGATGTTTAAAAAACAGCACACTAATTTAAAAAAAAAAAGTTTAAAAATGCTGTGACGCACAGAATTACAAGAATAACAACACAATATGAAAAAAGACCCTTAAAAACAGGTGTAGAGCTCTAAAATAGGGTATTTTCACCTGAAAGATCTAAACATTCTTTCTTTCCCCAAAAAGACAAAGTATGAAAATTATAACTTAATTTGCCAAATATACAGTTTAATAATTACTTCTACATTTTCTCTCACGTGACATTTTGATCTTATTTGCTGACATAATTCTAATTATTCCTCTGTATTTTTTATTCCCTAAATAAAAGAGACATGCATTACTTATATCTTGCACTGACTAAAGTTTTCACAGCTTGGGGATCAACTGTTTCAACCCAAGCACTTTGCTCCCTGCCCAGTATTCTGACACATGCCATGTGCTATCAAGGATTTGATGAATGAAATGAAAGCATGTGACCACCTACCCACACACCTTGGCAGAGGTGCACTCCATACACGCCGACCACCTCCCAGGCAGGTGAGCTTATTAGCACCTTCCAGGCGATATCCAGGGAAACAAGAAAAGATCAGGGAATCTCCAACACCAAAATGAAAACCAACTCGCCTGCTGAAGGCAGGAACACCAGGATCATCACATGGCTCCAGATCATATTCTGCAGACAACAAAACATACCATATTATTACCTGGGCAAGTTGTCACACATGGAATAAAGTAAACTTAACAAATTGCTTGCATTATGTAAGTGGGGAACAGCTGGAAAACGTGTATTTCAGAGTTGTGTTCTGTACTAAAACCCAATACTGTTTCTATAAGTCTATTATGCCTACATATACAGTAATTATGTATCTAATGTGTGCCACTCACACTACACCATTTTCTTAATTTCAAGAGCTGTAATCAGCTTGTACTCTAAGTGGTTTACTATAATTTTGCTTAATTACTTCCTTTGTATATAATTCTTGTTTCTTTTCATCTGAACTCCTAAACAGCTTTAGAAGTGAGACTTACAGTTAAAAGACATCATTATGTAATGAAGAAAATCTAATTATAAAATATCAAACAAAACGTTAGGTAAATGAAAGACATAAGAACACATTTTCTAAAAGTCTGCTTTTATAGCTACACATCAGGAATAATTCAGGAGGAGACAGAATGGACTAATGGGGAAAAAATCAGGTCTGTTACATGGGAAGCAAATCAAACACATAGGAAGAAAATATCTGAGCGACCCATTTCCTCATCTCCAAATAATATGCTGTGGAAGTATCACTTTCTGTTTATCCTGTTTTCTCATATAATTTTTTCCTTAGATATCCACTACCAACTACTTTGAGAAAAGATGTTGAAAGAGAACAACATCTAATGGGAAAAGCTTGATTTTTATTCTTCAGAGGATGATCCCAAAGACCAAAGAGATCACTTCTGGTAAAAGATAAGAAAATCATTTTCTAGAATATTGTTGGGTGAGATGCCCTGCTATAATGTGCAAATCTGTAATTCTACTTCCTAATAATGGAGATAGGCAAAGAAAGTTATTGAAAATTTATATTAGACGTCATCTACTTTTAGAAGACTGTATATAAGAAGCAGTGACTTAAATTTTTCAAATATCTTACAGAGATAATTTGTCAAAACACATCAATAGCTAATAATAGTCTTTATATACATGTTTTCTATTTCAAAATCAGTCTTCCGTTTGTGGAGTCTTCCTTTGTGGATCTGAGTTAGCCTACCACTGCTTTTTTAAAGTTTCTCTGCTTTAGAACAAGTTAGTTCCTTTCTTCTGAAGCACTACCTCCTATCATTGTAATTTTTTTCCCCTTAATTTTCCTGCAAATATATTTTTCAACAGTTTTGATATTTCTGTGAGAACAGGGAAAACTTCTTAAAACAGTCAAATCACCAACATTCTTCTCGATTCCCTCGGTCACCTTTTTAAACCTTAACCTATTTTTTATTATAGGGAGTATATAATTTCATTTAACTCTTCTTTTTTACTTATGGTCTTTCACAATTTTTCTGTTATCTACAAGTGAAATATCACCTAGAGCAATTTCAGGATATTTAGCAGAATGGAATTCCTTACCTGAAAATGTTATGTTGAAACCTTCATAAGAAATTGAAAAATCAGATATAAATCGAAGCTGTGCAGTAAAATTTCCAAAGAGGCCAGCTTTAATTGTAGGGGGTAAAACCGAGCCAGTTAATCTGGCTACTGGTTCTGTGAAGCTCCCATCTTCTGTGATGAGCAAATAGTCATGAGAGCTCTCAAGGTGAAATGTATGAAAAACCAGCTGTACACCTTTAAAAGAATTAAAAAGGGAGGAAAGGAAAACATTTAATAATAAGCTTTTGATATTCTTTCATATGTACGTGACACAGAAAGCAATTCTTATTTTACATGGAAATGTTTTGAGACACAGAATCAAAACCTGAAATTCTGAAAATAAAGTTTGCAGAAAGCACATGAGCTCAAATGAATAATATGTGCAATGTAGATGATTGTTTAGCTCACTTCAAATCAATAGCTCCATAATAGAATCAATGACATTCAGTGCTATTTGTATACAGCTCTCTGATAATCCAAATTTGTGTTATTTAGGTGTTATTCAAGTTCCTGTATGTCTCTTTTACTTGTAATATCTACCTTAATATCATTATTAACTAGGAGACATACTTTAATACTTGGCTGAAAATTTGTATTTGTGTTTTACTTTTGTATTTCCTCCAAAACAATTCTGGTTTTTAATTCGAAACTTCAGGGAAGTGGTCATATACAAGGAAAAAGAACATACAAGTTTTATGTACAGTTTTACATAAATAAAGATTCATATTTTCTGGGTCTGATCCTTTACCTGACATAATGACTGATCTTCATTTGCCAACTTCCAATCCAATGAATTAGATTTTGACTTACAATTCAGTTTTCAAATACAATAAATAAAACAAATTTATAAATTCACTGCAGGGAACAACATTCTTCTTAACCAATTTTCTCATATTTTTTTACATTTAAAATGTCTTATGAGTTTTAAACAAACAAAAAAAAAAAATACAGTCCTTAAGAAGATTTTAAACAGTAGGAACTTCCCATACACATCTCAGTAAATTTATTATGTTTTGCTTTAATGGTATGCAACATGTTATAAGTACTCTCTGGGCTTTTTTCCCTAGGTTAGTTTACATATTCCCATAATAGATAAGATGACAAGAGCAACTATGCATTTAAATATAACTCTACTCTATATGCAACATAAAGTTATATATAAGTTTTTGCTCTAGTGTTTTAAGTCTGAAATCTAAGGTTACCAATACACAGATCAAAGCTGTTTCTTTATGCTTAATAATAGTGAAGAGCCATCAACAAGGTCCTGACATCTTTGACTGAAAGAAATTTAGTGCTATTTAACAAGTAGCTATTATTTTCTCATCTTTTACCTATTCTACTCTTTGCCATTTTTCTAAGAGTAAAACACATTGCCTCTGGCAACTGTTAAAAAGAATGCTTCCTTTGAAAAATAAACACAGATTGGAAATATCACATTTGAAGATATTTATTTTAGAAAATTAAACTTCCTCCTCGAAGGAATGGCAGAAAATGCTGGTTTAACTCATAAAGGACATTTTATTTTTTTGGTATCTGTGTCTGATTCTTTTCCATATAGGCATTACATATATGCAAAACTTTAGATATTTACCCTTGCCATGAGACACTTCAATAGTCCAAGTACAGTTTAAAGAATTTGGGTAAAAATCAGGAAAACCTGGAGAAAGAACAGTTCCACTCTTCCCATGAATATATCCGCCACATAAAGCTTAAAAAGAGAGAGAGAGAGAAAAAAAAAAAAAGTCATACAGAAAGCCTATCTTGTAAAAGGTTTTCAGAGAGAGAGAAAGAGAGTTCAGTTTTTTTAAACTACACCTAAAATCATAGAGTCAAGGATTTAAACAAGAAGTTAATTAATCCAAAGCCACAACACTCATTTTGACAACAATTTGTTTTCTTCTAAATGAGTCCTTGAAAAGGAGTTTATTTTTCATCTACAGCCACTCCTTTTAGTTAGCAGAATAAAAAATAAGTAAAATTCTTATTGCAAGTATTAACTCCTATTGCAGTAGTCTGTAAGAAATAAGGGGGTTTTTATGTGAAGTAACTCAAAAAATACCATGTTGCTACTTTTCTTTCACTAAATCTTTGAAAGACATACATTCAACTGCATTTTTAGCAAATAAAAATACATAAGTAAAAAGTGTATTTTTTCAAATAAGTAAAAGTTTGATGACTACTGCAATGGTCAGGGGAAAAAAAAGTATAGCTTCCTCATTTTCAAATACTTAGATTATCCAATCATAAGTAATTTATTTAAAATTAAATGTTTTGGAAGACATGAAAACTGTGCTAGGAAACATTTTATGCATTCTAGAATTTGCTAAACTAGACTGTTCAAATTTGCATAGCAAATCAATTAAAGTTTTAAGAGTTGCATGGTGAATTGCTCACAGATCTTATAAATACAGCATGACTGTGCTTTTCACTCATCTCTTGCTGTCCAGTTTTTATGCTGTTGGTTTTTTTTTTTTATTTTAATATACTAAATATTTAAACAATAAAGCAACAAAACATTAAGATGCTTTTAGTCTTCTTTCTCACGTAAAGTGATATGCTTTGCCATAAACTAGATGGAAAATATACATGACAAAATGTTCAATAAGCTTTCAGTACCTTTATGTAGATGTGTGTGCATACATATATACATACACTCGGTTTATAGCTTAAGTTACTTTTTTTCATTTCTTATTAGACTAAGGTTTTTGTTAAAGTTTTTAAATGCTTTTTGAATTTATGTAACTTACATATATTTATAAGTAAATAGAAGGAAAGAAGATGCTTCCAGCCTGGTTTTACCTGAGTATTTCTGCATGCAAGTATGAATTAAAATATATTTGACTAAACCCACAGTAAATAAATGGTTGATAACATTACTTAATAATAAAAACCACCATTACAGACATCAGGTTTATAGTGCCATAAACAAACAATAATACATTCATTCAGAAATACTTATTCTGTAAATATCACAGAAGGAAGAAAAATTCTTGATTGTGCAACTTTACTTAAAGCAGCTGTTACATATTTCAAAATAATTTACATATTTTAAATTAAAAATATGTAATTGATATGTTTTGGTCTAGGTCTCCCTCGAAAATTATTTTCATGTTCCACCTTGGCATGAGCATATTTTGAGAATAACACATTGCTTAGAGGGAACTTTAACCACCTTGTCTTTTTATACCGGTTTGTTTCTTCTTTGTTGACATGAAACAAAGCAACATGCTTTTCCCTTAGGCATTTATTCTGCTAAATTAATTTCTGAAGTTAAAATTTTAAGAACATCAGTACTCTACAGATGATTGAAAAATGCTCATTTCCACCTCAGTTGAATCTATCACATTCCAAAAATTTGGTTCGCAACTTGTTGGGCCTCAAAATGCAAATACACTGACAGAATGATTACCTAATAGAGTGTGAATTCTATTCCATGTTTTTAGACTAGTTAATACAGTGGAGTTTAATCTGTGAGGAAAAGAAGAGACTGAATGTATGTTGAACCCTTGCGTGTTGCTTGCCTAGAGAACATACTCCAGAAAGGCTTGACATTTTCTCATGCACTCACACTGAAAAGTGGGTGAAGGACCTGGGAAAAAAGGCTCTCTTTCGGTGAGTGAAAGTTAACTAGATTTTCTGACGTTCAACATTCATATGCAAAAAAAAAAAAAAGAGTTAAACATTGATATTTTAACTCAAAAATACATCCACACATTTTATTACAAAGTAAATAGAAAAAGAAGAGAATATTATTTAAAGATAAGATTCGTTTGCATTCCTCAATCCATTGTGGCAAAGCAAACAAAAAAAGAAATCCATAAAAACAATGAAAATTTCTAAAAATAATTTGTATCTATACTTGTAAAAGAGAAATGAGTTGCAGAGATTACAAGGTGTGTGAGTTTGAATGCTAGATTAGCTGACTTCTATAATAACCTTTTGATGGTTTATATGTTTTGAGCATGGGGCCAGAAGGCTGTAGTGAGAGTTAGAAGAAGATTAGTGCTCTGATTTAACAAAACAGTTTAAAAGAATGAAAAACTAAAACATTTTGCTGAGTATAACTCTAAGTTTCTCCTCTGATATTCCACTGTTATAAATGAAACCTTGGACCTAAAAAGCAAGTTACAAATTCATTAATGTAAGAAATTCACTGAAGCAGGAGCCCTTCTTTGCTGTTGTCCTGTGGTTTCTATAAGAGGGATTCTGTAGCAACTATACAAGGATTCCATGAAGAAATTAAATATATTCAGTGGTTCAGAGAAACAGAACTTAGCCAAAAAATCCAATTAGTAAAAAGAACACAGAAATATTTGCAAGGACAGTTGGGCTGGTTTTGGCTGGGATAGTGTTATTTTCCTTTTCAGTGTGAGTCTGTGTTTTAGATTTGTTCTGCGCACAGGAATGATATTAGAGAGATGTTTTTGTTATTGCTGAGCAGGGCTTACACACAGCCAAGGCCTTTTCTGCTTTTCATACTGACAAGCTGGTGAGGAGCGTGGGTGTCAGTGGGATATTAGGAGACACAGCAGGGACAGGTGACCTCAGCTAACACAAAGAATACCCCACACTGTATGGCATCATGCTCAGTATATAAACTGAGGAGAAAAAGGGATAAGGGAGAAGTTCAGACTGATAGTGTTTGACTTCCTAAGTGACCATTACATGTGATAGGGCCCTACTCTCCTGGAGATGGCTGAACACCTCCTGTCCTTGGGAAGCAGTGAATTAATTCCTTGGTTTGCTCTACTTGTGTGTACAGCTTTTGCTTTTCGTATTAAATTGTCTTTATTTCAATCCAGGAATGTTCTCACTTTTAGCTTTCTGATTCTCTCCCCAATCCTGCTGGTGGGAGTGGCCAAGCAGCTTTGTGAGGTTTGGTTTTGTCTAATTAAACCATGAAGTAATCCAGCATTTTAAAAATGTTTCATGAAAGCTCTAGACAATTTCATACTTCATATCCACCAAACAATTAATAAACTAACCAAAATTTCAAAACAAAAATATATTAAGAAAATTAATTACATAGGCCGATCATGGTCTTTCTATTTTAGTATTGAGCATCCTAAAAACTGATCAATAATTTTGGCATTTACAGTTTAAAATATAAATTATTTGCTTTTTGTTGAAAGTATTAGGGGTATGGCACCATTTTGAGTCACAGTTGAACAATGGCACCCTGTGAGAATCTGAATTTTTCTATTTGTGAATATGTGCCTGGTTTTTTTCAGTACTTCACTGAAAGCTAATACAGAGATGTAAAGTATGGCTTTTAATAACAATAAAATAATTTTTAAAAACTGTGGATCTTGCTGCAGTTGAAGGGAGGTAGTAGCAACGACGAGTTCAATTAGTTCTGTAAAATAGTAGATTAACTTTTGTGGACTTTAAAGCTGCCATCTGAAAAGCCTGACACTTACCATCACAGCTGGGTAATGCATGATTCCACTGATGGTTTCTTTCACATATGAGAGGTTCTTCATCACTCAGTGTATATCCTGGATCACAGCTGAAGGTTACTGTGGAGCGGATGTTAAAGTTGTTACCATGGCGATGGCCATTCACAGGAATCCCCGGGTCAAGGCAGGAATCTGATTCCAGAGTAACACCTGAAACACACAGATTTAGTTTTGTTTTTTCACCTTTTTTTCAGATAGTAAACCGGAAAAAACCCAAACCACAACAGAAAACGAGGAAGAGAGAAACAGTGAGCCTCCAAATGATATTAGTTAGCATTGCCTGAGAACTGATACGGGATATAAAAACCTTTCTCTAGTTGTTGTCACAGACTCACAGAGCAGTTTTAAGTTTCATAGAATAGAGAAGTCCAAACAAAATAGTAAAAAACTGGAGCTTTAAAGTATATTTTGTCAATCAATTAAAAACACCAAAAAACTACAATTTAAGGCCTCACAAACTACTGAATTCTTACAGATATTATCCTATGCATGAAAAAAAATAATGACAAATAATATAGCTTTCACAATTGTATAACTCTTATCTGACAGAAAGAGTCTCTGGTAATTATGTCTTATAGGAGAGATGAAACAGATGAAAAACCTGAACCTATACACTGAAAAAACTCCCTGAAATTATCAAACGAAGGCTTATTAACTGAACATTATCCATTATGCTTCTTATGATAGCAAATGATTGTGGAATTTAATAATACAATGAATACATGAAGGAAAAAAATAAAGACTCTCTATTGGGACAGGAATTTCTTTTATTTTCTGTTACTATGTGTGGTGAATTGATCTTTTCTGGCTGCCAGTCCCCTACTCAGCTGCTCTCTCATACCTGTACTTCAACAGTATAGGGGGAGAGAACACGAAAGAAAAAAACATGAAAAAACTCCAGTACTAAGACAAAGACAAGAAGGTCACTTAGTAATTACCATCACAGTCAAAATAGACTCAATTTGAGAAAAAAAAAATTATTTATGGTAAGTAACAAACCCAAAAGCTAAAACACCACCTCACCCTCACCCCTGTATTAGCCTTGCACAGCCAAGGGTTAGTAGACAGGGGTGGCTACAGGAGTGGCTTCTGTGAGAAGCTGCCATAAACTTCCCCCATGTCTGACAGAACCAATACCATCTGGCATCAGGATGGGCCAGCTGCTGGCAAAAGCTGAACACTTCAGAGATGGTGGTCGAGCCTCTGGGATAATACAGTTAGGAAGGACATAAAAAGCTGACGCAGAAAAACAGCCACAGAGAAGAGTGGGAATGTGAGAGCAACAGTTCTGAGACATCAAGGTCAACGAAGAAGAGGGAGGAGGTGCTGAAGGTTTGGAAGACCCTGCAACCCATGCTGAAACAGCTGTCCTACTGCAGCCCATGAAGGTTCACAGTGGATCAGAAATACACCCGCAGGACCCCACTCTAGAGCAGATGATGCTCAAAGGAGGCTGGGATCTTGTGGGTAGTCCACACTGGAGCAGGACTGGCAGGATCTGTGGCTCGGTAGAGACAGAAGCCCATGCTGGACCAGCTTTGCTGGCAGGACTTGTGACCTATGGAAGACCCACAATGGAGCACTCTGCCCCTGAAGGATTGCACCCCATGCTAGAGCCATTCATTAAGAACTGTAGATCATGGGAAGCACTCAGATTTGAAATATTCATGCAGGACTTTCTCCTGGGGAAGGAACCCAATGCTGGAGGAGGAGGAGAGTCTGACGGGTCTTTCCAGCAAGGAGGAAGTAGCAGGGAATATAATGCATGATAAAGAGACCACAACCCTCACGCCCTGTCCTCCTGCACCTCTCAGAGGTAGGAAGTAGATAAAATTGAAGGTGAAGTTCAACCAGAGAAGAACAGAGGGGTAGGAGGAAGGTGTTGTAAAGATTTGGGCACCTGGGGCCTAGTCAAGGTTACTTCACCCACAACTGCCTTCTTCACAGGCATTTCGTATTTTCTTAGCCCTCTAAAGGGCTGAGAAGGTGCTGGCCCTCTCAGCTGCTTGTGCTTCTCTACCCGTTTCTGTGGAAGTTGTACCCTCATTTACTACTTCTACCCTGCCCCATTTATCCAGGACTACCATACAACCTTAGGAACAAAGTAGGAGGCATTCCAAACTAAGAAAAAAAAATTGATTTATGAGGGCATAAAGTGAAGGGTTTAGAATTATAGATATGAGAGTTGGAAGCAGGACTACAGATAAAAATATCATAAATAATGACTCTAGCTCTCACAGCGAAATATTCCCTGTACCCTCCAGCTCTTCTTATATCTCACTCAGAATTCAGATTTGAAAGCTTATGATCTACTTTTCATGAAGTAACCCTGACATACTTAAATTCTAGACGAATAAGTTTCTCTAGACTTGACTGCATACTCTTAATGCAAATGTACCATGTCAGCTAACACTGTGCATTTTTAGATTCCCTTTGCCTGGATAAAATTCCTTAATATAGTCTCAGAGAACCCATTTAAGTATATAATATTATACACCGCAAATGCTATTGATAATTTCATCTGTATAAAATTTTAACTTTGATATATATTAGGGGTTTTTTTCGGACAAAATATAATTCCTTTTTTTGAAATGTGTTAGTGTGGATGGAAATGCATAGAGGCACTCTCAAAATTTCTTCCTTATAGGGCAGCCTATCATCCATCCCTGAATACATCAGCTGCTTTGGCATTCTGAGTCACACATAACAGTTAAACTCATCAGTTTCTTTTTGAAATTATAATTCTAAATTACATTGACTCTGTTGTTTCACATTTTTGCAAGAAGACTAAATACTATAGCAAATTTATCAACTTCCAACTTCCTGACTGAAGTAGCAACATTAAATAAATAAACTCAGCTCAGGCAGCAGAGTTTCATTCCCAGGGAAAAATATTCAGTGTGTAAGTTTCATCAACCACAAACATAGCTGAAAAGAAATATTTCTTTCTTTGCTTCTTTGCATGAAGATTTGATTATTTTTCTTAATAGGAGATAACCTAAGATTAAATAACAGGCAATACTGAGAGCCCTGACTAGAAAAAGGCATGAGAAATTCTGTGACAATAGTAATTAATGTGGTTGGAAAATAGTTGGAAAGAGTTGATTGAGAAGGAGCACAGGCAGTAGATCAAACTCTAGGACAAACTGCAGTTATTAGCTCCTGGGACCATGACACCATAATCATGCCTTACTCCCTCCCTGGCAAGTCTTACTTATTCTAAACAAATACAAACCTTTCAATGACTGTTTATGTATCATATTTTCCACGTTAGCAACCTCTTACTCTTTTTAAACTGTATCACAAACTAGACACAATAGTCATCAAATGAAATGAAATAATTTTTGAGCAAGTCCTAGATAAAGAAGTCCCATAAAGAAAACAAATGTATTTTCTGAAATTTCCTTTTGGGATTTTATATGATTAAATAAAATGTCTAGAAGATTCAACTATTTGCAATACTACTACATTTTTCTCTAGATTATATAAGTTCTGTGTAACATAAATATCTTTTTCTATTGTATGTCTATTTTGTATTTTTGCATGTCATTTCTCCTTCCCCATTTAGGTTTAGCATATTTCTTGACAGAATCTAATTGTTTCTGTTTTGCACTCTTTCTTCAGTTCATCTAACTCATTTGAATTCTAACCTTTTCAGTCATAGTACTTCCTATAATTGTAGGTTGAAATCATCCTCAAGTTGTAACTGTTCTTATATTCTCATCAAAATCATTAATGCATTTTTTTTTCACAGCATCACAGAAATCACATAACGATTTAGGGTGAAAGGAACCTCTGGGAGCCATGTAGTCCAACCCCCCTGCTCAAGCACGATCACCTAATGCTAGTTACACAGGTGGGTCCATTTCTGGATGTATTTTTAGTATCTGCAAGGATGGGATTTCACAGCCTTTCTCAGAAACTTTTTCCAATGTACCTTATTTACACTTATCGTACTGTAATAGTTTCATCTACACTAAATTCCTATATTTTCTCTGCAAGAGTTATAAAAGCCTTTTGAATGTCAGCACAGAACTGTTTCCTCCCCTTTCCATTTTCAAATCTACAAAGAAGTTGACCTGTCAAGAAAGAAATTATGTTGGTTTGACATAATCTATTTTTATAAAAAAAAATTTATTTCTTATAATTTTGTTTATCAGCTTGAAACTAGTATCTTTCAAGACTGAAGATAAAACTAATGTCCTTGATCCTTCTGGTCCAAATATCTTCTTTTTTGGTTTTCTCTCCATCATTGCTTGGAAAAGTGTGTGCCCTTCTGAATTTTTTTCAACTTCCTTCCAGATTTGAATTTCAGCATAATTTTCAGTGAAGTGGTCCTTCCACTTTGCCTCTGAGTATAGCACAGGGAATTTCAACAGTCCCTGATGAATAAAATATATTTCATTATTTCAATATTGTGTGTAGCCTCTCACTATAGGCTGTACTCTTACCTTGATAATGTTTACTTAATTATGTTAATTATAGGATAAAAATTAAGCTTTTCTGCAAAATTTGCAAAACAGGAACAAAACATTTAGTCTTGCCTGTGACAGCTGATTTTTGGTCAAATTTTTTGAGTAATTTTTATTTTTTCCCTTATTCTAGTATATTTATAGATGTTTTTGTTTCAGTCTTTCTGGCTCTTGTTTTTGGAACTAAATATGTGCTTTAGATTTTTGTGTTTATCCTAAGAGATCTGTGTTATTATTTTAGTGTTATCTATAGTAATATTTGAATATATCCATCCATTATCTACATTAACTTTTAAGTTACGTCATTGAAAGGGATTTTTAAATAGCTACAGAAATCTTTTACAAAAATAACAAATAATAAACAAACACAAAAATCCCCAAAATGAAACAAAACCAAGGAAAAACAATAACGAAACAAAAACAGAACAAAACCACCAAAAAACAAACAATAGTTTTCTTTTAGGCTTTTCATCCAATCTCTTAGAAGAGACCTCATGAATCTTGTTCTGAAAGAAGGTTGTAGTGAGGTGGAGGTCACTCACTTTTGCCATGTCTCAAATGAAAGAACAAGAGGAAATGCCTTAAGTTACAGCAAGGAAGGTTCAGATTAGATATGAGAAAAAAAAATCACTGCAAGAGTGTTTAGGCATTGGAATAAGATGCCCAGGGAGGAATCACTTTCTTTGGAAGTGTTCAAGAGGCATCTGGAACTGGCTCTTGGGGATGTGGTTTAGGGATGATTATGGTGGTGCTGGGTTGGACGAGATCATTAAGGTCTTTTCCAACTTTGATGCTTCTGTGATTGTATGATCTCATTCGTGTCCAAGCAAAAATTTATACCAGCTACTCTTTAAAATATTGCTTCCACTGAAAGAAAAAAATGCTTCATTCAGGGAGTCAATCTGCTGTAAAATAAGTTGTGAGGCAATTTTTTTTGCTTTGCTATGACTTTAAAAATTATTAACATATTAGCTTTTTATACAATAGAAGCTTTTTTTTAATATTCTGTACAGGGGATCTCTATGTAAAAGAAGATAAAGGTCATTGACTAGATTTCTGTCATCTTCACTTGCTCAGGATCTAATCCAACTTCAAGCTTTAGAGTGCACTTATGCAGTCTAACTTTGACATTTTATCCGACTACCTAGAGCAACAGCACTGAAATACTAGTGTCCTATGTGTCAGATATTAAATTTTTCAACAGAAGTAAAAAGTGAATATATATGAATAACACTCTAAATAATTTCATAATTAGACCTTCCTCTTTAAGAATAGGGTAGATATTTTATTACTAGCTGGTTTAATTATTAACAGAAAAAAATCTACCTGACTATAGCTTAAAATAAAACACAAAATTAAAAATATTTAAGGACTATCTTATGAAATATAACAGCAACATTTAGATCCCATAAAAACAGGAAAAATCAGCATTTTCAGGTAACTATGCATGCAGAAACCTATCAAGTGTTCCTTGTCTTTACATGATTTAGTGGCCTTGAGATTTATCTGTTCAGTAATTATCACCATATCTTAGCCAAAGTTAAAAGAAACTATGCAGACTTTCCAAGATTTGAGGTGGCTGTAAAAAATATCTGGACACTATTCCAGATTCAATATTACAACAAATTTACAGCAATTGGACTAGTTTCCAAATTAGAACAACTAATAAAAGTGAAGTTACTAGGTTGGCACAACCACGGTAAACACATAAGCTCTCTTTAGTAAATAATTAAGTGAATGGTTGTACTATAATATAAAAACCAGTGTGACTTCAGACCATTTAATGTATGTTTATTTAATGTAAAATAAAATGCTATTATGATTATTCTGTAGTTCACATCAAGATATGATTATTAATTTATTTTCATTTTGGAACCATTATGGATAAGATGCGCAAATCTGTTCAGCCCTAGAAAATGTATTAAAACCAGAGAATGAGAAAAAGAGAGAAAATGAAAGTGAAAGAGAAGATGGGAGACATCCAAACAATATAGCTTTATACACAAAGGAAAGTTTCTAAAATCATTTTGCATTAACAACTAGGTCTGTAAGGACTCTGAATAACATAGAAGAACTCATGAAGAAAAAATTTCCAAAATAAATACTTCCAGAATTATCTGTCAGTACAGCATAGAGTAAACATAATTTGTTCTTACACAAATAAAACTACTGAATTTTATTTGTTCCCATTTCTTTGCTCATTTCCTAACTGAATGCCTTTCTTCAAGATTAAATAAAAATCTATTCAAGAAGTACCAGACTTACTCTCATAGTGAATTAGGAAACCAACACTGGAACGACTGTTGTCTGTAGTGAACAGCAGATACATATAATTTCCAGTACTAATAAGGAACTGGGGTGCTTGTGTTCCATGGTATTCTCCAATTAATGGTGATGAATTTGCTGGCCCATCTCTGACTTCCAAAGTATCATAATTAACTTCAGTCTGGAATCTGAAAAGGAATATGCAAGTCAGATGGCAGATGGACAAATGTTGTTATTTACTTTAACTGTCAGAAATGCAACCCACTTGTAACTGATTAAGATTACCATACATAAAAAAAATACGTATTATAGATCCATCCATATATTACAGAGAATAACAATTAAAGAAGGCTTCATTAATCATTTTCCTTGCTTTGTTTTGTGGTATCATGTAAACATCATAAGGAATTCAGTATACTTCAAATTAGCCATATGATTTGCCTTCAGAAAGACTGAAGGCAAATCTGGAAAATCTGGGTACAAAAACCACAAATTGACTCAAAAAAAATTGCATTATGAGGAACCAAGACATTTTTGGCCCTTAGATTAAGAAATCCCCAGGAACATATTCAATAACACTTCATTATTTCATCTCAATAATTTCTTTATTTGATATTTGCTATTTGGCAAAAGCTGTTTCATAGAAAGACAAGTATTTAAATTTTTTTAATCCAAAGATTTTATTCTAACATAGCTTCTTACTTTACTTTTAGGTAATCATTTTTTGTCCTAAGAAGTAAAGCAGTAAAGCAGTAAAAAAGTACTAGATTTAAATCAAGCTTTCATTTTAAAATTTGTTATAGTTATAATAACCATGACTCCTTAGTATACTTTTTAGTATACTTTAGCGTGTCAAAAATATAGACAAGAATGAAAAGTAAGGAGATGAATGATGGTTGATTTACAAGAAAAAATTACTTTAACATCAACAGCAGAGTCAATGTGTCTGTCAATCGCTAAACCACATCACATTTCGCCAGTTCACAATCGATCTCTATGTTTATCTACTACTAGTTCTTATATCAAACAGCACAAATCTGCTCTTTTTCCAGATGAACTTGAACTGGCACTTTTTACATCAGGTGCTTTTCACAATAGTTTCTGGTTATATCAGATCCTGATATTCTGTAGCATCTAAACCATGCATACATAAACTTTCCTGTCAGTGAAGTCTGTGCTAGTATGCAGATATCTATGCTGGTCTAAATATATTTGCATGCAAACTCAATATTATTATTTTCATCTTTCAGAAATGCATATATTGTGATATTTTTCCCTTCTATTCCCATAAGGCTTGTTAGTTCAACTTCTGAGAGCAACAGAAATCCCTACGCAATACAATACTTTTTTCAAAGTGAATGCCCTTAGCTGTCTTGCCAAATGGGAAAAATCTAGTGGGTCTAGATATAAGAAACTGTATTAATTTAATTAAAGAAAACTGCAAAATATTAAGCACTCGAAAAAGGAGAAATATATGTGGAATTCCTTCAAAGTGTAAATAAACTTTATATTTCATTAGGCAACGATGACAGAATGACCAAGCTCCCATCCAGGCCATTGCATTTTACAGAACAATAGCACTGGTCTTGTAAAAATGTTTTCACAGACACATAAATATTGGCAAGAACAAGTTCAATTTTAGCACATATTTACTATTCTTTCTAGTTCTTCTCTCACGGTTTCCTGAAAACAAAAGCACAGCCAGAAGTCAGAAAGTTTTTGCTTTGCTTCCAGAGTTAATGACTGTTGGGAAATTGACTTAGGCACTTCGTAACATTCCTTCCCTTTCTCATAGAAAACTCTAGATTTATGATGCTAACTACTTTATTTGGATAAGCTCGATAAAATCCAGATGATTGCTTTTACTACTGTCTATCCACTCTGACAGTGGAATACAGGGCTTGCAGGTTTGTTAAAACATTAAGCAACTTCAGGACCCATTTCTTGCAGCGAAATCAGCTAGCATGGAATGACCTGCATCCATATGATTACATACATCCTTTAGCCTATGAAAGAAGGAGATACTATTCAAATGTCCTGTTACAAATGGTTGCTTGCCCATAGTAACTCCTGGCTGTGTTTCATAATTATTTGGGAGAATGCTGGTTGACAAATTCAAGAAGCATGTTGGAGATTATTTCAGCAATTTAGCTGCATAAACACATGAGTTTTTGTGTCTGGAAAGGCTCACTGTTTCTATTTAATTTACCAAAATAGATAGTTACAGAGGACATCACTAAAGTACTTGACAGTTTTTCAATACCCTTCCATAATTTCAGAGATTATACATTAATTTATCCTGCAGCAGAATGATGAAAACAGATAGATACAGCTAGGCTAGTTTAAATACTTTATTTGTACTCATAATGAATAGAATAAAGATCAATAATTGAATAGTTCAATTATTTTGACAGTTATGTTTGTGAGGGAAACTAATTAGGAATAAAGTGCTCTCAGCCAGCAATTGCAGTTTTCTTAGCAGGGCAGTATGACAACAATGGATGGCAAACCCTTGCGGGAGACAGAAAGCAGAAAATAACTCTTAACAGCAATTGCTCTGACAGTGATCTTTATTCCCAGTAAGTTCCTGCTCATGTCAAACTTTATAATTCACTTGCCTGATTTTGAGGGTTTAAGGGAATGAATTGTTTTTTGAATTGGGTTGGGTTTGTTGTTTGGTTTTTTTCAGTCTTTGTGTTTTCCCTAAAGTGATAAATCAAGACAATTTGTTATTGGAAGTTCTTCATCGCTAGTGAAAGGAGTTAATTAAAGATTACTTTTTGGGGTTTTAGTTTATTTTAATGTTTATTAGCTTACTCTTATTAGTAAGAGGTAGGACGTCCTCCAAATGTACACAGATAATTTTAAAAATACTTAAAGAATGCCATATTATCCTATTCTTCATACAGTTGGGTTGGTTTCAGATAAAGAGGTTAGTTGTGCGAATTATCAAACCATTTTTTATCAATATTCAAAGTAATAATGTTCTTCAGGTCAGCCATTATCCTTCTACCCCTTTCCTCATGACTTGAATCAACTAGATTTTACTTTTCTGTTACCCTTCCAGGCTTTAGGCACAATCTGAAATCCAAAATGTTTCAATGTACAATAATCATAAGGTCATGCAGTCATTTGCTGCTGCTTCTGGAAAGTTTCTAAGGACTCTGGAAAGGCACATTTGTCTGGCAACATTAAAGCTTCATTAGGTCAAAAGTGAGATAATTTACATTATCAATATCACATTTGTACTTCATTCTGTTAGGTATGTCTTTGAGGCAAGTCAAATAGTAAAGTATATAAGGGTTCCATTTTCCCCAAACTAGACCAAATACTTGACAAAAATATCTTATTTGTTGATTAATTAACAAAATCAATTACTGATTTGTAATTTGCTAATGTTATATCAGAGAGCAAATTCAATTTTTCTTGTCAGCAATAAAAATGTTTTCCATGGAATTTTTAAACTGGGTAACAAAGTTTCTTTGGTCATGTTGACAAAAGAAAATAATTTTACTGCAAAAACAAGGTATTACTATTATTAACAAGCATAACACTTTTAATAAAATTTATAATGAGAAGTAGTTACACAATTTTCTAAACCTTCCAGAAAACCTTCATAAACCTCCGAAGAAAACAGGGAAAGGTTTTGTCTTTATCTACCAAAATCAACATGCTTAATGGTAATCTGGTTATGCATTTGAAACAATTAAGGAATGGCAATGGAATCCATTTGTTTATAATGCTGACATAAAGCTGAAGTAAAATAATTGTGTGTCTGCTATACTTCAAAAATTATATGTGATCAAAATTCTTCATTTTGTGTCAGGGTAAACTCCAAGTTTTTGTTTAATGTCATTGCATTTCAATTTGTATACAGAACTCTAGAATTCTGCTAATGGAGTATGTGTGTACATCTGTTTAAAATTCAGCAAATTAAGTTTTTAAACTGTACCACATGTCACAGAAGCCTATGTTTCTCATTAATTTTCTCCAAAATATTGTCATCACACTGTTAAGGCCATGTGCATTCAAACATCTGCAACTCCAGACAATGTATTTCCTTTTATAAAATTTAAATTCTCCATCTTATACTGCTATTTCCATTTAAGAAAGACATCCCTGAACCTCAGGTTTCTGATCATTAATTAAAAAAACAAAACAAAACAAAACAAAAACCTCAGTGAAATATTTGCAAATAATTATGAACTTACAAAGTCTTTAATGAGAAAAAAAGTCAGCATATTAAAATTCTGGGACTTCCTGCTGAATATAATGGAAGAAAACAACACATTAGAAAGCTTTAATTGACTACTCGAAGGAATAGTGTTGTGAATGTTGCAATGAAATTCCTTTTTGTAGTTTGGGTTCTTAAAGAATATATTTATTGTTCATTTATAAAGCAAATATTTATGCTCAGACCTTACTTTTTCTTTGATTTTATGATACTCACTTGTCAAAAGTGATCTTAATGGAATGTCCTGGTCTTGCTTCAATCACCCATTCACAATTAAGTGAGTCCTTGTAATATCCTGGCCACCCTGGCGGCAAGATAACACCACTCGATGCTGTCAAATGTCCACCACATGGTGCTGAAAGAAAAAAGACATGTATATTTTTAACATACAAATTATTTTTAATATGTTATATATTCAAAGAAATTGCCAAAAATTGTAATAAAAAAGCATAGAGAAATAAGTTAATGTTGTTTTAATATTTTAACAATGTTATGAGCACATTTTTTTCTTCAGACTCATAAGGCCTGCAATGTATTTTATCAGGACTTATTACTCTTTATATATTTTAACACACAGAGCATGGCACTTGGGTCTGGCAGCCTCCCTTCTGTTGAAAATCACAGTATCTTGTTAAAAATCATACTGTCTCATCACATTTAGATCCAGTATGATTCCACATTTATGTGGAAACATCAGACAGATTGTTTCAAGTAATTATTACTGTTGTACTGTGCCACATTTTTGAGTAATCACTGAGCTCAATGGAACTGGCAGTCGCAAATATTGCATTGGTTCATAGAAAGGTTTAAGTTGATGGAGATGCCTGGGAGCCATCTAGTCCATTTCCTGCTCAAAACAGCAGATTGCACAGAACCATGTCCAGCCAGGATCAGGCCTTCCCTCCAAAGCCAGCCACTCCCCAGCCACTCTGGGCAATCTGTTTTTATGTTTGATCACTCTCACAGTGGAAGTTTTTTCTTATGTTTAAACAGACATCCAAAAATTTCAGTTTTTGTTCACTGCCACTTGATAGATCATTTTACACTACTGAGGAGAGTCTAGCTCCACCTTCTTTAAACCATCCCATCAATTATATTGACAAGATCCTCTTGAGTCCTGAGCCTTTTCTTCTCCAGTTGAGCCAAGTACAGTTCTTTCAACTTCTGGTATGACAGATGTCCTTACACATCTTTGTGACCCTTCACTGGACTCACTGCAGTATGTCCACATTGTTCTTGTTCTGTGGATCCCAACAGTGCACACAGTGCTCTCAACATAGCCTTGCCAGTGCTAAGTAGGAAAGATCTGTCATTTATTCTCAGCCCCATTCTCCTGCCTTTCTTGTCCCTCTGAACAGCAGCACAAACATCTGATACACCAGTTTTGTATCAACTGCAGACTCATTCAGAGCCCACTCTGCTTCAGCATTCAGTTCACTACTGAAGATTTTAAACAGTACTGGATAAGGGATTGACTCCTGGACTACACCACTCTGAATTAGCCTCCTTGGACCTTGTGACTCTGCCTACAATTCTATGAGCCAAACAGTTCAGTCAGTTTTCAGTCCACGTCACTGTTCACTTCTCTATTCCTACTTCACTGGCTTGTCATTGAGAATTTTGCATGACACAGTGACAAACGCGTTACTAAAACTGAACATCCATTACTCTCCCCTCATCCATTAGACAGTTCATCAGCAAATAGCAGATGCTATTAGGATGGTCAGGGATGATTTCCTCTTCATAAATCCATGTTGATTATTTCCAGTAGCCATAGTTTTCTTCATTTTGTTCCAGTTTTGGCTTGGACAGAGTTAATTTTCTCACAGTAGCCATGAGGGGATGGAGTTTGGAGCTGTGTGGGCGCACCTGGGTTGTTATTCTATACCATTCACACCAACTCTGGGGGTCAGAAGTCAGGGACTTGCAAGAAGGGGATGTGATATTGCGTGGAGGAAAAGCATGAGCAGGAGGATCTGGGGGGGGGTGTTTTGTCTTTTGTCTTGGTGGCCACTTGCACACAGAGCCTGATTTGGTTGGTTGGTTGGTCAGTCAGGCAGTCGATGACCACTTTTTTTGTATGTAAATCATCCTCTCTTGTACACTTTTGTCATTAATATTGCTGTTCTTACTATCTCATTGCTTTTTTCAGTAAATTGTTCTTAACTTAGAATATCTGCCTTTTGTCTCCCTCACAGGAGGGGGCAGAGAGCAAAGGAGTAACTGTATGTGGCTTTATTTCCAGTTGAGTTTAAACCACGTCACATGGTTTGGAAATGGTTTCAAGGAATATTGTTGCATCACCTTTCCCAGTGATAGGGATGAGACTGTAGCTCTTCAGATCTTCCTTCTTTCCGTTCTTCAAGACTGAAATCTGCTTTCTACCAGTCCTTAGAGATCTCCCTGGTTTAAATCAGATATTGAGTGACCTTACAATGTCATTTGATGTCTTCTTCAGAATTCTTGGCTGCATCCCATCAGGCCATTCTTGTATGTCAAATTTGTTTAAATGTTCTCTAACCTGATCCTCCTTCATGAAAGGTAAAAAAAAAAAAAAAAAAAAGCGCATTGCAAGAGGTTTATGAAAATAACTGGGCTAGACTGGGAGAATTTTCAGAGCAAAATCAAAGGACTTTGGAGCAGGATTAAACAACAGAAAAAAAAGACAGAAAAAATTTAGGAAAACATGAGTCCCTTGAAAATTTAAGCTGTCATGGCACAGGGCTTTGGGTTGTAATGTTTTACTAAAGGCTATGGCACAGCAAAACACAGGAACACTTTCAAGGTCGAGTAAATTTATCTCAGGATCACTTGTATTGTCCTGATAGAAGAAGTCAATGGGATCTTTATCAGAAAAGTGCAGGAAATCTTGCTAGTTTTCTTCTCTTCCACTAAGTAGTGATAAACTAAACTATTATGCCATACAGAAATGGATGGCAACATGAATTTGTGATTTGTAAATTAATATGCTAGTTTTGTTTCAATGTTTTGAACACACACACACACACAAAAACCCCAAAACTAGTAAGAGAGATTATTGGATTTCACTTATGACTTGCACTTGTCTAGGATTTTTTCCAGATTTGAGCAGGAAATAAAAGCAACCCACAGATTCTGAAACACTGAATTTTCTTTGAAGCAAAATAAAAGGCCAGTAAAATGGCATTTACATGTGTATAATTAATGAAGAAATAAATTTATTATGTAGTGATTTTTTCAATTAAATTTCATCATATTATAAATAAGAACAGTCATAAGACTGTTGATCCTTAGCTGAATATAACACTTCATGTACATCATTTACTTCATGTATTTCAGATGTTTCTTACTGAGACTCTTATGTGTACAAAGATACGGGGCAGAGTAAGAACAAAAAAACGAACAGTTGTTCAGAAATCTCAGACAACTAGAAGAAAATTAAATTGTGTTTAGGATGCTTAGTCCCTACTATAATGCAAGTCCAGAAACTTCTTCAATTATCAAGATAATTCACATCAGAAAGGAACATATCCTAAGCATAACTACTTTCTTCTATAAAAGAAACAAAGGGCAAAAACCTAAAAAAAAAAAAAAGAACAAAAACAAAAAAAAACCACAAAAAATCCCCAAACCAATCCATTAGTTTAATCCTTTCCTCATTAAAACCAAGTAAACATTCCAGAAGGTTCAAAGACAGGATAACTGAGTGATAACCTGTGTATTTTCTGAAAAAGTAATTTCTGTAATCTTTTTCTCTTTTTTTAATTTTTCCTTCAAAGTGCTCATCTTTGGTCCTTTAACTATGTGTTTTCAAAAATAAAATTACACAAAGATTACACTGAATACTTTAAAAGTGTATCTAGAGTTTCAAAATGAGAAAAAAATCTTCTGATGAAAAACAACACCTTGCTCCTGGCTTAGGAGTGTGCTGGGTTTGCTCTAAGAATGAAGGAAAAAAAAATAAAAGAAAAAGTAAAACCCTGCTCCACTGTGCATGTTTTATTTGGGGTAAGAAATTTTGCTAGTACAGCATCCAGTTTCACATACACTTCTTCTAACATACTACAAACACAGGGATTCTTCAATATTTCTAAATTTTCTTTGAAATGTACAGTCTTAGGAGAACTGTGTCCTCTAATTGCCCATAAAACAATAAAGTGATATAATCCAGATCCTCACATAACTGTAATTACACTAAAATTAATGGAAATGGGAGATTTACACAATTAGAAGATTTGGATTAGCTTCTCCACAAAAACTCTTTTAATTTGGAGTGTGTCTATGTATCTATTGTTTAATAAACGATATGACTTTTAAAAAACATACTTTAGTAATTTATTAAATGCACTCATCTGCCTTGACTTTAGGACCCATCAGTTAAGCACCAAGGAATTCTCCTTATTGTATTTCATTCTAAAGAGAGTTTTAACCCTAAATAGAGATCATCTTAGGCTGTTTATTAACCTAGGAAAGAACAAGAAAATAAATTTGAAAATTTTTGGGAATATCATGGTTATTAAGCATAGCTCTGGTTTTTGCTACATTTCTCATGAATAAGTGTAATATTATAATATTACAGAAAATCAGTTGTACTCTTATTTTGAGAAAGTTAAAGGGATAAATTCTCATAAAGGACTTTTAGTTCGAAGCTTTATTTATTTTCTATGTGGGAGATAATTATGTTCTTCAGTGTGTTACAGCCAAAACTGTTATAGCAGTTATAATTCACACCCAAGTAATGATGGTGACAGACAGAACTTGAAAACAATAGCAACTAGATTTTTAGAATGTTAATTTATTCCAAGAATATAAAAGCAAGCTATCTTGTTTCTATTACTGTGCTCTCATTTGACTGGAAGAGTGTTAAGATGAATGAATAACTTCTGGTAAAGCAGTCTTATTTATGTGGAAAATGCAAAAAGTAAGCTAAATTTAAATAGTGTCATTATTCAGACTTGTCCTGGGTTGGCCATATGACCTGTTTGTATCCCCAGTCGTCCTCTTGCTTATGCTGGACATTAAGCTCTACAGCTTTAAGTTAGTCCCAGAGAGACAGAGAGAGTGAAAGTGGAGGGAAAAAAAAAACACTCGCCATTTGCCTGCAGGATACTTTGACTCCTACGAAGAAAGGCCTTGAGGGAGCGGAGAGGCTACATTCCAGCGGGACAGCGTTATCTTTTTTTTTTCATTCTCTCTGGTGTGTGCGGGAACAGCACACAGCGGAGGGTTTCCTCAGAACATTCTCGGCTTTTTGCAGGGAGAGACTTTGTTTCTTTTGCTGGGTATTTGTTCCTTTTTTCCTCCTCCTGGGACTGGCTGGCATCTCGTGGGCCCAAGACACCAGGGAACCCCTGGGGGGGCCCCCCCTCTCCGACTTCTGCAGCCGGACCCAGCAATCAGCCCCCTCCTCCCCCCCCACTGGAGAATTGAACCGGACTCAGACGGACTATGAATCTACCATCTCTTCAGAGAAAGGAGAGGTTTCATTGTTTTCATATTATCCAAATTTTTTTTGCTATGCTTGTGAATATTCTATTTGTTAAATAAATAGTTTTTTCCACTTTTCTCTAAGGAAATTCTTCCCGGACCTGTAGGGGGGAGGGGTGGTTTGGAATTGGCTCTTCCTAAAGGAGACCCCCCCCAGAGGTTTCCTCCTAAATATTTGCCCTAAACCAGGACAAAACTGTAGGTGCAAAGTAAAGATTGTGCCCTTACCTTCACAACGTGGGACAGTGGAGCTCCACACTACATTTCCATCTTGCATAATACAGGTTATGGATTCAGAGCCTTGAGTCTTCACGAAGCCATCATCACAGTGAAAAGAAACAGAACTTCCCAGAAGAAATCTGTCTCCAAAACGCCTCCCATTTATAGGAATGCCTGGATCGTGGCACTCATTCTGACCAAAGGCTGATAAAAACATAGTAACAATACTATAGTAATAAAACCAACAATAATAGCAATAATAAAAACCATCCCTGTAAGCTTGGTGTCTTGTTTTTTGGAGGAGGAGAATAGTATTTCAGTTGTAACACAGTAATATGTCACACATATAACACGGTAATAAATAATTCAAAGTATAGACAATTTATGAATAAAAAAGTCAGCTTCAAATCCAGTGACATTCACACTCATGCAACATAGTTGGAATTAAAAAGTTTTTGAGATATGTGTGGCTTAGATATTCAAGAACCAGTTGCCTCAATTTTCCTGTGGGCAAAATCCAGCTGTTTTGCCTCTAACATAATGGAATGGGGGTTGTAAAACCTGAAGAAAGGGAGGCTGAGGGGCGCCCCTATTGCTCCCTACAACTACCTGAAAGGAGGTTGGAGCAGATTGGGTATTGGTCTCTTCTTACAGGTACCAAGAGGAAATGGTCTCCTCTTTTTTTTTTTCCTCCCATTTTTCAAAGAACAAAAATTATCTCTTCCTATAGAATCAAAAGACCAATATAGGCATCTAAGACTTAAAAAAAATATGAAACCAATGAATTCCAGCTTTATGTGAGGAGTCTTTCTAAATAATGCAAAGAAAAATCCTTGCTGCCAACATCATTATTTTAATCGACACAACACAGGCACAGTGCAAAAGGTCTCAAAGACAACTTTATTGTCAATTAACTTCCATAACCTTAGAAGATAATTTCCTAAGCAAAAACAATAACCTCTGTATAAGTAGCATCTTTGAATGACTCATAAAACTTTTAGGAGAGTTAGCAATCTACAGCAAATGGAAAAATATTTTCTGCATGACAAGGCTGTTACTAGAGTTTTCGAATGAGAGTGCTGTTTAGCAATATATTTTCATATAAACAAAACAGAGGACCGTCTCTAGCCAGATATATCTTAGTCTGGTTGCCCAAACAGGAGAGAATTATTTTCTCAGTAGCTCTCTATTCATACATGACCGGTAGGTCCACATTAAGCAAATTTTGAACCATTCAACTGGAAAAAAAAAATGTACAAGAGCAGGTTCCCAGAACTATTTATTTGCATTGGTATCCTAGTTACTTTTTCATATTTTTATGCTTTTCTGATTAACATGTCAATATTTGGGATCTAAGATTAATACCTTTATGAACTTATTCCTGATGGTTCCATTGAGAAGTTTATTAAATTACCTGCACTGGATACTTTGATTTGAATGATCTGAACTTTAGTTACATGCTCTGTATTTATGCAATATGAACAAAAAAAAAGACAAATAATAAATAATGAAGGAAATTCCTCAGCACTATCAAAATTAAAATAAATAAATGATAAGGATTCACATAGTAATGAATACAAGGAAGACACCTGAAAATAGTGCAATTAGAAAGGCATGATAATTTTCTTCTGTTATAAATATAAAAAATAGAAATAGAAATAAATAGAAATAGAAATAGAAATAGAAATAGA
>JAHLSL010000046.1:15660374-15702675 GCA_025920805.1 Petroica traversi | reverse complement strand
AGAAATAGAAATAGAAATAGAAATAGAAATAGAAATAGAAATAGAAAGAAATAGAAGTAGAAGTAGAAGTAGAAGTAGAAATAGAAATAGAAGTAGAAGTAGAAATAAAAATAGAAATAATGTTCTCTATTTTAATTACTATGAAGAAAGCATAAAACTAGGTATAAAATTAAAAAAGGAGTTCTTACTTGTGTAAGTGATATTGAATCCTCTTCCAGTGGTAGAGTGATCTGACTGAAATTCAAGTCTTACTATGTGCCCACTACTAGCCAACTGAGAAGGGACTTCATTGCCAGAAAATGTGCCAAGAGGAGGTAAATCTGAAATCCCATCATCTTTGACTGTAAGGTAGTCAAATTGAGGTTCTACATCAAAGTCATTGAAAATCAGATGGATTCTGCTTCCTGGCTCTGAGATAATTAACCAAACACAGTTCATATTGTTCCCATATTCCTCAGGATAATTTGGAGAAAGAATAATTCCAGATGGTGTGGTGAAGTTGAAGAAACATGAAACTAAAGGAAAGAACAGAAAGATTCTTAAAATACTATCCACAAACTTTATAAATGCTTGTCTTTCTTTCTTTATTATTATTATTATTATTATTATTATTATTATTATTATTATTAATGTGGAAAAGGATAATTTTGAAGCCTGGATGTCAAAACTACTACATATGCAAGCAGAAAATGTTTAACACTTTCAGAACATTTCTCCCATATAACATGATTTGTTTTTTTTCTCAAGTGAATCCAAGTGACTGCAGCAGGGCCTGTAAGAGATTGCCATGTAGAGGATACCAAAGAAAACAATAGTAATGCTTGTTGCATCAGAATTTGCAAAAAATTTTCAGGTTTGTTCTAAAATGAAAATGCAACCTCCAAATTAAAATTATTTTTTTCTTATTATGCATTAAACTGTATTTAACAATAATAATAATAATAAAACCCTATTCTGTCTATAGTATGCAAAGTTCATACTCATGTAAATAGCACTAGAAATTTAGATGTGACTGAATCAAGAAATCTTAAGAGTATATAGTCTGATCTTATTTTACCCTAGTTTCCCTTTGATGGCATAGAGCAAAACCAAAAATTATTCATAGCTATCATCCTTTTTTACACTTTTGAGCCAATTTTCATCAAGACATTTCCTAACTGGTTTCAGTCATGACCTTGCGACTGGTACTGTAGTCAGAAGGACAGTAGGTTCAGAAAGAGGTAGACTCACTGCATGTTAGTTAACAGAAAGGATAACCATTATTCATTTCTTCAAATGTGTCAAACTGAGCTCAATGTATGTAAATAGATACTATAGATTCCATGCTCTTTCAAAAGGCATGTGTATATGTAACACTGGAGTGCAGTGAAATATTCTACACTGTCAACAAAACCTGATATAGCTACCCAATGCAATACAACTTCATGAACAAACCTCTGTCCTTAAAGGGAATTGCAGCTGAACTGTCTCTGTGCCTGTGCTATGCATGCTTAGACACATTACAGCATTGAAGGGCATAATGAGAATAATTCCAGTCCAAAGCAGTCTTACTCAGCTTGTTAAGTCCTGTATCAACACAGCCTCAAAATTCATACATGCCCAAATAAAACAGCACAGCTCACTAAGGTTGTTATTATTGTCAAATTCAGTACTAAATGTTAACTCTTTATAGGAAAATTTAACATGATCTGCAGAACTGAAGTGCATAATATACCTGTGTACTTGAAATATTTGCTGTACTTTACCAGAAAGGAAAAAAAAAAAAAAAAAAAAAGCAAACAAACCAAAGAGTACGCCCCCAAAAAACCCGGAAAAAAACCCCAAAACCAAACAAAAATAAACCACAAAAACGAAACAAACAAAACAAAAACAAACAACAGAAACCAAACAAAACAAAATGAATAAAAATCCCCAAAAAACAACCAAAACAACAACAAAAAACCCCCAATCTTTTCTTATGAGGATCTGCAGGCTGTTTTGCACTGCCAGAATTAAATGTGTATGTGCCACAGAGTACTTTTAAACACTTATCTGCTATTAGGAATTGCTCATTTAGAGTCTAATTCAACACACATTTACATTAAGAGTGTTAAGTGGTTCAATTACATATAAAATGAGGGGAAAGAACATTCTAAAAACAGTCCTGCATGGTGTTCCTCATAAATGAGCTACTGAGTCAATTGAGAAAAAAACCAAACCATGACGGAAAAAGTCTTCAAGGTACTTTGAAGTATTTTCCTGTTGGTTAGTCACAAAAGTTTAGAAATGCAAGTGGTTAAGGCCAGAAAAATAATACAGAAAAAATATAATAATTCTTACAAACACAGCTGGGTTTGTTGCCAGACCACTGATTATTTTGTTGACATGTAATCGTTCTCTCTCCCACCAGTTCAAAAGCTGCTTGACATTCAAAAGTAAGTGTGTCTCCATGCAGGAAACTGCTGCCCGTCCTTTTCCCATATGATGGAATTCCAGGGTCTCCACAACCTCCTTTCTCTATTTCTGAATATCGAAAAATTCAAATGAAATAATAAGGAAAATATATTTACGATCAATTGTGTGTCAGTATCAAAAGAACTTTCAAAATACTTGGCATTATAAATTAAACTAATATTTACAGCTGAAAATGAACTAGAGGTTAATGCAGTAAAACTTCCTCAAAGATGCTTTAGGATCTAAAGTCCTTTCACAAGCTAATAGCTTCCAGACCTGCATTGCTGCATTGCTGAAAATAACAAAATACTTACATTTAACTGCATGACTGCACTGAATTACGGCATATTTGAAGGTAAAATTATAAAACCACAGTCTCCATCCTACCCATGGAGACATATCATGTGTAGATCATTTTTCTGGCAAAGATGTACTTGTACTAAAGAATCTCTTAGCTCTCACATCTGCAATTCCATTTATAAGTATATTATATTTATAAGTATATTATATAATTTACTGATCCAGTCAAGGAATTTAATTTTAAAATAACTAATATATAATAAAAACAAAATTGAGAAATTATTTCTTAATCTCATACTTCAAATTAGAGGCACTCCCAAATTAGAGGTGCATTCAGGTATGCTGAAAATAAATTAACATTTTGGATAATACTTCAAGATAATCTCTAGGAGCTCTGCTTTGTACTGCTTTGTAAGTTATTTAATTTGTAGATCTTAAATCTACATGAACAAGATAAGACTATAAAAAATTCAAATCTTATGAAATTTATGACTACCATAAGTATTAGGAAAGAAAATGTAAATATTAATTGTCTGTGATAGAACCATCTTACAAAATACTATATACATGGGTGCCCACCAGAAACTAAAGGCTCAATTTCTTTGCCATTAAATTGAAAGACATTTTTTAAAATCAGTTTGACTTTGATCAGAAAAAATAACAACAAAGCACTTCTGAATCTATAAACTGTTTCTGCACATGTAATGAAATTATGTAAATCTGATTCAAACGAAAGTAGAGATAAAGTTCTTGGTATTTAAATATTTCACAGTTCACTCCAAGGTATGAAATCAGAAACATTCAAGATGACAAGAAAATTCAATTCATTGAATACTATTAAATATTAATATAATTTAGCGCCATTGAAAATGTTTGTTGCCAAATATTGTTAAATCTTAGAACATTAAATCCTGTCAGCAGGGTATACCTCGACACACCAACAGAAATTTTAAGATACAGGATACAGAATTGTGATATGTGAAGTCAATCCACTATGTTTTCACCCTTAAAACAGTCATTAATAGATTGTTCACAGACATGTTCAGAAAGGTACAGCATATATTTCACATTGTAACAGTTTGCTCGACCTGCTGGTGATGCTGTGCCTGATGCACCCATTATTCTTTTATTTAATAATTTGTCTCAACAGAAAGTTAGAATGCATACATTTATAAAAACATTTTCCAAAATGTCCTGTACACAAATAAAATAAAACATTGGGAGAGCAATTTTATAAAGAATCATTATAAATAAGGATTCAAAATTATACATAAGAATGCTTTAATGTAGCTTGACCTGTCTGTTCCTACTGAGATACTGATTTTTGTTTCCACAGAGAGGCACTGAAAACCCATGTTTTCAGCTCTGCCCATCTTTACATACTACATGAAAATGTGAGGAGCTACAGAAAATCAGAATATACATTTTAATCACACTTTAGAAGTTCATCTCCCTCACTGACAGCAGAGCTATAACTAATCCAGCATGTGAGAATGACTCTTTGCCAAAAGTTTATGTGCTACATACTCTTATCAGAGAAACTTTTGTGTCTCAAAAATCGGGGCAATTCTGTCTTTGGTAGGAGTGTCAGAAGGCAAACTGCCTGCAGGGATTTGCAAAAGCATTGCTGAAGATTTATCCCTTAGAAGAGAGACACAGGTTTTTCCTTCCATAGTCCACAGAGGAAGTAAAAAATATTTTTAAGTAGTAAATTTAGTGAAATAGAAGACAGATCAAGACGTTTTCTAACTCTCTGGTTATGCATCCAAGCCATAATAAAAGGCTATGAATCAGTGAACTCAAACTTTGTAACAGAAATTACCATGAGTTTTAGGGTTTCTAGGTTTCCCTTTTTTTAGGAAACTACTACAGTGTGTTTGTAGACAGATCTGAGCTCTTAGTGAGGGAGACAAGAATGAAGTATAAATTTAGGAGATGAACCAAATATTTTGTTCCTCTTAATATATCACCCTTCATCCAAGAATGCCCGTATAGGCATATGGCATTCTATAATTCAGATAAAACATTAAAAAAAAAAGTTTTATTCTTTGGGAAAAAAAAGTTTTAATAAAATCTGTTAATAAAAAACAATTTAGTGATAAATGTCAGGTTCTCACAAACACAACCAAAGGATTTTTTGAATGAAATTATTTTATACTGAAAAGCCAAATAACTCATAAAGATGTCAAAATTAATAATATTATTTATATTTAAGCCTTCATGGTTTTATGTTTGTTCAACACAAAAACAATTCAGAAAACATGACAGATTTATAAAACATATCTCAAGGTGTCTTTTTTGCATTTTGACAATAAATAGCTTCAAAAATTCCATCAAGGACTAGGAATCTTTATCTTCACAAACCTCAAATTGAAGACTATATGTATCCCTAAGAGGGAATCTACTCTAGTCAAAAGTTATTCAGACTGTCAAAAAACATTAACTGTAATTCATCTAATCATCACAGGATTATGGAACCTGGGTTTGAAGGGGCCTTAAAGATCTCCTAGTTCTAACTCCTTTTTCATGTACAGGAATTCCTTCCACTAGACCCAGGTTCCTCAAATCGGGCCTGGCCTTGAATATTCCTAGGGCTGGGGTATCCACAGCGTTTCTGGGCAACCTGTTCCATTGCTCATCACCCTCCCAGTAAAGAATTTCTTCCTAAAATCTAGTCTAAAACTACCCTCCTTCAGTTAAAAGCCATTCCCCTTGTCCTATAACTAGATGCTGTTGAGAAAAGTCCCTCTGCAGCTCTCTTGAAGGCTCCCTTTAGGAGCTGGAAGGCGCAATAAAGTGTTCAGAGAAAGGGTTGTCAAGCATCGAACCGGGCTACTCAGGGGAGTGGCTGTATCACCATCCCTAGCACTATTTAAATGATTTGTAGATGTAGCAATCATTTAGTGGTGGCCTTGGCAATGCTGGATCAATGGTTGGACTGATGATCTTAAAGGATTCTGTGACTCTTTTTAGTCAAAAGCTATGCTTCTACAGAAAGCCAAACTTATGGTTTTGTATTTAGGCATGAAGAATACTCTTTCTTTATAACTACACATAGAGTAGTAGGTCTGTAAAGATTCCCAACATTTTTGTGTCCTCTGAGACTTTGCAAAGATTTTTACTTCATTGTCCTTTCTGGTACCTGTTTGACTTGTACTGATATAGTCAGTCAACAATTTTTTTAAATGTCTAAAAGCAGTTAGGATGCATTGTGGATATTGCTCCAACACATGCATTGATTATTCTGTTTCATAAATTGCAAAGATGCTCTGTATTAGTTTGCTAAAAAAGAGAACTTTTCAGACCAATTCCATTGAAGTTATGTTGAGGTCTTAGAAAAGTCCTATGGGATAGAAAATGTTCTTAAAATAACAAACATGAAAATAAAATCTATGCTAACCTATTTATCATGGCAATTAAAGCCCCGTTCTTTTAGAATTATTCTGTGTACTCATTCAATGTTGGACTTCTTTTGATCTGAGTTCTTAGAGCTGTGTGAACTTCATGATGTTTGCACATGAACTCTCAAGGTTAAATTTAAGCATCAGCTTCCTCAAGTTACCAAATTATTAATATTGATCTTATGCAATTGTTCTTGGCTTTCATGTACCCTCTTTCAATAGCCTGGGGAAAGAGACTTTTCATCTTGTTTGTAAACTAGAAATATTTACTCAGTTTCAGGGAATATTCTTTCTTTAATGTTAGAAGAATGACAAGATTAGATTTCTGACTGTAAGATCGTATCTCTCTGAATTTAATTAAAAGACATTTCTGTTGCTCTGTTTTCTTTCAAATGAAGAAATATGGCAATTCAAAAGTGATATTAAACATTTAAATATGTACTATGACTATTATTTGAAAAATGTCACATTGCAATTCAAATCTTTTTTTATGTAAAAACTTCGACTCCTGAAATGTATAATAAGTGTATCTCTGGTATCTGAAATGTAAAATAAAATTATTCAAAGTTTAGAAGATTTTGCAGTCTTAAAATTATTATTCATGGTAGGAGTAATTTACTTGGGGGGGGGGGGGGGGGGGGGGGGGGCGGGTACACGGTTTAAATTAAATTCTTAGGGTTGCTGTCTTTTCAATCACACTATCCAATATTCTAGTTTAGATGATTAGTGAATCATCTAATCATTAAATCTGAATCTAGATATAACCCAAAGAGTATAAGTAATAGTCTCACACATTAATAATTCAGATGTATAGATACAATTTAAACTAAATAAATGTTTTAAACACATGTGAGTTGAGCAAAAATCAGTCACTTCACATAAGAGATATAAAATATACTTCAGGTTTCTATCAGAAAGTTGAAGTCAATAGCTCTAAAACCTAAACTACTTATTTGACAATATTTTATAATTTTCTTAGCTATAGTCAAGATAGATTAAGCAAAGCTGTGAACTGACACAGGTATACATTTACCTCCCCCCCCAAAAAAAAAAAAAAAAAATTAGAGTTTAACATCTAAACTCTGAGAGATCACAGAAATTCATGTTCCATTCACAAGAAAACTGATTATTTATTTCCTCTTACTATTCATGCTTCTTTGTGTTAACAGATATAGTACCTAATGAAGTTTAAAAACAGAAAGGAGAAACTCTTCTACAAACAAAACCTTATACAAAGAGAAGGATTAGAAAGATAGTCAGGATTGCAGAAGAAGACATAAGTAAAGGAATGATATTATACACATGATACCAGCAATGGAACATAGGAACAACTACTGAAAAAGTAAAAGGTAAATCAAAACTATGAGAAAAAATATTTCAGATAGCACTTAATTGGACTGTAAGAGTGGCTGTTAAAGCTAAAAGGAAGATGGCCTTACATGATAATTTTATAAATGATCACAATTTTATCATTATTCCAGTAAATTTCTTCAAAGAAATTTAACGGTGCAATTTATTATCAATCTCCAAGTATAAAAAGAGAAGGCCTCCTTCATAGATCATATACTTCTCAGCAGCATTCTAAGAGACTCTCACATTTTCTCTGAAATGTTTTGTCCTTGCTGTTATCAAAAAGACCACAGATCATATCCAGCACATTAATTTTTGCTGCTTCCACCTTATTGCATTCTGTATCAATATTAAAAAAAAAAAAAACAAGCATGACCTTAGAGTCAGATCAATGAAAAAACAACAACATTTCTAGGAAGTCAATTTAAGCTAACAGTTCACTATCATATCATATGGTGCCTTGCTGGTAATAATAACATCACATTGCATCACATAATATAAAAATCCTTGAAAACAATAAAATGATAAGCAGAAACCAAACTTTACAATATGTTCTTTAAGTTTAATATTTATAGTTACTTAAATATGCTATTAAAGAATGAAGAAAAATAAAATGTTGGTTTGTTTACAATCAATTTTACATGTCCAGGGGTAAACGCAGATCAAATCTGAACAGCAATGAGGAAGAAGCTTCTTGTTACTTGTTGCAAAAAAAAAAAGTATGATATCTTCTAACCAAGTAGAGATACTGCATGTGAAACTATTATCTGTACTTGTAGAAAAATAAATCTGGGGGGAAAAAAAACATTGCTATGAGCTTGCAGGCACAATAATAGGTTCTGATTTGACAGCTAGGATTCAGGAACACAAGCTCTGGGATAAAAATGGTAATTCCATGAAACTGTAAGCTATTGAAAATGTAAACAATACTGGGAAAGGAATGGTGAACAAAACAGAATAGCCTTCTGTGCTCACACAAAAGCTTTCAAAAATTTCATTTCCATGTTATATTTTAACATGTAGTACTGCTCCTCCATTTAAAAAAGGCAATATTAGAACTAGGAGAGAAAAACAAAAGATCAAAGTTTCTGAAGAGATGAGAAGCAATTGAAGAGACTGCAAATCTCTTTTTCTGGGGGTGTGAAATACATGAATTTAAAAAGTTGTTGGACAAATATATGAAAGAAAAATTTATTGAGAGAAAGAAGTACTTGAGTCATGTACCACTGGAAACAGAGAAAATACTCTGTTGATTTATCACTGTATAATTCACCATCTCTTCTCTAAACACCTATTATTTTCAAGTGCCAATATGCTTCTGGTCTCACAGTAGATTTTGTTTCTAATATTTTGTGATAAGGAACATGGTATTGTTCACATTATAGTGTTCATCCTGCTTTACTACTAGAAAGAGTAGGGCCTGTGAGCACAAAGGACTCAGCAGACTCCTGAGCAAAAAGTTAGCATGAAGTCATCCTGTGGAAAGAAACTTAGAATGTTATGGAAAATAGGAAGTGCAGGAAAAAGGAAGTGCAGCTGCCTCAGAAATTATCAGAATAACATAAAGATGAATAGTGTGAAAAGGTGAACTGTGGAATGAGGCAGAAGACATTAGCAAAACTTGTAGAATTAAATTGTCATTACAATTAAGAGAAAGAAAAGTAGCTAGCAGGAAAGGAAAATGAAGAATGTTTTCACTTTTCTAGAAAAAAAAATTCCTCTTATCTAGATAAAAAATGTCAAAATGAAATTAACAGAAGGGCATGATAGGATGAGAACAGTTTAAGGACCATTTAGAAAATGTAGTCACATTGAAGGGAACAGGGCCTAATTAAATTAACAGGGCCTACTTAAACTGAAGCAGTCAATGAGCTATTAACAATTATCTTCAAGAACTTATGGAGAACAAGGGAGGTCTCACATGACTGAACAAGGTCACACGTATTAACTGTCTCCAAAAGCTGGAGAGAAGAACCAAGGAATTAAACCAATACCTGTGTATCCAATTTCCCCCCTCAAACGGGGAAAATTATATGCTTTATCTTCCTTTACAATGGAATATCCTTAAACACCTTTACTTAAAATTATTTTAAGTCCAGATAAGAAAGACATGGTAGTAGTCGAGAAAGAAAATCAATGAGCTATTACTAGCAAATAATTTATAATAAGACTATAAAGTAATGGAACAGCCAACATCAGACACTGTTTCTAAAGGGTTAAAAGACAAAATTATAATTACCAGTAATTATAATTACAATTAATGTGGGTTCATGGAAAATTTGCCATGTCATACAAACAATGTGTTTTTCACATTATAAACTAAGATGACAAAATATATTTGGACTTCTTTCAATAACTTAAATTAGTGACACAGGCATCCTAATTAAGAATTGGCATAGTAGAAAATTAATTTAGAACACATATTGAATTGTTTGCAATTAGATAATTATAGTATTTTGAAGCAAAACTGAGAATAAAGAATTATCATTAGACAACAGAACTGCTTAAATTAGCCTTATCTATACTTTTTTTTTTAGTCTGTTCTTAACAGTTTGTTACACAAATATTACAGAAAGGTAGGCAAATAATACTGACATACTATTTTCAAGGTCCTTAACCTGGCATATATTAGAGGGGTACATATCTTCTTGATAATACCTACCCACATAAGCACTGCTTTTCCTCATACACTTAAAAAAAATCTCGTCAAAATCTCAAGCCTGTGTCAGCTGAGAATTTCGTAAAATAAAATTAATGTTTGTTGGGAGGATCTTATTCTCCCAGAGTATCCACTTCTGTACCTTACAATGGGAGTGCCTCCACTTTAAAGAACAGGAGTGATAAACAGAGTTTCATAAAGCAAAATGGAAGATTAAATCATGTGTGGATTTCCTGGAGCTTCAACTCAGTGCATGTCAAATGCAGGTTGTAGAAGTAGTAAGTGCTCAAATGAAAAATCTTAACTTTGGAAGCAACTGAATGTACTAGTATTATTACAGTGTGGACATCTAAATAATTTTACTTTGTTATATTTAAGTAAAGAAGGAAGAAGGATGAAGTATTGTTCCAAAAATATTATTCTGAAGGAAAATAAAAAGAAAAAGAGAAAACATCTCTAGGCCTTACACTCCTGTATTCTGTTCTTGCAGGACAAATCCTGCTCTCCATTGTTGGATTCAGTCCAGCAACTTTTAACCTTTTTCTGGCAATGCAAAATTTCCCCAAAATCTCAAAGTTTCTCTCTTTGATTAGTTTTGACGCATTATTGCATGGGCAGCCTCTCCATCTAGAGACAAGTTCCTGTTGTTCTTATCTATATCTTCTACATTTCAATTTCTTTGCTGCCCTTCCATCTTGTTGGCTCCTGTCCCCTTGGTCACTGCAGAGTTCTGGGGTGGGATTAGGAAGACAAACTTCCCTTCTCTTTCCAAAGACGCCAACATGGCCAAGGCTCAACAATGAGAGTTTTTTCTTCCCAAATAAAACACACTTTCTGAGGAACAAAGCCTAAAACAAAACTTCTCTGCAGACAAGTAAAGAAAATCTCACAGCTTAGAATTCAGTCTAGAAATTGTTCCATATAAACATATTTAAACAGTACATACCCACATGTACATGTAAATATTTTGCAGGCAAAGTATATATTCATGAAAACGAACGAACAAGTAAAATTCATGTGGATTTTTTTCAGTGAGAGCAATTAACAAACTGGAATTTCACAGAGGCACATAGGAGAGTATTCATGAGCATTAACTATCTATTTGACTTTGCATAGATAGACTGGACTTAGTCATAAAATCCCATTCAACATCTTAGTTTTCCATTTTCACACCCAGAAGAACAAAGGAAGGAGGACAGGTTGGATTATGATGGGAATTTAACATTGTTGGTTATTTTGGTGAAAAAAATATTGTTTGTCTTAGAGGTTGACTGCACAAACCTAAAACCCCCAGCAAACTGCTACATGGAAATCCTGTGTCGGATACCATATAATAAAATACTATGGCTTTCATAGAGTCGCCAGGATACAGTTAAAATATCTTCATTAAAAAAAAAAAAGTGTTTGACAAATGCAGTGTTTCTTTGCTTTTCTGTTTGGGTGCTTTTGGTGGTTTTTTTTTTCAAAATAGCACAAGTTGGGGAAAATGTAAATTTATATTTATGTTGTTCCTTTTGGGTACATGTTCTGGTAAAAGCACATCCAAATGTCTATGCTGTCGAGTAGTAAACATATCAGACATAATCAGATTATTTTATATACTTTAAATCTCGGCATATTAAAAGACAATCACAAAAGATAGGTTTCACCCACTTTTCTTGAGCATATTGTGAATAGAAATTTAAAAAATGGAATTAATTGAATTAATGGAAATTAGGAAAAAAACTCCCCAGATTTTCTTTTTGACATCCAATCCTTGTTAAAATCTGTTAAAATTCCGCCTCTTTTCTCTCCATATTAGTTTTATCGTAATAGCACAGGAGGAACCTCTGACCATAGTTCCAAGCAGCACATTAGATTTTGAACCAAACTAGTTATGGTATTTGGAAACACAGTCCAGCAAAGTTCACTTGCAAGCTGAATAAGCTTGAGAAATGATACTCACCAAAACTCAATAATATTTTCTACAGCATGCTAATACAGCACAATAGAAGAATTAACACACTCAAGCTTTTTTATCATGTTCTCTATGAATGCAACTGTATTAAAAAATTTCACTGTTTCAGGGGTCATATAGACATTAGAAAACTAAAAGTGGCAACAAATGTTAAGACCCTGGAATTATCAAAAAACAGATAGATTGAAATGTGATAAGTCCTGCAGATCATAGGAAATACCCAAAAGGTTTATATATTCTGGTATTATCTTTTTTTTTTTTAAATTATTTATAGAGTTAGTTCTGCAAGGAACACTATGCAAGTGCACACACCCTAATACCTCTCTCTAAAATTGAACCAAATCCAAGTATTCACTACCTGATAGAAATTGTCCTATTTTTTTTTTCTTTCAAATGATTGGAAAAACACATCAACAGACATATCTGGAGATATAGACTGGAAACAGTTTAAGCATGTATTTACAATGACTCATGCTTCATTTATTTTTTATATTACAACTGATACTGTTAGAGTATCTGCAAAACATTCACTGCTTTCTTTTGTGTTCTACTTGTGATGGTTTTATTTTAAAGTAAATGGTACTTTGCTTTCTAAAAGTTCCTTAAGCAGCATACTATTGTTTGGATGCTGAAAGAAAAATAAAGACCTTTTGAAAACATTACTAATGCCAAGCCTACAAGAGAATTTTAAAAGAAATGCTCTTTTAAAATCTTCCTCTGAAGCGGTCATAATGTCCGTCTGAAGAAAGGACTGGCCATGACTATGCTGACCTGGAAAAGCCAGAGGAGGGGTGGAGGTACAAGGTAGTTACAAACTTTTACCTACAGTCAGAGAATTGTATTCAGCTTCATCTGCACATATACCCCATTTATTGAAGTTCATGACTTTGTGCACTTAAAAACCTTCCCTGTAGAATCTTATATAAGGTATGCTCTGAGAACACCAAGACTCCATATTTTAGATGATCCATTTTTTAGTAAATATTAGATGGTGATTAGAATAAAACTGAGTTTTCAGAAGTGTTTAGGTGCCAGCAGGGCATGGAAACACAAAGCTAAGTAAGATATCATTGCAGCTTTTTGTAAACCAAATTCAGCATTTTTCACTTATAGTAAAGAGTCTGAATGGATTTTATTTTAATATGCTGCCATATATACAACCAAGAAATCAAATGAACAAAGTCTGAAAGTTATTCTTGATAATGTTTTGATTAAGAAGTATTATTTTTCTCAAATTTCACAGCAACATAAAAAGAAGCCATTATTTCATCTGAATAACAATAGCCCCCTTTAATTTAACTTGCTAATAATATGAGAGAGCAGTATTAATAAGGCTGCTCTGGAGGTTATGCTGGCTTCGCAACAAGTGGAGGTGTTAGACAGTCCCATCAATTTCAGTCAAAGTGTAAAATTTATGTCTGTTTATGAGCTGAACAGATAAATCATGCACCAATTCAAAGGACTTGGGAAAGATAAAAAGTACTGAAGAATTTTAAAGAACTCTTTAGTGAAACAAATGCTCATAATAGAGGATCTTTCTAATAGACATCTAGGTGTCAGAATTAAAACCTTCAACTGTTGCTTAATATTTCCTACAGATATTTCTTTAGTCCCAGATACCTGTATTGTGTTTTCAATATTTGAGATTCATATACAACTTTCCATTTGAAATCATGTGACTTAGTAATCAACAGGGACATTTAAGAAATTCAATAAGGTGCTATAATGAAGGCATAAATGATGCAGAAGCTGTTTAATGACCCAGTCCTGACATCTTTTGTCTTTTCATGGTTCTAGCTGCTGAACGAAAAGCATACCAATGGGTACTAAAATCCTAAAAACTTCAATTACTTTAATGAGATGTTACTAAGAATCTAGCCTAGCTTAAAAAGATTGAAAAAAAGCATATGAACAAGAAATTCCAGATGTTTTTAAAATGTCAGTAACAGCTAAAATGATTCTACTACACAAAAACTTCATGATGTGGGTTGTGCAGAATTCCAGTACAGCATTTCTAAGACACCAGTTTTACTAAATAAATTTCCACACTATACTAGAAATTAGTATTGGTGGAGGTTGTCTACAGTGGCTTGGACAATAATCAGGACTCCAAGGATTTTGATGAAGTTCAGAGCAGGTGAAGACTTGTGTGGAGCACGCGGATGTGATACACCAGCACTCTGGTGATAAAGCACTGGGCAGACACTTTGCTGTATCCTGGTCTGCCTATAAAGAGCATCTCTGATCCCCCTCCCCTAAGTCCTAGGGGCTGGCATCTCGGCCATGGAAAGACTGTCCCACCAGGTCTGGCCACTTAAAGGAAGTGTGGAGAATCTCTCTCCTTCCTTGCTCCAGCTAGGCATAAGCACAAAACACATGGACACACAGACTTTTCCATACACAGGAAAAGAACACAAGGACATTAAAGCCACACTTAAGCAGATGCAAAAGCACTTGCTCAGGTGTGCCATTGTCCTCAGACCACTTGATTTAATCCTCCTCAGAGGATTTGCATTCTTCTTTCAAAGAAGATTAAGTTGCCGTTATGAAGGGTCGAAATGTCACTGAAGGAGAACACTTACATAGGGATTTAAGGGAGATTACTCAGCTAAATCTGTACTTTAAATTTATTGTATCTTGTTAATTTTAACATTTATGAGCATCTCCTTGCAGATGTAACAGACAATTTCAAATAATGAAGGTTACTCCTACTTCCAGGGTTTTATCACTGCTTTTCATCAAAAGAACACTAGCTTCTACAGCTGGATGTATCTAATAAACCAGAACATGGTCTTTATTTATAATAACACTAAACATAAGAGAAGCTGTATTATTATCAAGGTTTATGCAAAACTTACTGAATTAATTTTGTGTTATGCAATGTATTCTAATACACTTACATGAAAATCACAATATGAAAAATTTGGGTGAATTTTGAGGTGAGAGATTATTCAGATTCTTTGAAATTGTACTGATATGCAAAATACACTATATATCTAAAAATGCATATATATGTATTTTTAAATGGCTACAATATGGATTTTGTGTACAGTATCATATGATCACTTTACCTTTTTCTTCAGCTTGTAATAAGAGTATACATTTAGTATTTTTTATTCAGTCACCCTGTGTTTTATCACAAAAGGAACTATTAATATGCTGACATCAAGCATATATATGCACAGAAATCTTGCGAGAGTCAAAATCTGACTAAATTTTTTTTTATTTTTTAGGTCCCAGATAAATATTTGCTTTAAGAAAAATTACAATAATATTGTATTTTGATTTAGAGAAGTGAATTAAATATTTATCAAAATTACTAAAACGATGCTTTCTTTAAAGTTTATTGACTTCAGGGATAACATCACTTTTCACAGATCATTCACACATTTCTTTGATGGATATACTTTAAAAAATCATCTACATTAGAATTTTTGGACTTGGCAGTGTTAGGTTAACAATTGGATTCCATGATCGTAAGTGTCATTTTCAACTTAAATGTTTCTATGACTCTATCAATGCAGTCCAACATGTGCCAGTCACAATATAATTTAATAAATTATTTACTTTCTGTTGGAAAAGGTTGCTTAATTAATGCAACATAGACATGAAAATAAAGCTTAAACTGTCACCATCAGTGAGACAACTTGAACAGCTGATTCACCACTCATTTAACATCAAGTGCTTGATTTTTAAAACCACAGGTCCAGTGTCATGTATCCAAAGGCTTCAGAACTAAGGGGCAATATATTTCTCATTGTTTGGACATTGTGGCATAAAGAAATACAGAAAATTGGCGGAAAAATTAAATACTCTATAAGAAGTATTATTCAAAACAAAACATCATAACGTTATCTGTTGTTGACTAGTGATGATACATCTTTCTGTCTGACAATCATTTGCAGGAAATTCACAAAGTAATGGAAGATGCTCAAGAATTCCAAGGAATCTCAGTAGATGATATCAGGAAATTCTGAGTATGTCAACACTTTATTAATTAAATAAGGCAAATTACTTAAATAGAATTATTTTGGCCTAAAGAGTGAAAGGATTATCGTAAGTGTCAGTGGACAGCTAAGTTCATGGTGCACACACTGTGGTGTTTTCTATATTTAAAAAATTAGACAAAGTTTTAACTGTTAAAAAAAAACCTATTTCTGTTTACCTAAAATTATTAAATTGGTGATGAAACTTTTAAACAGCTGTATCTGGTAAGAAGCAAGGACTAGAATTTATGTTTCAAACACTTAGATTAAACTGGTCAGTTTCCTTTCTTGCTTGTTTTCTGCAGAAAGAAAAAAGTAGAAAGAAAGACCAGAAGTAAAAAATAAAAAAAGAAAAAAAATCTCCAAAAGATCGGTTACTTCTACTTAATTCTCACATATATGAGAATCTTATTTGTAAATGCCGGTTTTATTTTTACAATATGTTCCTAGTATTTGAGAAAAATCATGAAATGTTAATAATGTTTTTTGAAAGCCACGGTAAACCTTAATTAAAAGTTTAAAGTCTGGAAGTAACATTTATGTTAAGGTCAAACATATTGAACAATAAACATGGATAAAAAAAGTATAAAACATTAAATAAGTAAAAATATTTGAGATGTTTTCTCCACAGAATATGTTTAATTATGATGTGGAACTACTTTCCAAACAAGTTCGACTAGCAGAATGATCTTCGCTGATTGAGTTAAAACATGACAACCCTCATTCAACGACAACATGTTATTGTTTCAATGTTTAATAATTTAATGAAGAGAGGCAAACAAAAAGTTTAAACTTAACCTGTTAAACCAGTCACTGAAAAGGTATGGATGCACATATGTGTCATCAGTCAGATACCGCTGCAGCCTGGAGGGGAAGGGAGACAGCAGCTTCCCAGCTGCAGTCATGTCATATAACTAATACATATGATCTACCTAAACAAATTATAAATATGGAAAGGTCTAAGAATTTTCATTGTAAATTCTTAAGGTTAAGTAATGGAAACATTAATAAAGGTACCTCTTCATGAAATCAGAAAACTAAAAACATACACTGATAGCTGGTCCATAAACCACAGTATTTTTAACGCGCATGTTCTTATCCAGCATATTGACAATGTCTGTGATTAGCACAATAGAATGCATGGTATTAATGGCTGTAGCAAAAGAGGCTAATACATTGCTGAACAGCACAACTGAATAAATACATGCTAATCTTTAAGCTGATTGGGATGAGTACCAGACATTGATTTTATTTCTGTGGAGCAGAGTTGAGCATAATGATATCAAGAGCTGAAAAGTGTTTTAATAAAAACAGGACATTAGAAGCAGGGGTAAAAAATTAGTATAAAAATTAAAAAGAAAAAATCATTTACTTAACAAATTTGTACTCCATCTGGCCTTTTTGGATTGTTATTTTGTTAATTTAAGAGGGAGAAGAAGAGTTATGGGGTGTTGCATGCTTATTCCTATTTATTCTCTTCACTAAGTGTCTTTTTGCAATTGTTTAATAACGGACTGTGGCACAAAGAGAAATTTGGTCTTATCCACTACAGCCTGCTAATATATAAATATGCAAAACACTCAAATAGCTAAAGCATATCACTACTATATTATGTTCCTCAAGCTCATGTGTATTTTCTAGATGAAAAGTGGGTTCTGTCTGCCACCCCAAACATTATACAAAACTCTGGCAAAGATATTCTCCTCTATCAAAAATTTATTTCAAACTGCTGCAGTAATTGTCAGTAAATTGCTGTGCCTCTTTTCACTCTATTAGTAACCTACTGGTGGTACTATTTATTTCTTGAAAGAAAATTCAAGGATGCTGAAGTTGAGAAATGCCTGCTCTAGGCTTATCTGAACAATATATTCTGAAAAGGTCAGATGAAAATACAGGAAAGTTTCTGAAAATTATTGATAATACATTGAGGCAGAAATTAAGTGACTGAAATTTGCCCATTCAAAAAAAACTAACCTGCCCTGTGTAACTCTACAAAGAGATTAATTCATACAATATTATGATGGAATTCTGACAGTTCTCCCCAGAACCAAGTAGCTTTAAAAAACAAAAATATTCCCATAAAACAGGAAACATATTTATTGCCTGTTCTGCAAAAGCACACACTTGAATAATGTTCTGAATTATAATACATGCAAAAATAATACAAAAAGAAAACTTAATATACGTGAAATACATTGAAGAGAGAAAAGTTTAAAGAAAAAGTTTTCACTGGATGACTTATGTTTATTTTCTTTCCAGGCATTTCACTGTATATAATTTATACAATGTATGTAATGATTTCCCTACGTGCATGTCCAATTGTGAGAGTCCTAGAAAGTCTTAATTCCATTTCTTTCTTTCAGTGCAGGTTTTATTAAACCTCCAAGCAATAACAATGTTTTATAGCAATATTAGTAGTGTAATAACATTTATAAGGCAGTCCTGTTTTTGTAAAAATCAGCACTGATGTAAGGTTCATTAATACTGTAGCTGTATGCAAAAAGATAACTGACATTTATCTGAGCAACTGAACTATGTTTCTGAAAGTATTTTTCTACAGTCTCAAGAGGAAAGAATCTTCTTCCAAACAATCATAATGAAGAGCTTAAAGCTTAACTGCTCAGTTGAGCATCAATACAAATAAAAGTTTTAAACCTGACATTTTCAGCTGCTTGCAGGAGCTGATACACTTCCTGACATCTCCAAGAATTCTTCATAACTTCAAATTACATAAAATGCTAGAATTATATCACTGACTCACCAGATTTATTTTATAACACTGTTATGAACTGAAGGATAGGCTAGTGAAATAACTAGTTTATATAACCATGTAAAGGCGGGAATAAAAAATTATTTCTAAACAGGCTATAAAACAGATGTTATACTGGTTATCAAGAAGTCTGGAAGTCAAAAGATCAAATATTTTTATCAGACTGACAGGCTTACAGGTCTAAATTGGAAAAAAAATTTCAAGCATAATAAAAAAATTCACACCTAAAACTTCAAGCTATTGTGTTTTTATGTCAGTGTGGTACAGCCAATAGGGCCACAAGCATGGAAGCAGCCCAATGATCAGCTGGCTGGCTGCATGACCCACCTCAGATCCTGAGAGCCATAGAAAAGCTATTTTTAGATGTGGCACACCCATGAAATTAATGGAATAAGCCATTCTCAGGCACATTATTCACCTCCTCAGCCCTTCTTTTGGCTGCCACTGCAACCTAACATCAGTGTTTGATACTGCTGCAAAGCCTGCCATAGTAACATGCTGCATTATCCTGACCTGGATATGCATGGCAATGACTGTGCCTAACTTATCCACTTAACAGGTAAATGCACATGAATCAAAATTAAGAAGTGGCATAAACCAAATCTTCCTGTTGATTCAAAGCTGCCTAAATATTGAGTTAGATCACATGTATTGGATCAAATTGGGCATGAGTGGTCTTCACTTGTGGTCAAAACAAAATAGAAGTGCAGCTCAAGAAGAAAACTAACTTTTTAAAAAATGCATGAATAAAGAATTACTTTAATTACAAATTCTTTACCTATTGTATGTAAAAAAGCTTTTTCTTTAGCCCATGACCAGCAAAAAAACGGGGAAAAAAAAGCATGCTCATAAAAGTATAGTCTTAGAAAATCAATGTACTTTGTTGGTGTCACCATCCTGTGACCTCAAGGTGGTGGTGTGATGATTCAGATATTGTTTTCATTACTTTATGCATGTTGTATTTATTTAAGTGCATGTATGTCATGTTGTTCTTTATAAATATGGTATTATTTTAAAAAAAAAAGGGTTGAGAGTCATTGCCTGGAGGGACTGGAAATAAGACTAGATCTTTAAAAAACTCAGTAATTAGTTTATTCATTCAAGAGAAATACTTTTTGTGTATCTAAACCTATTTAATCAGAGTGGCCAGAAGATACCAAGGCCTGTTCTAATGCATATTTAAAATTCATTCAGACTGAAGCAACTTCAACAGGAGAGATCAGCAATAACCTTCATCAAGATTACCATATAGCATTTTTATGTTATTCTTCCAGGAGACTACATACTGGCATTTCAGATATGTCCCTTGGATGGAGAAAATACATTGAGGTCTTTCAGAACCTTGCTAAATACCCAGGTAACAGAAAAAAATATATTAGAAACATAACTAAAGCTTACAGTCCATTTTTTCAAATTTCATTCCTTTTTAAACAGATCTGTTTCTGAAACTCTGAAATCTGTCTTAACAGCCTGAATACTGTATTTTTTTCTTGTAAATGTTTCCTTCTCTTTTTTTTTTTTTAAATTTTATCTTTAAGCAGAATTTTATAGTGCTGTATACACATTGAGAAATGTTAGTGGGCTTTATTGTGAAGTATCAGCAGTGAAAAAACATAATAATGTTCAATTTATGAAGACCTGTGGAGTGACACCTGGTCATGTTGGCTTTAGTGAGGAAAATTGGCATAGAGAATAATTGGACGGATTTCAGTATAGATTCTTTTAAACACCTAGGTATGGTTTTACAATACATCTCATTCTTCAAGGTCAGAACAATTTACATTTCTGGCCTTTTCATAGAACATATGCTTTAAAGGATTCTTTTATTCTTTTAAAAAATTATTAAAACATTCTTTTAAGATATCTCGGATCTATAACAGAGAATGAAGGACTTTCAACTACAATCTATAAAATAGGTTTTAAAAAAATTAGATTCGGATCATTCTTCAGTTTTTTTGGGGTTTTTTGTTTTTTTTTTTTTTTTTTTTTTTTTGTAATACTATGGGTTAACAGCCTTCTATTTTAGAAATGATTATGTGTTCTAACATGGTTTAGAAATTTTATCATCAAAGTTAAGGGTCACCTGTAGTGTCTTGCATTTTATTTATTAATTACGTAGAGGTAATGCTTAAATTATTTTTGTCTTTATAATGCATGGCACTGAGTATGACTGACAGAAAAATATCAAGACACCTCTTATATTTTCTAGCACTATATGTTTGTCAGTTTTCCTGAATGAACAAACTAATAACCACATTTGTTTTGCCATCAGGATTTCCTTAGTTGGCCTTCCAGTGTATGCAGTGATACTGGTACAGTGCTATTCCTCTGTATTCAAAACTCGTTCCAGGAACTACCTCTACAGGACCTACATCTGAAATCTTTCTTGTGGCTTCAACTTTTGAACAACTGCATTCTACAGTCTGAGAAACATGATTAATAGGGCAGAGTTGTAACAAGTAACAAAGTAACAAAAACTTGAATAGTGAGAATATAGAGAACCCTACACCTGTCTGACATTAACATGTTTTGGAAGGTGAGCCAACGAAGAGGCAAAAAAACTTGGGAAGATTTGCCCCTCTCTTAGTTCCTCAGGCAAATTTCAAATAGGATTAAATTTTTATTCATACATAAAATCTGTTATGCATATCAGCTCATTTACAAGCATCATTTCATGCCATTTTTAGGTGGACATCCTAATAATGCAGGATAGGTGAATTGCATCATTAAAATCCTTTGTTAATAATTAAAATGAGATGAAGCTCAGTTAAAGTAACAATTTTCTATAGGCTGTGGTACTATTTAAGTGATGATAGAGAAAAAGAATATTCTACTTTAAGAGATACAAAGTCAAAATTTGGTTGGTGAGTTGTAAAATATTGCCCAAGAGGGTGAGGTATCATTTTCTAATCCTGAGCAAAGCTCACAATTTTTGGAAATAAGATTCAAATAGTGTCCTTTACTTTGTCTCTACAGAACATGTATAAGCCACCAAAAACTGCAGTTTGCCTTCTTATTATCTAACTGCAATCACAAAGACAGTGTCCTTGAGGTTACATGTCACAATCTATTAACTTTCTCACAATTAAAATGAGATTCTATTTTTAGACAGGTTCTTTGGCTGCTAAACAAGGGAAGGAGATTTATTGAGGCATATTGTGACAGGATAGAGGTTTAAACTTTACACTTAGCCTAAAGCAGGAAATGTACTGAGACTGCAAATGGATAAAAGTTTCATCAACAGTAAAAGATGAGAGAATTCTAATAAAACTAATGAGGACGCTGAAATGAAAGAGAGGAAAGAGCTATAATTTACCTTTATCTTAAAACATTTACTATACTTTTAAACTTGTAAATATTTCACATTTTTGAATTCTGAAACTGACTTGAAAAACTAAAAAAAATCACAGAATAACCCACAACAGGTTGGAAAACAAGACTGAAAGCCAAAATTCAATTGTCAAAAGGTAGCAATATACTTCATCAAAGAAATGCTACTGCTACTGCAAAATGCACATTGAATACTTGAGATGTTTTGAGAAAGTCCGCAGAAGTAAGAGATTTATGAACTCCATAAATAAAATAACATCATTAGGCAAAATATAGAAATGACAACAGATTAATTTTCATTAGAAATACCAGAAAGAAATTATAGCAGAAAACTAATCATCTGATATATATAAAATTTAGTTTTGATCTTTTTCATAGGAGTATGAAAAAGTGAAGTTGTTTTTTTTTTTTTGTGAAACAGTGTAAAGTTTTAGATACATAACTTGTGCCAACACTCTCTCTCCACTATGTAAAAACTATTTCCACTAAATGCATTTCACAAATGGATTTTTAAAAGACCATATATTTTCTAAATAAACACAGACTCTAGGAGTGACACAAATACAAAATAGGAAACTGTGAAAGAAGGAAAGATAAGGGGTAAGATTAATTTAGATAAAGAGTATGTGATTGCACTCATGCAATAAAACATACTTGAACCGTGTAACTATACAGGCTTAATGCATGGCACAATGTCTTAAGATTCCTTGATGTCTTAGCCATGGAAGAGCTACAGGCCTGCATCTGCTTTTTCATTCACAACTCTGCAACATCCCATTAAAGCAATTGGGACAATGTTTCAAGAGCCTCTGTAATTTTCCTCATTCTCATATGGTTATTCTGATGGACTGCAAATCTCAGTAGTGTTGCTATGGAGGATTCTCATGGGAAGTGATTGCCACCCTCATGAGAATCACTCCTTCTTCTTTCACCTCTTCTTCCTTATTTTGTTGATTTCTGTTCACATTAAAGAAAACCAAAACCTGGTGCAGAAAAGAAGTAGATAATAATAACTAAAACACTCAAATATTATCCAGCAATATATGCACACAGAAACTTAAACTCTGAATGTGCAACAGTCGATCTGATTAGCATGCTCCAATCAGTACCATGAGTGGGAATAACCAATAGTGAGCTTGAGTGACTCCCAAAGAAATATGGAGCTAGGAAAAAATAATGGTGGCAGTACAACTCTAATCACTGCTATCATCACTACCTGCCTCAGTGGAGAGTCCTCTAGTAGAAAAATATTGGTGTGGAGAAGTAACAGCATGTTTCCTGGCTGACTGCTGGGGAATATTTCCCTTGCCTGTTCCTTTCAATGTTCACAATTCGTCATCAGCCACAGATCCTACTTGTAAAAATTTGCTCAGGCAAGTCTTAATGCCCTTAGTGCAATAAATGTATAGCTTGCTAAGCCTGAGGTTAACATCTCCATAATTTTCCCCTCTTTATTTTGCCTGTTTTGGTATTGAAACAGTAAGGTAACTAGAAGTGAAATGAAATACTTAGACAGGGTACTTCAGACAAGGTTTAAGGAGCACTCCCACTCCTCTAAGTCAGTTACTTTCAGTTACTGAACAGTGAATATTCTCTCAATGTTTTGCAGAATCTTCTGTGCAAAACTAATTTTGACAAGATTATTATCAAATAATTTTCATCATATGTGCCCATAAGGAACTATTGAAAATAGTATTAAGTGTTTTTCCTTACCCTTAAGGTGAACTAATTAACATGGAAATTAACAGAAAAGGATGCCAGATGTTAATAAGAAAGAGTTTTTTCTAGCTGCAGGTCTATACAACCTATTAAAAGGGAAAATTTTCAGTGTATGCATGCATACTAAGAGATATCAGTTATTTCTTAATACAATTAATCAACTTCAGAAGGTACTGAATTTCACATAGTCAAAAAAAAAAAAATGTTTAGGTTGAAAAGGTTCTCCTTTCTTTGAGACAGAAGCAACACAAATGAGGCTAGGGTAACTTAGATCATTTTTTTTAGTTAAATGTCCACATTTCTTACATCTCAATTTCCACAATCACATACAATTTATCTGTTCTGTTGTTTTCATCACATACTAATTTTGACTGCGGTCTGTGAAGATTCTCAGTGGGGCATGAAAACAAGTTTTATGACTACCCCAATAACGTCTGAGAATATTAGCAATATTTTTTTCAAATAGTATCCAATATGATAAAGGTTAGCAGAATGTAAAATTTAAGACCTTTCAAATATGATAGAAATTTGTAGCTTCTATTGACCCCCCAGCAAAAAGTATTAGAAGAATAGCTTTCATTTTTACTTGCAAATACTTTTAGTTATTTTGTAGACATTTGCAAATTCATGTCTTCATTAACCATTAATTGACAATAGAAACAGTATCAAAACTCTAAGTTTGCAAAAGGACTAAATACCTATTTGAAATTAATTTTTAATTAATTAATTAAATAGGTTACAACATAAGTTTAAAGCAGTTAATTTAGCTCATACCTTGATAAACAGCTTTGAATCCTGGTGAGCCAATGCTGTCGTCAGATTGTAAATGAAGCCACATCTGGTTGCTCATGCTCACAATAAGATCAGGAACACTAGATCCAGTGAGTCTATATGTAGGATAAATGCAAAGTCATTTGTAGAGGCATAAATTACTACTACTCTTAATACCACTATCACCACCACTACAACAAAACTATTCGCATGCTGTTCTAATCAGGGTTTTTTTGTTACAATTAACTATTCTATATGAAATAGAACAATGTGAAGTAATAGAAAAAAAATATTTTGAATGACTGCAGTTGACCATGATTACACACTTCTAAGAAAGCTGTTCCTACCTAAAGTTTCCATTAAGTAATTAAGTTATAAGAGATGAGAGTGACTGTATGAATTAATTAGTTTTCACTTGTTTAGGTATTACTTTTCTGCCATACTTCCTAAAAGTGAAGAAAATTGTTTTACATACCTTACAGCCTTACAAGTTATGTGTTCTGAGCTTACTACAATCACATCCATTCAAATAACTCACAATGATCTCTCAAATTTCTGGGAAACTGCTGTTTCTCACACAGTACTGTGTGATAGCTATGTATAGATAAGTACAGTTTAGTATACAACACATATGAACTGGCAAATCCCCACCATAAAACTTCAGTGCTTCTCAGTAGTATCACTTATACATCTATAATTTTGGTATAAAAAAATTGTGTGTCAAAAAAAAATCATTAAGAAAAAAGATTGTTTCTTAATAGTGAAAAACTATTGCATAATTGGGTTGTAGACCTGAACAATCACTCAGATCCTGGTGATAGTTACACAATTTTCCAAAAAGTAGTGGGAAAACACACACATAAAAAGTGGCTGCAGACTCTCACTATATAAACTGTTATCAGATACAAACCAAAAAATTCTCTGCCTTTCTTCCAACCCTCAGCCTTGATTATGCAAAACAAATAGGCATAAGTAAAACTAATAATGTACGAATGAAGATAAGATGTCCCAGAAGCAGAACTTCTCAAGAAAACTGTGTATGGATTATTCCAAAAAGATATTATTTAAATATAATAAGCCAGATGTTAATACTATTACAACTTAAATGCAAAGACATAACAAAAGGAGAGGCTGAGCAGAAGCAAGGGGAGAACTGAGGAACCATGAGACAAGTTGTAAGAATCCTCTCTATCTTCAATTAAGGTTACAAACAAGAAGCTGTGTATCCCATATCTACAACAATTTGGGTTCTTACTCTGATATACTAAAAATAAAAATAAAAACAACAATTCCCATACAAGCAGAACACTCTTAGTTGTTACTACAGAACATCCATCTGGAACAGCTGCTGCAATGGCTGAGTTTACTCTAATATGGTCTATAAGATTTCTGGTTATGACCTGTTAGTAAGTAGTTCATTATTCTTATACTATAGGCGCAGAAAAGAAGGAAAAAATTTAAATCCTTTATAGCTCAGCATACGCAAACACACAAACAGTGCTTAGCTTGGGTAAGTAAGGAAATCAAGAAACAGTGATATGTAGCTAGGTTGTTCTGTTTAACCTGTGTAAGAATGTAAATAAAGCAGCTGCTTAGTCTGAAAACTGAGCTGCTTACCAAATTAGTCGGGAAATGTACAGGATCAAAGAGAGGCTAGGTATGGTCAGAATACTGAATATTCTCTTGCTGAAAAAATAATGATTGTTGACAAAGTTGTGACATTTATTTAAATTAATAATGTAGGTAACTTAGGAAAGAAAGATACCTCACCAGACAGTGAATAACATAAACAAAAGTAGTTTAGGAGATGCCTACAGAAATACATACATAAACAAAGAAAATGTAAATATTACATATACATTGAAAGACAACTGGAAACTTGTGGTTTTTCCACAAAAATTTCTTTATGGCTATTCAGCGGTATATATATATTTATTTTTATATAAATCCACTTCATTACCAACTAGCAACTGTTTAAATGGTTCTCTTTATATTCAGTGATCTGATTAATATATGACACCTACACTGATAATTTCTGAACACAGAAAAGATGAACCCTGAAATTCTAAGTCTTTATGATTAGGATGGAATAATTTATATATACATATATATCTCAATAGCACGTAAGTGAAAAAGAAAATTGGAAAAAAAACCCCAAACAAACAAACAAACCAACAAGCAAACAACTGCCCTGCAACTGAATAACATAAACTCAACAAACAAGCAGAGCCATCTCCCTTCAAAATGCCAGTGCTGTATCCATAAGTGGTAGATATCAACCACCCAAAACAGAATCACTTCCTCAGAGTCACATCTAGGGGTATACGAAGAGGGCCAAGACTTTTGGAAGGGGAAGGGAAGAAAGTAGGAAAAAACACACACCCCACTCCATCCCTCCCCCCCAAAAAAAAAGGAAAGAAAAAAGAAGCAAATTGCGGAAATCAATAAAATGCAGAATGACTTTCTTGTGGTGGTGGTAGATTCATGTCTGGTGGGGTTTTTGGTGTGTTATTGTTTGTTCACTTGTTTTGGTTTTGTTGGTGCGGGTTTTTTATTTTGCTTGTTGGAGTTTTGTTGTTGTTGGTTTTATTTTGTTTTATTCCTTGAGAATACCTCTATAGATCGAATTACATCCTTCAACTAGGATGCCAGATAGGGTAGATGAAATGGTTAGGGAATGCAAGTCTGTCTACCAACACATGCTGTTGCTGACTCTGGGTTTGCCCCAGTCTACAATCATCTCAAGACCAGATCATCTGCAAGCTCAAGAGCCTTGCACACATTTAGGCAGATTAGCTTGGGTTAATCTCATTTCATATAGAGAGGAACCGAGGTTCATCTCCACATGAAGAAAATTAAAAATGTTGAGGCTTCTCACTACTCTGCAGATCACAGATCAGAAAAGGCAACTCAAAGAGAAAGCAATTTTTTTGCAGCAGTTTGCTCTCTGCTTAGTTAGCCTCAAAAAGCCAGATCGAAGCTAATAAGAATGGTCTCCAGACCAGAAATATTATTTTCTACCAGTTATGAAAGGGCAGGTTGTTTTCCAAGCCCCCAGTAAGTTTCCAAACTTTATATGAATGGAATAAAAGGATAAAGACTTACTAAAAAGCAGTTCACTACCATGGATGTTTTTACTATGTACTGAAATAGCTGAAACAATTAATTGGGTTTGAATCATTAATGGACAGTTTCTTCTTTGTTTTGGAGGAAAAAAATCAACACTTTTCTGTTCAGGAAAAGTTCATATTTTTAGGGAATATTTTCAAAAGATTAAGCTTTAATGTATGTGCTGCAAGAAAAAAATTAATCATAGCATTTGGAGGCAAATCAGACTTTCTAAAGCAATGCATTTAATACACAAGAATTTAGGAACAGAAAACAGAGCATTGCAGGAAACATTCTGACTGATAAACTTCACCTCACATATGATGATCACTATTCAATTATTCTGAAATGGTAGTCAGTAATTCTAGCCAAACTCTGTTAAATATAAGAAATAACTGCTTTCAAGGCTTTATAATGTAATCATGTTTAGATTACTCCTAAGTAAGTTGTATTACTGTTTTCCAGAGCTAGACATATATATATATATATATATCCTGACAAATTTAGAAATTTAGAAATTAAATCTAGCCAGAAAAGTCTTTACTGTAAGCTCCATCATTCTCCTGGGATGAATAAGAAACTGCTAGGTGCTACTCAAAGCTCATTAAATGTAACAGACATTATTACAACCAAATAATAAAAAATTTGAGAAGAAAATCACACTGACATTTAGTTATGAACTTTCTCATCATAATATACCCTACAAGTGGACTTAGTGTTTTATGAGGGATGTTACTTTGCATTTATGGGAGACTCTTCTGAAACACAAGTGAAACAGCACATATCTGTGATGCTGTTTAAATGTAACGTATTTCATAATGCATGGTACAACCCAGTGTTTAATATCTTCAAGAACAATGTCTTAATAGAAATTCAGATTAATTATTAATTATTGTAAGATTATGGTTTTATCTTTAGGCCTTCCTGTATTCCAGTGTATTTCAGCTATTAATCATTTCGCTTCTCAAATGATTTTCAGAGTGCTAATTTTGCAAGCCTAAAGGCAGATAAATTTATTTGCACAGACCTCACTTTCAGCAAACACACAAATTGGTGTAAAGGTGGTAGAACCAACACTGTACCATAATCCTGAGTGATGGGCTGTGGAGTAATAGGGATAAAACAGTTGCTAGTTTAGTAAAAAAAATGAAGAAGTGGTTAGAAGTCAAGTGTGTCTCTAGTGAGAACATTGTACTACTTTCAGAAATTCCAGTGATGGATTTAGAAGTTGATGTCTGCTACAGGATCTTTAAAATGTTATTGAACTGAAAAAAAACTTATAGGAGGTGATGTTGTGATGGAGTGCTGCTGATTAAATGGCAATTCATATGAGGAAATAATACTTTAGATTTTTAATATTTTTTTTCGCTGTCATGGAAAATAGATGGAGACTAGGTAGTCACAGGCTAAATGGCTTGAAATGAAAGGTAAAAAAAAAAATTGACACCTAATTTGAAACAGAAAAATTTTGATGTATGAAATATGCACAGTGTAGCAAACAGAATTAACAGTTTGGGATAGCAAATTTACTTCTTAAAGACTTGACCCCTAAGGAGTTTTGAGATCCCTATGAGCAAAAATGTATCCCAATTCAAAAAGAAAAAAAGAAAACCCTTTTGTCATAGTTACAAGTAGTTAAATCAATGTCACTAGGACAGTTGCGTTATACAACTGGCCTGCAAAATAAAAGGAAAAATAAACTTAGGTGTGAAAATCCATTCCTAGTTCATATTTTTCTTCTTAGTATAATATGCAAACTCCCAAAACACGTTTGGGTTTTTTTTTGTTTGATTTCATTTTTGATTTTTCTTTTCTTTTTCACATACTCAGAATATAGCATTCAATTTACTCAGTAGTAGCTACTTGGTATTGCAACCTAAGAAGCCAAGCACTGAGCAAATAATTCAATAATTTTTCATCATACCTTTTAAGCCAAATGAAACTAGGGGTTTTTTAAGAACTTTGATATGACAGTTCAGAAATTAGTCATTAATACATTTATATATTCACAAACCAATATATATAATGAAAATATTGTCCTCAGATTTGTCCCTGCAAAAATACTCTAATAGATTTGAAATAAAATGTGTGGGTGTTAAGAGCACTCATTTGCTATAATTAAGTAAAGGAAACAGGGCAATTTTTTATATGGATTAAAACCCCTTAAGATATAAAATTACAATGGATTCTTTTCATCAAATGTATTTGGTTCTGTCTTTATCCAGCAGATTTTTATGCAATGTCAAGTAATGTTATTATTACATAAATTCTACTAATTTCTCTTGTTTAGTCTTTGATAATTTATCAAACCTGTAATTTTTTTTGTGTTTGCTGATCAGGATTCATGTGATAATTTAACCCTCTAAAAGCTGTGGCCAAAATATATCGTTAACCACAAGCTCTCATTATGCAGTAAGTAAAAATGAGCATATGCAACAAAAATGAGACTATTAAGGTAGATGAGATTAATTAATCTGTACAGGGTTCTACTCTTTCCATTAGTCTAGACAGTATTGAAGAGCTGTATATTAAGGGTAGTTATCAAGGCTGGAATTTTCCTTCAAATATATCTAAGTTCCAACACTCTCACTATATGACATTATATTATATTATTCCATAAAGCATGTTTAAATATACTGAAAAGTGGACTATATATTTTCATGAAAATTTTATACACAAATCCAATTTTAAATATACATAATTTGAAATTAATGCGTTATTTATTTTACATGAGTTGCATTTTCTGTTTGTAGAAATCCAAGACTTATTTTTTATTCAATTGCTTGCGAATAGAATTGGAGTTATAGAGGTAGTTCTTGTTTTTTAAAGGAAGCTTTTTTTTTTTCTTTTAAAAAATTCAACTTGCAGTTTTTAGTCCCTGATAATAAATCTATAACAATTCTACTAAAGATTTGGTGGGAACTTTGTAATGAACAATTTTCTTTGACAGTACTTGAATTTAAAGTTTATATTAATTATCAAATTCTATTCACTAAAATTGCAAGTTTAAGTAGATGCATCCTGGCCTAGAAGAAACAATATGACAGCAAATTTCCAAGGAAAATTTTTGAAGTTCTGTACTTACACGTACAACACAGATCTTGTATCACCAACTTTCCCAGCATCTCCAACAGTAAGAGTATCATAGCCTCTTTCCAGTTCAAACTCTTCAAAAGCAAGCTTTATGACCTATTAAAATTAAAGAACTCAGTTACTTCAAAACATTCTCACATGTTATCTAACCTGTTCCACTCTTGAATTGTTTGGCTACTAAAACCAAATAATGAAGCAATAATTATTTCAGTTAGTTTTCTTTTATTTTTGAAAGATACCTAGAAAGAACACAAGTGCGGAAACTTCTGTGTTTTCTAATACTTATGAGCAAGTCACTGTCATAATGCTTTAGAGGTCTTATATATATTTATATACTAAAGATGCCAGTCAGCACTAACTGGTAATAAATGCTCAATATTGAAGTAAGAAATTTTATTTTTTTTAACTGTACTACCTATATAAAAATTGTATAGCTAGTATTGGAGGTGTATTAAAACATTCTTATCTTAATTATACAAGAACAAGTTGTACAAGAACAAGGTGGCACATATGGACTACCAATTCATAAAAAGATGGAGGAGGCTGGATCACAGAATTTCAAAAGCACAAATTTCCTTGCATAAATTATTAACATTAAACTGTAATTCCACACAATGTCTAGTCATGAATTGCCAAGAAAATTACAAATGTATTTCTCAGTTATTTAAGAAATTGTATTTTTTATTATAAATAAAATTATTTATAATTTTTTGTATTAAAGAACAATTCTAAGGCAAGCAATTTTGGAGTTCACTACGGTGAGTAGTTGCAGCTGATACATATGTACATGCATATTGGGACATGTACCTTTTTTCTAATTTTATACAAAGGTTTCTGCAAACAACTTGACATGAAAGTGCAGAGAGTCAGTGATTTTCCACAAAATTATTCATTTTATCTTTATATTATTGAAGGTGTTCCTGGGTAGGCTTTCAGACACCATTGGCCATTGCATGCAATGAAGTTAATTTTTCTCATATTTTGTGTACAGAAACAATATTTTGGGTCAGATTTGAGCTCTCAGCACAAGCCTCATGATGCTGCTTTTTTGGAAGAGACACATGAAAAACTATGTTTTCTATCTACTTAACTTTATTGCTATGTGATCATCAAGGAGCAATTCATCTTCATCCAAATTTTAGCCTGTAGAAAAGCATCATCCAAGGTAATCTATTTGTTTAAACTTTCTCAGTATTAAAAAAGAAAGGCAGCCCATGCCATTTCTCTGTTAGAAGTGGAAAAGCCTAGTACAGTGAACTTACACCACTAGAGTAGGTGATCTTTACGTTGTACTATGTTGCTTTTATTTATAGCCCAAAGAAAAGCCTACAGGCAGAAAAAATCCATAGCTTTTCCTTCATCCACTGGGGGAGGTCACCTAGAAGTAGGTCAGGTTGGATCTGCCTTTCCTAAAGCCCTACTGGCTGGATCTCATGCCTTGGTCATCCACTGTTTCCATAATCATAAGAATTTCAGGCAATACGTTGCAGGTAAAACAATATATATTTCCATCTTCTCCTGATGTACCTTCTAGTATTCCTAGATTATATCAGTGGTCAAAATGCAAGATTTCATTATTAATTCAAGACTAATAAAACCAAAATGATGCAAAAAAAATATGTAGAAGCACAAAAAGAGAGTTGTTCCTGGCAAGAAAAAATAACTGTAAGACTTTTAATGTAATTATTATTTCATATGGAGGAGGAAACCAGATAGAATATTCCATAAAAATATATGGTAATGTATTATTTAAATAGTACATTTGGTTAGACTCCAAATAATATATTTGGTTAGACTCACAAATTCTTTTAAACAGCAATTTAAAAACAAATATGAATGTTCACGTCTTTAATACCAAAATAACTTAGAGATAAAAAAGTAATAGGATATAAACCATAAATGAAAGTTTTAAGCTTCTGGACAAGCATTTAGGAAATGTGACAAGAAACATTCCTTTATGGGAGATACATTGTGAAGATAAATTACACACTTTTAAACAAAATCTTGTTATCTTCATTTCCATGATAATTGTTATTCTATATTAACACATTCTATAGTGCCACAAGACAGCCCCAGGAGTCACACCATGTGCCTGAGGCTTGGCGCTGCAAACAATTCCCTGGGGCCAAAACACCCTCTGGGTGAAGAAACTTTTCCTGATATCCAACATAAACCTCCCCTGACACAACTTCAGGCCATTCCCTCAGGTCCTGTCACTGTCACCACAGAGCAGAGATCAGTGCCTGCCCCTCCTCTTCCCCTCACAAGGAAATTGTAACTGAAGTGAGGTCTCCCCTCAGTCTCCTCCAGGCTGAACAGACCAAGTGACCAAGTCACTCCTCACATGGCTTCCCTTCAAGGCGTTTCCCCATCATTGTAGGTCTCTTCTGGATGCTCTCTAATAGTTTAATATCTTTGTCATATTGTGGTGTCCAAACCTTCCCCCAGCACTGGAGGTGAGGCTGCCTCAGAGCAGAGCAGGACAATCCCCTCCCTTGCCCAGCTGCTGATGCTGTCCCTGATGCTCCCCAGGACAGGGTTGTCCCTCCTGGCTGCCAGGGCACTGCTGACTCAAATTCAACTTGTCATTGACAAGGACCCCCAGGTCCCTTTCCACAACTCTGATTCCAGTTTCTCATCTACACATACTATCAGGACTGCTGCATCCCAGGTGTAGAATCCAGCACTTGGCCTTCCTATGGCAAGTTGAACTTCCTCTAGCTGATTGTCCAATCCTCTAATTTATTAAGGTCCTTTTGCAGGGTTTCCGTGCCTTTGAGGGAGCCAACAGCTCCTCCCAGGTTTGTATCATCTTCAATCTTGCTCAGTATTCCTTCTAGTGCTGCATCCAAGTAATTTATGAAGATGTGGGAGACAACTGGGCTGAGGATGGAGCCCTGTGGAACCCTGCTAGTGACAGGTCACCAGTCACTGTCACCCTTTGTGCTCGATCCATGAGCCAGCTGCTCACCTATCCCATGTTTTTTTTCTACCTGTGTGTTGACATTTTGTCCAGAAGGATCCTGTGAGACACAGTACTGAAAGATTTACTGAAATCCAAAAAGATCACATCAACTGGCTTCCCTTGATCAGCTAGGTGGGTTACCTTGCCATAACAGGAAATTATGTCAAGCAGGACTTTCCCCTCATGAAGAACTGCTGTCTGTGACCATTGGCTGTATTTTTCTTCAGGTGTTTTTCAAAAAATTCCAGAATTATCTTCTCCAAAATTTTACCAAGCACTTAAGTGAGACTGACACAAGTCATGTTACCTGTCTTAAGGTGGAGCAAACTGCCATTTAGAATTACTGTTTCTAATGAATATATGAGAGTTTTGATGACTATGGGTGGCTAATATTCACACATATATATTTTGTTAAAATTATTCTGTTGATAAACCTTTAAATCATCAGAAGAATTTTTAAGATTTGTTAGATGGCAGGGGTTTGTTTTTTGGCTCTTTTGAAGAAGAATGCAAGATATTTTTGTATGGATATAGATATGAATGCAGCATAAGAAAAATTTATGAGGGTTGAATAACATCACAATGTATCACTATATACTTGTTTTATATACCAAGTGAGGAAAAAAGAAACTCTAAGTTGCTTATCCAGATTCAATTTTGTTTTGCAATTAAAAATTCCAGTAATACTAATTTGAACATCACCATTTATAAATGCTTAATATGAACAGATTAAATGAAGAAAATAATTAATTTTCATTTAGAAAACACTGGAAACATGAATATTTCTTCCAAATATATTATATTTATTTCTGGATGATCAGTTACATTTTTCTTACAGAAGAATGATCCTATTTGCTTTCTGAAAGGTATGAAACCAAATTTCCTTATAAACAATTCAAAATTATTACTTCTTATTAGATAAATAGACTATCAAAACAAGAAAAAGCTTAAAAATGTGAGACATCTAAGGAGGTACCTATATGAAAGTTCTGCAAGTGAATTTGTCATAATTACTTTTTCATTTGAAACATTTTCCTTTCTCCTAGATACTCCCATACTTGATATTTTGCTGGCATAATTGCTGTTGCAAGCAAAGGATAAAGGCAGCACCAGAGCTGTAGGAAAGGAAATGCCTCTATGGACATTCTGCCTGGAAGAAGCAATAGGACACATTGCACTGCTATATCTCAGAAATACCTAGGTTTGCATGTGCTACTTCTTTTGCTATTACTTATATATGTTGTAAATGTATGCATGAAGGAGACTAAATAGAAAGTAAAAAGCAAGACAAGAAATGAAAACTCCCTATAACATATCTGTTTATTTACAAGCAGATCAAGCAAACAACTTCAAACCAGCATAAATGTACTTGTAGAAATGTATCTTATCACCCCTCAAAAAAAACCCCAAACCAAACAAAACAAATAACCAACACCCCCAAAAATCAACCAAAACCCATAGAAACCAAACCCAAATCATCAAAACAAAACAAAACAAAACAAAACAAACAAACAAACAAAAAAACCCAAAACCCCCACAAAAACAAGCAAACAAACCCACAAAAAACAGCCCAAAAAAACCCACCCCAGGATCTGCGTGAAGGAGCATCTCTTATAGATGAGAAAATACAGTGAGACATGTTGTTGCTGCCCGGGTAAAACTACAGTACCAAACATTAAAAACAGAAAATAAAATAGTCCTGAGCCTTCATGATTAAAAATTTTAAAATAATAAATAGAAAATGTGTTAGTTATAAAGTCTTCTTATGAAAGCTCTTTGCAGCTGTCGTAGCTTATTCCAATTTATTGACAAATATGACAGTAATGTAACAGTATTTTCCTTCAAATTTAACAGTATTTTCCTACTTTTCATCTTCTCCCCGATGCTATGTAAACAGTGAAAGTAAGATGAACATTCAAAATTTTCTGACTCTGTCATTTCTTTTATGGAAACCTCATGCTTAAAAGCAGTTGAAAGTGAAAGAAAGCATTTCTGTAGACATAAACATGGTAGTACTGCTATAGTCTTTCAGATTCCTAAATATTTTTTTAAAATTTTGTGGAAGAATGGAGCCAGATTCTTAAAGTAGATCTTTAATCCAAGGTTTGGAGCATCTATTTCACTTAAACAACATAATATAGAAGTAATGTCAAAAGATGTTACCAGTGTTAGAGAACACATATAAGAATTCAGTATTCCTTAAAACTTTCAGAACTCTCTGCTCTTTCCCTAGCCCACCCCTCCTATAATGATATCTCTAGAAGTTTTAAGAGGCATTATAATTATGGCCAAAATCCAGAGAAAGAGGAAACATAAAAATTTGACTAAAAATAGTAATAATAACTGTAATGCATAAGTTTTGTGGTTGATTAATTGTGAAAGATGGCATAACTTTTTTTTCATATTCCTTTGTAAATCAAGTTATTAATTTTCCTCAAAGCCCTTAAAAATGTAAACCATTTATCCCAATAGTATTATTCATAAATTGGCATAGGTAGAGCTGCAATTAATAAGATGCAAAATTAATGACTTGTAAATACCAGGTTGAAATAGGCTTCAACCAGACAAAATAAACTTTATGCCAAATATAAGGACCTGTCTGGTAAAATATTAATTCCTGCAGTTTTTGTTGAATGACCACAAATTTATTGAAAACATTTAGATTACTCTGTTAATTATTTTAAAGAAATGTTGAAGGCTTTTGTTATTACTGATGCCATTATCCAGCAATTGCAGTTACTTAGAAAACAATTTTAAAAAGAAATTTGCTTATTTTTCAATATTGACATTATAATTTATATTCCTCACTCTCAGGAATTTATTTTCCTTTTAGACCCCACTAATGACTTGAAAATTAGCCTAATAACCACACCTGCTAGAAATTAAACAAAGATAAAAAGGAAATAACAGTAACAATATATCATATAATAGTAAAAGCGTAAAACCAAAGATGCTGATGCCATTAAAAAAAAAAAAAAGGAAAAATAATAAAGTAAAAAAATAATCATGATAAAAAAATCCAACAGTTCATTTTATAGAGACTATGGCCAGGTGACTGCCCGATGCCTGGAACATTTCTCAGGTAAGTAAATACAGATTCCCTTTTTCCCCACCACTTTTCTTTCTTTGGAATCTGAGTGATAACATAGATAACTCCAAATGTACTTGCCATATCAAACATAGCCCGTCCTCAGCAACTTAATTAAGGCCAAATAATCAGAGATCTTTAGAAGAAAATAATTAAAACTATTTTAAGAAAAATCAGTTCATTTTGTTTATGTAGTAAAAATTAAGAAGTGATTTGACACTAATATTAGACTACTCCAATAAGGAAGAACTTTCTGATATGTAAATAAAAAGAATGGACACACAGTGACTGGAAGCTAAACCTATAAAAAATACAGAATTAATTACAAAAATGAGATTAAAATTCTTGATACTATGAAGTGCCATTTTTTGTGGTAGCTGTTGATTATATAAAATAGATCTATAACTTATAATGTACTTAATGAATTTAAATACATCCTCAGTAAGGGAATGAACACATTTTCAAGCACAGTTTTGTTTCTTCTGTAAAGGGAGACAAAAAAAAATCCCATAATGATGATTTCAGAGTTAACAGAGCTGCCACAATCTGTTACTCAGTCAGAGAAGCAGCTTGTTGCCAAGTTAGATTTTAATCTTCAGCTATAGCACCTAAACATCACGTCAAATTTCACTTTACCATCTTAATCACTGAAATATTTTCCTTCTCTTTTCAGTTTGTTTTATATGTATACAAATATGTTGCCATTTCTAAGTACACAGAATAGTACACAGCATTAAAATTTAACTTTTAAGTCAAATACCAAAGCCCAATGAATGTTTCACATTTATGTGAGCCATATTTTTAATGAATTATCAATCAATTTGATTTAGGTTTGAAAGACAAAATTAAAACAATAAACAGCAGAATCGCCAGAGGAGATAATTATTCATATATTCACACTAAAAGTTTGGAATTTATCACTTTTGGACAATTTTAGACAACTCTCTGATATAGTAGGATGATCTATTTCTCATTTTCTGCCAAAGGAAAATGCCAAATATATGACTTTCATTTTTGCTCCTGCTGCTGCTCCAACTGTCAGTAGGAAACAAATATGGAAACACAAGCTTTAAAGAAACACTATGCCATTTTATTTCTAACTGAACAATGGAAAAGAAGTAAAAAAAAGCATGCATCTATTTACTTAGCATTCATGAAAAATAATTCTGATTGTGCTTATTGTATTGCTGGAAATAATTTTCAAAACATTTTGAAGTAATTTTAGATTTTTTGTTCAAAACCAGGTCTGAAAATACTGTTCTTTAAATTTGAAAATTAAAAGCTCAAGCTAGCATTTGTTAAAAACAAATTACACATAAACTAAGAACATATGAATTACCAGCTAACGACTCTGGCTTAAATAAAGGCAGAGAATATCACATATTAAATGAACACACCAATTTTATTTTTTTTTGGCCTCAAATTTAAGCAGAGGAAACACACTTCCCCCATTTGACTGTAGTCTTTCTTCCTAAAGTCTTTAAAGAGGAGGTTTTAATTCTTCTTACTTAAAATTCATGTGAAACATGAACCAAATATGGTAAACATTCAAATTTCAGAAAAATTTAAAAAATATAATAAATTCTATGTGTCTCAACTCAAACAATATTCACTGAGGGAATTCAAACACCTTTGTAATGACACATGGGTCAGTTGAATATTCAGGAGATAAAAGTAAGAAAATAACAAAGCAGATTTGCATTTGTGACCTCAAACAAAAAATTAACTACAGGAAATCCATAGAAACTAAGTAGTTCTAAGTACAGTATTATTTCTGGTTAAACATGTTGGGTAAATCCATTTTTTCATGCATTCTAACACTATGAAACTTATTTTAAAGATAATTTCCTACAGAACTAACAGTCTGTCAACAGTAGCAGAAAGGTCCATAAACACCTGTTTTCTTTGAGAAGCAGAGTACTTAAGCTTGTTGCTTTCCTGTTATTATGGCATAATAGTTCCAAGAGCACAAACTATTTCATTTAGAAGGATGACAGATCTTGCCATCACACTGTATGGTGCAAAAAGGCAACTCAAGTGGATACTGGAAAGCCTCCAGAGGAACAAGGAAATGCCAAAATATTCATAGAAGGAAATGCCTCAGGAAAATACAATGTGACAGTTAAATAAATTTGCTAGAAATGTACTCAGTCTTAGAGTTCAACTACTGTTTAATGCTATTTAAATTAGAGACTGGAAAGGACTGAGCCATACCGAGCCAAGTTAGAAACTCTGATAAAGCAGGTATCTTACTGTGCTAAGGGAAGGTTGTATTTATGGAAGTTGAATTTTAAGAGGAAAACTAAGCAGTGTGTCAGTATATAGTATTTCCTTCTTTGGGCAAAATTCAGATGACAACACTCAGATATTTTCTGTCATATGTTTTTGCATCTTATCTGACTTATAATAGCCTCTCTAGAAGGATATGGATTTTCCTGTGCCATACACATTACCCTTGCTTGCAACACCTGGAGTACCTGAGCATCTCATACAGTAAGAGATACTTCAGGATGGACAAACAAATTGTATCTTTGGTGTACAGAAATGTTTGATGTATTTAGAAAACGTGTCATACCGAAAAACTCTTAATTAAAAAGCTGTAACATATAAACTGTTTATATATACATTTATACATACAAAATAGTTATATACATGAAGACAATGAGGGAACTATGACTGAATGTATATCCCTGTAATAAAATCTCAGTAATATTACATGAACATTGAATTGTCAGGACATCAAGGTTTTTACATAAATCTGGATAGTTTTTAGATAATGTTATGCACTACAAAGTTTAAATACATTTAGGTTAACTTCATTCTGAATAAAAAGATGCAAATAACTTTCCCCCGTGTTTACATTATGAATAACAAGTAGTTATGAATATGAAAATTTGGCATTCATATTAACAGGTTAACTTAAACTGACTTTGAAAGTTGCATTTTCTTCTAAGCTTTACTGCCTTCTGTATTTTTAAGATATTTAACTACATGCCTTTTTGGCCCAAGTATACTTTTGAAATAAAAAACAGGGTTTTTTTTCTGAATATTTCCCGTATTATTTTTTTTTCATAAACTGAAATTCAATTCAACCTGCAGTCTAGGAAGTAATAAGAATCTTAGCATGTGTCAAGAAGCTTTGTAATTTACATTTCCATTTTTACATAAAAAAAATAAAAAGGAAAGGAGCCATAAATTGTGGGAAGAACCCACATTCAAGAAGTTTATCAATGACTGCTATCCCAAAAGACAGACACTGCAAGAGAGTAGGGAACAGATGTGAAGAAGGAGTGACAGAGAGAAGCTGTTAATGAATTGACTACAGTCCATATTCCCCACACCCCTTCACCATTCAGTCAGGAAGGATCAGAAGAGTTTGACTTGTGAAAAATTTTTATTGCTATTTCTCACCACCCCACTCTATTTTTAATTATATGTAAATTAATCTTCCCCAAGTTGAATCTATTTTGCCTATTTGGTGAGCAATCTTCCTGTCCTTACCTTGATCCATGAACTTTCTCATCCTATATTCTCCCCCTGTCCTGATGAGGAGGAGGAGCAAGAATTCAGCTTGGTGGGCACCTGGCAGCCAGACAAGATCAACCCACCACAACTACATAGGAGAACTGAAACATTAAAATTACTTCTAACAAAATTATTTATGAAGACATCTGCATTCAGCTATAGTAAAGATTAATCTTCTCTTAGTGGTAAGAAAAGAAAATCCTTACTTCCAAAAGCCATAAAAATAATGATAGTTATGACAATGCATACATTTTGAACTTTGCTTCTCATATTTTAAATTCCCAAAAATAGCACAACACAAAACCTGATTACATGTTTAATCTTTTTGACAATAAAGCCCTACCTGTCTCAGCTTTAAATTCTAATCTCCCACATCTGAATGTACTTTCTTAAATCCCGTACTTATGTTGAAAATGTCCCTTGCATCTCAGTCATAATGAATATATTTCTTTTCATCCTGTGCCATGAAGTTTATATGGATTAAGAGGAAGAGGTAAATATGATTGACTTTAATGATTCCAGGCCTGATTCTGTTATAGTCTACCTTGATGTTATGTCTTTGCATTTGTAAGGACTTGAATAGAGCTGTTCCTGACCGGTATTATTCTTGACATGATAAAAAATATATGAGAATCCGTGAAGATGATCTCTAATCATTAGTATCAAAACCATATGGCAATCTGCTCAAATATGCAGGTCATAGTTCCCCATAAGAACACATTTGGGAGGAAGTCATTATTTGGCTCTAATTCAAATTATAAATGGGCAAACAGAACAGTTTCTGTCAGTTTGCTAAGACATCATCTGTAATGAATATTCAATGAGGAGATTATGTAAAAATGCCATTAAAATGTAAAGAGAATAGTCATTAAGGATAACTGCAATTTTCCCTCTGCAGTATTATATGTCTTACTTTTAAATCAGTGTAAAATTTATAAATAATTTACTTCAGGAAAAAAATACTCAATAGCAAAATGCACTATCAACAAAACAGTAGAAGAATATCCTTAAAGATGGATTTCAAATCCTTTTGGACCAGTTTTAATTATTTGTTTGCTTCCAAAGATATGTGCTCAGTCACTTCCTTGTTGAAATTCTTATTAGCATAGAAACATAAAGATATATTGTCTAGAAAATTAAATACAAGACAGTTAAATAGTTCAGACAAGCTGGGCCAGTGACCAAATGAAGTAGCTTTTAAGATACAAGAGCAGTCCAAATTTGACTTGCATGTCAATGATACCTGCAACCCAAAAAGCCTAAAGTGGAATTATATATTTCCCTTTTTGTTTTTTAGCTAATTAAACCCCCAGTGTTCTGCTGTTCCTGAAATTTCTTCTTTTGTTTCTATAACAATGTATAAGCAGGCATTTTTTTTATATTTAGCATACATTTTGACACTTTCATTACATAATTTTTTCTCAAATAGTTGAAGAATGAGACTGCAATGAAGTTTTGGGGGCTGGCGAAAGCATTTTGGTAAATGATGTTCAGGTTTAGTCCTCAAAAAACTTATCCATCTTGAGCAACAATAACATTAAAGAACTTGAAAAAGCCTGATAAAACTGAGTCTTAGAACATAAGCAAATCACAAAATATCTCTGAAGGCTAAAACCAATTTTTAATATTTGACCAAGAAATGGTATTGAGTCTTTAAGACCTGAAATGAAAATTAGAAACACAATTTTAGCAAGATAAAACAAAATTTAAAGTGGAATAAATGTTCTTTGACATCTTCTATGCTTAATCACATATCAGTGAGCTTTTTTGCCTTAAGACTAGAATGTAATGCAATATATGTAATATGGACTTTGTCATCAGGGATGGGGGAGGGGAGGGGAGGGGA
>JAHLSL010000046.1:15447564-15654052 GCA_025920805.1 Petroica traversi | reverse complement strand
AAATAATTCTTCAGTGAGTACCTTTGAAACAGCAGCCCAGAGATAGACAGAGCTGGCAAATCCGCGGGACTCATAAAGTGATAAAAGGAAAGAAGTAACCAAGTAAAAATAACCACACAAATGGTTCTCAAGATCATCTAGTCCAACTGTTATGTTGTCTAGCACCAATTCCTAAACAATCACCCCAGAACCTCATCCCCAGCTGCCACATCCAGGCACCACTCGAACACTTCCAGACAGTGACTCCAGCACCTTCCTGGGCAACTTATTCCAATGCCTAAACACTCCTGAAGTGACTGGGGTTTTTTAATATCTAAACTGAACCTTCATTGGTACAACTTCAGATAATTTCCTCTTGTCCTTTCCCTTCAGATATGGCAGGAAAGATTGACCCCATCTTGCTACAACTTCCTTTCAGGTATTGGAGAGCAATGAGGTTCCCCACTTAGGCTTCTCCAGGCTAAAAACCCCAGCTCTCTCAGCTGTTTCTCACAGAACTTGTGATTCAGACCCTTCACAGCTCCATTGCACTTTCTTAGACACCACCCAGCACCCTCAATGTCCTTCTTGAAATGAGGGACTCAGAACTGGACACAGGACTCAAGTTGTGACCTCAGCAGTGTCGATTACAGGGGGACAATCATTGCCTTGGTCCTGCTGGCCACACTATTGCCACTAGTGCTAGGATGCCACTGGCCTTCTTGACCACTTGGGTACATACTGGCTCATGTTTAGCTGGCTGTCAACCAGAACCTCCATCTCCTTTGCTGCAAGGCAGCTTTCCAGCCACTCTGTGCCCAGCTTGTAATGCTGCAGGGAATTTTGTAACCCAATGGCAGAACCTAGCACTTCACCTTGTACTTCATGCAGCTGTCCTTAGGTCATTAATCCATAAATCTTTCCTACCCCACAGCAGATCAACACACCCACACAACGTGGTGCCATATGCAAGCTGACAGGGTATGCATTCAATCTCCTCATCCAGATTGTTGACAAGGATATTAAACAGGACTATCCCCAATACTGAGTCCTGGGAAACACGAATTATTGACCACCAACTGGTTTTAGTTCCATTGACCACTACTCTCTGGGCCCAGCCACCCAGCAAGATTTTCTTCCACTGAAGTGTAAACCCACCCAAGCCATGAGCAGTGAGTTTTCCCAGGAAAATGCTGTAGAAGATGGTACCAAAGGCTTCACAGAAGTCTGGATAAACAACATCCACTGTCTTTCCCTCATCTACTAAGCAGGTTACCTTGACCTAAAAGGAGAGGAAGGTGGTTAAGCAAGACCTGCCTTTCATAAATCCCTGATTGTCCTTCTGACTCTTCTTGTAGTTGTAGATGTATGTATATTGCTCAAACTCAAATAATTACACAGAAATGAAAATATTTCCAAAAGATCTGTAAAATGATATTTTTATCTCATTTTTAAAAGGAAAAAAAAAAGAGAAAGGTTTAAAATAAATAAAAGTTTGTTGCAGAAATCAGTACTAGGGTTGGAATTCAGTATAAATCTAAATAGTTTGCTAGTGTAATTTGAAAGCATAAGATAAAATCCTCACATTGCCTGGAGATCCAGAAACTGTGAGAGGTCCACAATTTACTGAAGCAAAAGCTGGAGGCCAGGAAGGATTACATAAGGTATCAGGAGTCTATGATGCAGTAATTGAAATGTGCTCTAAACCACCCGAATGTAAATCTTTACCCATTTGTGTCTAAAAGTGCTTCAGGTAATTGATCTTTCACTGTTTTAAATGTAGCTAAAAGAGTTATTCATCAGACTGGCAGTGAGATATCTGCCTCAGGACAGATATGCCAGGAATTACTGTGTTGCTTTCCCTGGTTATAGTTGTTTGATGAAAAAATGAACATGTATTTTCCCTTTAGATAACATTACAGCAAAAAGGCTGCTAATTCAACAGAGTGAATAACTGGTTAATGTAGAAAAAAATAGCTTGCAAGCATTTAGCTTTCTACACATAGATTTGCACATATGTATAACCACACATGCAATACCTTTTTCTGAAAGATCCCATAACGCCAATATAATCTACCTGTACATCTCTTTAAAATCACCTCATTACAGAGAAAAACACTGTAGATATAAAATATTTCAAAAGCTACAATTAAAAAGAATGATCATTCAGAAGGCCGTTAACAGTCTGATAACACAGAACAATCTAAGAATTATGTTAAATGTGTGAAAGACTGAATTAAAACATGACACATATACTCTGCCCGTGTGCATACTCTATGTAAGTGCCTTCTTTGCATTGGAAAAAAACAACTAAATGAACCAACACACAACTAGGAGGGAGAAAGAATATATTCATTATAGGCAATGTCCTGAGCAAAGCAGGTTCTGAAACTACTTTGTTGTGTGGGATTGTGTTTGAAATTCATGAAGATAATATAAAAATCTTAAAAGGACATTTCTGAGTCTTCATTTGTATGCCCATTGACCCAATCAAATCCTGCATGTAAAAAGTGTCTGCAAATGTCAGGCTTTTCTGTGTGTTATGATGTTTGTACCAGGAGATTAAAAATGCATTCACATCAAGGCTTTGATCAAGGGTGCACTTCAGAAACAATCTTCAGTCATTGGCACTTACTGTGCTTTGATTTGCATCACAGAGCACTCTCAAAGCAGATAAGTTCATCCCTTTTTTGCATAAAAGTAAGCTGGAAGGTGCTCTCCAGCCAGTAACAGGCATCCAGCCCAAAAAAAAGAGAAACAGTCCACAGTAAAAACTCTGAAATATACACAGTGCAAACCTCATGCCCTTAGCACTAATTGTTTTGCAGTACAAAGCTGCATGGTACAACTAATGTTAATGCAAACATAGTCTAATTTATTCTCTTAGGACAACTGGAGGCCCTACTTGGATCTTGTCCTCTCTTCCTTTCATTTTCCCACCTGCTGAGATTTTGCTCATGCTCTGCAGATTTCTGCAAGTTTCTGCAAGAAGTGCATGCAAAGATAAGAAAACTGTTAAACAGACAATGTGTTTTTCATCTTTACTTAAAATCCCTAGATTTTCCTTCTTGAAGAATTGAATAAATTTGATTGAATAAATAAATTTGATTTTTTATCTTCCTCACTTGTACTTTATTGCCAGGTACTTATGCTAATAAATAACTATGGAGGCTATTACTTAGAAGAATGATATCTGCAGAGAGGCTAAAATCTACTTGAACACAACTCTCCATCACACTCTGTGAACTCCATGAAAAGAGAGGTCCTGAGCTTTGCAAAACCAAACAGCCCAGAGAAATGTAAATTTCTTATTTCCACAGCTTCAGGCTTCACATTTTACTAGATCTGTCATTGTCTTCCATTTATTTCAATACCAAATTTAAAATGAGAACTGCTTAGTGATGAATGAACTCCGAAGATGTTTTCCTCCTCAGGCAGAAAGGTGAGCTTCTCTAATGAGCTGGTCTCCATTTTAAACTTTCATAGCAGCTAGAGTTACCTACATCTCATTTTTGCAGTGAAGCCTCTGTTTATGCTTCACTTCAATCCTGAATATTGTACCATAGTGCACAGGTCTTTGCTTATACATATTTCAGAAATATCAGTAAGTAAATTATGTTCCGGGGTAACTTATTTAAATTACTCAGCTCTTCATTAGGTTGAAAATACTTCCTTTTGTAGCAATGCGGAAAGTTACCACTGATGGGGATGAAGAGGAAAACAATGCTGTAAAAACTGTCTTCTTACCTTCCATCTTGAAAGAAAAGGGATGATCACTGTAACAGGTACTTCCTTTTTCTGAAAGGCGTGAAAATCCCAAAAGGCATGATGACCCCTATTGTGATTTTAATTTTTACACAGTAAACTGCCAGCTACGCTTTAGGCTCTGTTTTCCCTTCTATCAGCAAGACAATTGAAAGAAATTAAATACCTTTCCATGTCCTGGAAAAGAAGCTTCTTCAGCATGCCCCCTTCCTAAGGTAGGAACTTATCCAGTAGTTCCCTCCTATGTGCACCACTGCAATTACTGCATAGATCTTAAAATGTCTGCTCCCTTTAATATAATAGCAGTGTTACTATAGGTCTAAGACATGATGAAAGGTGCAGAGAGAAGGCTTTTGAGAACACAAATGTGGGAACAATTTCATGCAGCTACATTAACCCCTTAAACATTTTACAACTGGTAATCTAGAAGAGGATGCCTCACATCTCTAAAGACCAAATCAGTATATTGTTCTGTGATTTAAACTCTGGTTAAAGTCTGTAAAAGTGAGCATCCAGAGACTATTAAAATAAGCTGGGAAATACATGAGTTTTAGGCTACATGATACAAGTACAATAAATACAAAACACCCAAAAATGTTTAAAAAAACCCCCATTTGTTTATCTTTTAAACCAGTAGAGTTCATTAAATGGAAAGTGAAAGAAAAGAGGTAATTCAGTCTATGATCTTTAACAAATTGAGATTTATTATTGGAATTGGTTTCTCTCAACAAAGTCAGATTTTTTTTTAGATAATTTGATCAGATGTGAAATTTCATACAGCATTTCTCCATTACATATAGCTTTTCTATAAAAGAAACCTACAGTAAATTTTAAGAAATTTTGTCATGCACAAAGGTTGTTATTTGTCATTAAACGCATCAGCATCTAATGAGGAATAGCTGAGTGAGCTGGAGTTGTTTAGTCTGGATAAAATGAGCCTCAGAAGAGACCTTATCACTCTCTACAGCTGCTTGCAAGGAAGTTGTGGCCAGGTTGGGGTTGATCTTCCAGGTAACAAGCAATAGGACAAGAAGAAAAGGACTTGTGAGATTTAGATTGATTATAAGGAACAATTTCTTCACTGAAGAAGTATTTGAATAGGCTGCCCAGAGATATGATTGAATTAGCATTCCTGGAGGCATTGAAAGACACGTAGATGTGGTGCTTAGAGATATGGTTTAGGTGTAGGCTTGGCAGTGCTGGGCCAGCAGTTGGACTCAAGGATCTTTAAGGTATTTTCCAATCTGTAGAATTCCACAGTTCTTTGAATTATTAGGTCTTGCCAAATTGTATTTATGTATAAAAACAGCAGTAAATACCAGTATACACTCAAGTCTAAACAGTACATGTCTCTTGAAATATGTGCACCATTGGGGGGAAAAGAATGCCAGTAAGTCTTAGAATGTATTTGAACACAGATTTGGTCTTACTTATGAATTTACTGAAATACAGCCATACGGCAAATAGCGCTACCTTTCATTTATGTATTTATGTATTTATCATAAATACAACAACCAGTTTTCAAACTATAAACAGTCAGAAAACAAGAAACATAATTAGTATAGAATCACATGAAGATTTCCTACTGATGCTTGCTAATTATTTTTATTTTATTTTTACATTGTTTTCAAGAGTATGATCAATAATCTCAATTTTTTCCATAGTGAACTGGACTAAGTGCCTCCTGATCTATGTGAAGGCATAACTTCTGGTATATCACCAGTTTATTCTGACTCAGATGACATCTAACATTTAAAATTCACACCGAGTCACCACATTTAAAAATTTGGAGATTCTGCTGCCCAATTATTCCACTCTGCTCTGCTCTGATGATGCCTCACCTTGAATACTGTGCTCAGTTTTGGAAACCGCAATATAAAAAAGATATTAGAGAGCTATTAGAGAGCGTCCAAAGGAGGGCAACAAAGACAGCAAATGGCCTTGAGGGGAAACTGCATGAGGAGCAGCTGAGATCACTTGGTCTGTTCAGCCAGGAGGAGACTGAGGGGAGACCTCACTGCAGTTACAATTTCCTTGTGAGGGGAAGGGGAGGAGCACACACTGATTTCTTCTGTGTTGTCACAGTGACAGGACCTGAGGGAATGGCCTGAAGCTGTGTCAGGGGAGGTTTGGGTTGGATATCAGGAAAAGGTTCTTCACCCAGCACTGGAACAGGCTCCCCTGGGAAGTGGTCACGGCACCAGCCTGACAGAGTTTGAGAAGCGTTTGGACAATGCTCTCAAGCACATGGTGTGACTCTTGGGGATGGTGCTGTGCATGGCAGGGAATTGGATCCTTGGGGATCCCTTCCAATTCAGTATATTCAATGATTCAGTGATTCTGTGAAAATATCTACTTTCTCCTAGAAACAGGAAAATAAAATAGCAAAGCCCATAGTAAAAAAAAAAAAAATATATACAGAGGGATAAACTATTCAGGTCTTAAAAAATAAAAAATTGAAAAAAAGGTATATTCAACACATATTTATATGGCAAAAAACAAAAAGTTCAAAATCTTAGCAAGAATAGGAAGCAAAACTGCAGCTACATTATGCCTTTTGCTGTATTTGCATTTATGATATAAATGCACACTCCTCTGGCTTTGTGAAAATGCTCTTCCTGTGATATTATGATTAAACACTGGTTCAGGAGCTCTGGTTTATACTGCTCAAATCCATCATGAAGGCAGTGGGACAGCACAGAAAACTGCAAGGTTCCCTGCCCTCTAGCCAGCACTCTTCCCTGATCTCTTTACAGAAGAACACCTGAATTATGCTGCAAGCTCTTCACTTGTTACATTTCCAGTGAGCCTGAAACAGTGATAACAGCTATTAAATAAATGAAGAGTAAAATGTTAAGACAATTGCTGCATGAAAAAGGTCTGGCCAATCTGACAAGCTCTGTCTAAGCCATTCTTCCCCTGGACACAGAGATGAGACCAGTAATTGAACTCAGCATTTCCACTGCAAGTTCTACCCCATAACAATACTGAAAAATATAAGGAACGAGAAGAAGTCTCTAAACAAGTTACTGCTTGGTGAAAACAGGATATTGATGCAAAAAACAAATTCTTTGTTTTTTTGCATCAGGCAGAGTAATGAAAGAAGAGAACTTGTTATTTTCTTGTATAGTAAATTAGCACTAAGCACTTGTAGAACTGATGTGTAAAGCTTATTCTCACTTTTAATTTTATTAGTGATATTTTTAGAAACCAAGGGGCATGTTTTAAAAGGGTAGTTAAATATTTGTTCTGCATACTGCTGCAAGGAGTAACTATTAAACAAGTTAGAATTCTAAAAAATGGCTCACACAGAGACATGTGGCTGATATAGACCCTAAGGTTCACAAACCCCAATGGGATTAAATATTACCTGCTAAATTGAAAGCTATGTTTTAAAGATTCTGTGAAGAGTCTGTTACCTGCACTGTAGACCAAAACAGTACTCAAATCCTAAAGCAGGCCAGCTGAAGCTGAGGATAGGAAGGACCAGGATCTTGGGTTTGTCTATGGTGGTGCTTCTTAACTATTTTTATAAATTCACCAAATGTTGAACCATTGCTTTTTTACTAATATACTTCAAGTCTATCCATGTCTTTTTTGGATCAAGTAGCTGATAAATCAGCATGATAATCTATGTTAATCTTTTCCCATTATACAGCAGGTGTGTTAGTGCCTGCCTTGATTCTTGTTGAGATCACACTTTAGGACTAAAGTTTTAGTTTCCATTTACTTTAAAGTAGCATCCATTTGTGTGCTATTTTGTGCTTTCTAAACAGCTCCAACCAAAATTTTTAATTCACATTTCCAAAATTTTAAAAAATTCTTTGTTAGACATTAGGATTGTTTCATATTGAGAACAGATATATTAAATATAAATTTTTACACATATGATTCATTGTCCACATGTCACGGTAAGCATTGAACATTACAGGTTTTCTTTCCTTAATGAAAGCTGGGAAGAAAATTTCAACTTAAATGAGCTACAATATCCTTTGAGGTGTTTACTTTAAAGATAGAAAAACCCCAAGAAAGTAAAATAAATTTAGGCAGTGCACTTAAATGCTTTAAATTATGAAGGCACCCTTGGAGTTTGCTTTTCCCATGCTATCTCAGCTATCAAATCAGCCCCAGTGAGGCTAATTTGCCACAAAACACTTTGAAAAGCTTTTCATTCCACCATAACTTTCTGCAAACCCTGTTATATTTCCAAGACTAAGTAAAAATTCCAATAAATAGAATTACATCTATCCTCCCCCATTAGCACTATCTTCCTGAAATCTGCAATTTGCACATCTTACTAAGGATTTGGTCCTCCGTTTATTACTCTCCACAATAGTTCTTTACTTAAAAATATAAGGCTCCTGTTCAGTATTACACCAAAGAGAGGTCATTAAATGACATCTTTAAAAATGTATTTTGTAAATATTTGCAGATTTCTATTTACTGTGATACCAACACCAAATCTATAGTAGAGCTAAAGTAAAGTGAAAGGGATAGTATAATTATCAGAAAACATTAATATTTTTAGAATAAGATAATTTTTTCTTTTATATATATATACACACACACACAGTTCACTATGCAGTCTGAATTTCTCAGATTTTCCTATTATTCACCTAGAAGTAATCAATTGACATTTTCCCAATAGAAAAGGTACCCAAGAAATGATCTGAAAGAGAAGATAAATGGTGAGAGATAACACTGACCACTCATGTTCCAAGACAATGCAAATGAATGTGCTCTGTGAGGTAACAAAGAACTATAGGACCCTAAAATACTCTGTAGCACATCTCCTTGTGCAGTAAATGTGGGTTTATTGTATCCTCATCACCAACCCCATCAGGCTGCACACATAAAATATCTGTACAAGATATTTTATGCAGAATATTTGAAAAATGAAAATACAACACAGGGAAAGAAAAAAGGAATACAAACAAACATTCAAGGACATTTTTCAGGTGTGATATACTATCAGTAGTTGCAAGCACTCCAGGAAAAATGGGAAAAATGTCCACACAAAAATCTTGGTATTTTTGATTTACAACTATGACAATTTAATAGTACATAAACCTAATAGCTCTTAGCAATGGAATTACAAATAACTCATAGAACAAACAAGATAAGAAAACTAAGTGAAGATTTAATTGTAGGATTTTTTTTAACACAGTGCCAGAATGTTCTCATTTGATGTACTCTGCAAGGAGTACCTCCTGTCAGAAGTATTGAATTCTATACAATGTGGAAAGAAAGTGTCTTGTATTCAGGTATATCTTATGTATATTCAGCAATTTCTCAGGAAGACTAATTGATTCTCTGTTTAATAAAGTTGTCTGAATCCCTTTTACTATGAAGAAATTGCATGTAGATTTTTTTGTGTGTGCATGGAATAATATGTCACAACATCAGCTGGTAAATTTTTAGGCTGTAGAGTACTGTAAACACATTAAGAAATTATGAATAAAAACCTATTGTTTTCTTCATTAAAATTAAAAGTTAACATTGCAGTTGACCATTCTTTTATCAGTTTTTAAGCTTTCTTTAAGTGATGAAAATGATTAGGATTCTATATTTGAATTTTTTATACAAATCTTTTGCTTTCTGAAAGTATATAAAATGAAAAGAAAGAAATTATTAAAGTTAAACCGGAAAAATATATATTGATGGAGACCAAAACAGCAAAAAAGGAGCAACTGAGGAAGACCAACATGAAGGACAAATTATAGGGGAGGAAGGAAGGAAATGGTGGAGGAATTGCAACTGCATGAGCAGCCAATAGATTTCTCTAAGAAAAAAAAGCTGCAGGAAGCAACCCAGCACTCAGCAACAAGTGAAGTATGTATATGGCAGTGGCTGGGTAACAAGAAATGCCAGTGCTGAAGGTGAAGTGGTATGTGTTTTTTTTATGGTTTTGTTTTCCTACTTTTTAATCTTGAAAGACTATCTCTGGTAACTGGAAAACAAAAAGTCGTGTATTAAACAGTTTTGGGGGGAGGTGTATTTTTTGAGTTGGGAATTGTTTTAGCTATAAAATAAAAAAAAATTCAAAGAGGAATAGCCTGGGTTTGGTTTTTTGTTTTTTTTTGGTTTTGCAAGATATAGGCCAAAATAATGAAGAATTTTTCAGATATACAGTCTGGAAAAATATATCTATGAGAAAGGCAAAGACTTTTGCTGCAGTAAGTGTTCAACTAAAGAGTCGCAATAAAGGCTTTATATAATTCTGACCTAAGCAGATACAGAAGAAATATATCACAGTGAAAATGCTTCATATTGCTTTATTTTGAAAAGTTCCTTAATCTGGTACTATAATGTGTGGAAACAGAAACATTAAAGTTTTTTAAATGGCATACCTTTTTGCAGTTAGCAAAATCGGTTTTATCACTTCAAAGGTTTTGATTTTTGATTTGTTTGTTGGTTTTTTCTTGACACCTTTTCTGGGCACTGAAACTTTTGTTTGCCTTGAGCATTGCATTACCATCTAATACATTCCAACTGTCTGTCTGAATTATGGACTTATTGTAAAATCAAAGACAATACCACAGCAAATATACTGCTAAGTCTCCTTCTTCAGCTTTTCTACTCTTTCAAGTGTAAGTTTCTATAGTTTCTTTACAGAAGTCTTACTGGTTGTTTTCCCCCCTAAATTGCCATTTCCAACTCAATATGTCATACTTAGATCCATATGAGGCTCATAAAATTCACACCCTACAGCTAAATCTCAGTAGTGTGAACTATCTGATATCCTGAAAGCAAATATGAGTTACTGAAGACAGATAAGGCTCAGTAGTTAGTTTTCTTTGCTCAAAAACAGCATGGAAGGAAAGTCAAAGGGAAGGCAAGTAATAAGAAATAATAACTGTCAGCCTGTATTTGCGACAATGACCTTATGAGGGAAAAAAATGTGTTTGGTGGTTTTTGGCATTTAATGTTAGAAATCAACTGAGAAAAATAAAGCAAATACCACAGGACATAACACTAGAAGCATTAAGATTGCTCCTTCAGTTAGCTTTCCTTGTCAGCCAGGAAATGCAATACTTTCCTGTGTGGCAGGAAATTTGTGCTTGGATTCTTTCATCATGAGATGAGTATTGATCCCATGCATGTGCCTTCCATCACTACTGCCAGTTTGAAGAAAACAAGAGTCAAAATTTCTTGTAATTAATGCTCAAATGAGAGATGGCACAGGATGTACAAATGAGGCAGTCCTAAATTCACAATGATTGTCCTTCATTCTATTAAATCAATCTTAATAGTTGCGAAATAGTCATTGAGTGAATCACTAGCATGAACTTGTACATTGCTGTGAATACAAAAAGTTTAGTGAAAGTAGTTCTTAGTTCTACATCTTTTTGATCCTCAAGATGTCTGCAACTTAAAAGGCTGATGTAGAGTAAGAGAGGATAAATTCTATAGATAAAAATCAGTTTTTTGGTGGGGTTATGGTATTAGTCTCTTAGGGATGAGCTATCTGGTGCTCATCAAGAGATTCTTCCCCAGTCAGATATAGTTACACTGCAGGTTCTGTAGATGTTAAACCTCCTGCCTCATGTGGCAAGGCGATTTGCTCAGCCATTTGGAGGGATAGGAACTTTGTTTATGAAACTTTGATGAAACAAGCTATTTATGGGCACATTTTCAAAAATCCCACTCTAATATTAAGCCTCCTTATGGGACAAAATAGAGGTTCTGAATTCATTGCAGAGTATTATATATGCATAAGGTACTTATATGGAAGACCAGTGTCACTAACAGATCGTGTCTGAGCTACCCCAAACTTTTGAAACAATCCATGATTCAGCAAGACAAACTCACTCAAAACCCCTGCATATTATCATATGCTTCCTAGTAAGACTGCTTTCTTAGAGCATATTGCAAGAATGAATTATCTTAAAATAAATTATCTCAAAATCCACTGCAATGTATGTGAATTCCCTAGGTGTGGACTGGGGAAAGATTTCCTGAATAAAAATGTTTCCTCAGCTATGTGCTTTGAAAGGCAATAAATCAGAAATACCATTTTATACCAACGTATTTTTATATCGACATATTGAGGCATAATCCAATTTTATACAAATACCTAAGAGCTCAGACCCATAAAACAGTATGAGAAGTTTCCTACTCTCACTATAATTAATTCCAATGTCCTCAGTTGTGGCAATTATAGTGAATAACTTTTAGTTTGTATAGAAGAAGGAAATTGTGCCCATAGTGCATCTGCTATACCAAAAGCAGCAATCAGCCAGGAAAATATTGGGCAAAATTAGGTGTTATTGCTGAAGCAACAATGCAATAATGCAACAAATCTTGCCCTCCAATAGACATTGGGGCTAAAAAAATGGAGCCCTTGCAATGTTCCCATAAAACAGTGAAAGCAGCAGGAAATACAAGGTAGTAAGTGTCCACAGTCTGAAGAAATGCTTGAAACAGCAAGGGGGAGAGGCATGGTTAGCACATACTAACGAGATTATACTAACAGTAAGAAAGAGGTAAAGAGAACACATCAGTAATTCCTCAAAAAAGTTCAAAGTAACTGACTCAGAAAAGCTGAGAAACTGCATAAGAGAAGAACTAAAACAATGAAGACTTGTAAAGAATTACAGCATGTATGTGAAACAGTTAGAAAAGCACAATAAAGTTATATTTGCAAGCATTAAAAGTCTAATAAATGACTCAGTAGGATGCTAATCAAAAGCTATAACAGTGGGATGCAGAGGAAACAAATAAATGGTTAAGGAAGAAAACTAACTCTTCAAAATAAGCAAGAATACCTTTGAACAGGAGAAGAATCAAATTTAGATTTCTGTGTTACTCAGAAAAAGGCAAATAAATGTTAGAAAGATATTTAACTGAAGATTATCTTGATACTGTTGACAAAGACCAGGAACTATACTACTACCTTTATAGGATATTGAAATTTGTTTTCATTTTGAATTTGCATTAAAAATCTTCCCCCACACCAGCACAAGAATGCAAAATTTGGAAAATGTGTCCATTAAAAAAAAAAATCCAGCTTATTAAGTTTTTGGGGCAGTTTTTTTGGGGGTGTTTGTTTTTTTTGGTTTTTTTTTTGTTTTGTTTTGTTTGGGATTTTGGGGGTGGGGGCTTGTTTGGTTTTTTGGCTTTTTTTGGAAGGAAATATTATAGGGAACTTCTTTAACTACATTATCCTCTTCAAAGTACATGGAATGTTATGTTAAGAGATAACACTGTCTTATCTTGTAAAATTCTATTTGCAAACTGACCTGATAAAAGGCCAAAAAATCAATTTCAGAGTAAGTCAAAAGTAATTTAAAATACAGAGTAAGAGCATTGTCATGAGCTGTCAGTATTTCACTACACATAAGTACAATAAAAGTAAAGTACTTTAACTTCTTTTATCCTGCAGGTAGGGGGTCTCCGTCCTTTAGTGATTTTTCAGCAAAACAGTAAAAATATTTCATTATGACCACTATCTCATGCACAATTAGATGACTAATTCATTCTTAATGTATTAAGAATCATTACTGGAAAACAGTGGATTGAAAAGAAAAATTATGTAGGTAGTAAAACAACTAATGACAGTTGTCAAAATACGTACATGTAATGTCCAGTTTTTACGCCAAGAAATCTTAGGTTAAGATCCAACAGTGAATAAGTATCAAGACTCAACCTGAAAAATTCACTACTAACTCATTTAGCAATGTGCAATTTTGGCAATGACTTCTTGTATTTCATTAAAAAATGTATTTAAAACTTGAAAGTTTTAAGTTAGACCTATTTTTCTGAGTGGAAATTTTCACATATGCTATTTTTTTTTTCCCCGTAGTGCCCGGTGTATTTTCATAACAACTCTGCTCTGCTCCTTTTTGCTTTTAAATGAACATACAGACTTGCATGTGTTCATGCATTTGTGCAAATATATATGAAGTATTTTTAAAACAAATCTAAAACTTTACTGTTTCACTTGAGGCAAGAGAAAAAGCCTACCTTATCTGGATCAGTGGTTGTAATGACCCACACACAGTGTGCATTGTCTTCATATTGAACTGGATAATTTGGTGACGTGATAATGCCACTTGGTCCACGTAAATTAGAGCCACACGTTCTAGCTAAAATTATAACCAACAAATCAGATTGCTTTATCTTGGATGCTCTGTTTAAAAGAAATATTATAAAATTCCCACAGCATTGACAACAACTTGCCATGAAAGTATTGCTATGCTGATATATTCTATAACAATTTGCCCTTAAAGATATTTCAGCCAGACCAAAAAAAATCCTGAAAATTTACCTATAGAGGAAAAAACAAGCACTTTTCAAGTAATCAGCCCAATATTTACAATGCTTTATTCTTACTTTATGCAAATTAAGTTCTCAAAATGATCATATCAATATTCTGTTTGGAGAGAGATTTACCCTTTCCAAATGGATGGAGGGAGCCTTCTACCCATTAACATAAGAAGGGCCTGTATGTGCTCTTCTTCATGATTGCAATGGAAAAAGATACAAAGTAACAAAAAGCCACTTCCCCATTCCTCCATAAAAGCAGCATGGGTAGTAATTTAAAGCGGGAGTCTAGAAGCGAAAATATTTACAAATAAATTAGAAGGTCAGGTCTAATGCAAATTTGAGCAAAATAGGTGAACGGAAAGGAATTTACTGAAAAATTAGGATTAGATAAATAACTGGGACTGACTGGAACATAGTATGATTGTGAGAATCTCATATTTTGGAATTAATTTAGAAAAAAAAACCAACTTAACTAATTAGTTATACTGAAAGTAAGTTTCTCAAGACAAAAGGAAGATTAAGTGAAATTAAAACTTTTTAAAGGAAATTCGCTCCCTAAATTGATACTCTTTGAATACATTTGATTGGATGCTTCAAGCGACATAAAAATTTTGGATATTTATAGTCCTATATACACATATACATGAGATATAGTTCCCTGTTTTATTTTGCTTAATTTTGAGTTTTATTGCAACAGAAACTATAAATTACCCTTCCAGACTTCAGGAAAAATTCCAAAGAATAGCAGTTACCTCTGCAAATTGGCCTGTGGTCACTCCAGGCAGCCAGTGTATCTGTCACTCTCTGACAAGTGATGCTCTTAGAACCTTGCAGCACATAATTGTCTTCACAGGAAAACTGTACACTTGCACCCACCCTAGGAGAAAAAGGGGAGAAAGATGGAAAGAATTAAATATATTTTGATATCAACATCCTCAAACAAACGTGAACATTGCCAAGTGACAATATTTCAAGATCCAAACAAAGAAATTAAGGTGGAGAATTCTACTCTATCAATATTATATTCATAAAAACCAAGTTATACTCTAAGGAAGAGGTCTGCTATTTAGTGTGCCTACCTTTTAAGGAAGAAAGTTCAAGAACAAAAACCAATTGTGATAGTAAGTTTATTCTATTACAGAATGAGTTCAATAAATGCACAGACATATATATTTTCTAAGAAAACAGATAATCACAAATCTTTCAGGAAACAGAACTTACTTAATGAATAATTTCAAAATCACTATATTCTCTCAAATGAGAGAATAAGCCATTAGATATGGTGATTTGTCAAAATGCACGACTAAGAAATATTAATTTCCGTCAAACGGCAATAATTCATTAAATGTTCCTGACCTTGTTGAACTTTCCTGTTAACATTTCATTAAATGATATTTTTTTAGGACTGAAATTTAACTGTTCCACTTGTATCACTGAAATGTGTCCCTTTGGAATTATTTATGCTGCCAAATCATTATGAAGATTTTCAAAAACATTATACATTTAGAGAGTTTCCCTAAACAATATTTACAAATCTGACTCTACTTATTATTTGTGACATATTTTGTTCCCCATCATGATTAACTAGTTCTGTTGTTTGTTTTCTTGCACTTTTAAATCTGTATTTGATAGTCTTGTGTCATGAACTAAGTAAACTAAATAAAGCAGATTTCTCAGTTTAGTCTCTGTAAGTTATTGAGTCCTAAACACCGGGAGATTGCTATATGGTAGTCTGGAGGCTCAGTGCTAAAAATTGTGCTGTGAAGGACTGCATATAATGTCATTCACTAGCACCCAGCTCATTCCCACCCTTCATTGAGAAGTATTTTCTTAGTTTCTCAGAGGATCTCAAAAATACTGATTATATTGTTTATTAATATGATGCTATGTTTCTATAGTTCTTTTCATTCTTTCAGGCAACTTTAATAGAATTTTTCCTTTTTTTTTTTTTGTTAGGTTTAAAATTTAAATGTGATATTTCAAATCAAGAAAAGTTTTTAAAAACTGCTTTTCCTATCACTTTGTTCTTGAGCTGCTAAATATGAAAACTCAAAAAGTCAGGGAAAATATTGGCCCTTTTCATCCATACTTCCTGCAAAATGCATTAAATTATTGAAAAGTAATGTAAGTTTCTAAACTTGCATTTATTTTATATTTTTCATAATCTTCAGAACATTCTTAAAACCCTCAGAAAAAGAGACCAAGCATTTTTCTAAAAAAATACCTCAATTTAATAAAATATCATTTATCTAATTGGTGAAGAAACTATTACTCATTTATCTGACATTTTAAAACTGCAAACATATTTTCTTGTATTTTCTATAACTAAGATCCCTGCATTTCTTTTTTGTAAGGAAACAGGGGAAAAAAACCCAAGCAGTCACCTAGCAGTGATACATACAAGCTAAGAATAAAAGTATTTGAAAATCATGTCTGCAACAGCAATTTATAATTTAAAATACTTGAATACTGCCCCCAAGAAAGAAAGAAGGGAGGTGGGGGGAAATGAACAGGAAGAATACAAATATTTTTATGTTTAATGAAGTTAAAAATTTTATGGGTTTTGATCATTGTAGAAATATTTTTAAAGTTTTTATTAATGTATACATAAAACATTACACACTAATATAAGCCATACACTTATGATGATTCAATTTGTTTCAATATTATTCTACAAAGTATGTATTTCAAGGGGTTGGGGTTTTTTTTCCAAATGTTCTGGAAATAGCCTGGATCTAAGGATCTAAGAATAAAAATATGTTTTACACACTGGTATAATCCTTCAAAATGTCTGAACACAAACTAAGGGACAAAAAAATAAATGTGCTGAATGCAACATAATAAAAACTAACCAGAAACAAAGCAAAAAATATCACATTAAAGAGCAAGGTAGGAACACAAAGTACTCCAAAGCTCCTTATGGATCTAAATAAGCATCTGAGGAGAGGGGATGCATCTGGATCACAGTCTGCAAAAAAACTATTAACCACACCCAAATTGCTAAGTCTCTCCATTGATTAGGCATAAATGTTTCCCATTTAAAAAGGGGACGCCCTTTTAAAAATGTTTTATAGCTTGTTTGATATATGATTTCAAAGAAAATTATTAGTTCATTTAATATCCACTAGTTACCAATGAATGTTTTTAATTGGGTTGGGGTTTTTTTCTGTTTTGTTTTGTATTGTTTTGGTTTTTTGTTTTTTTTTTTAGATCTCTGTCTCTCTAGTCACTGAGCAAATCTGTGGGCATTGGAAATATTGTGTTTTGTTTTGTTACTTCTCTCTGTAAACTTTAAACATGAGGAAGAAATCTGCTTCCTCATTTTTCTTTTTCTATTTTAAATTCTAACTCCATCAAAACATAATTTGTAGGTTTATAAAGAAGGCTAGAATTTAACTGGAAGAAGCCATTTTTTAAAAAAAAAGAAAATACTAACATAAGGAAGTTAATTTAATCTTCAAAATCTGTTTTGGAAATTTAAAAGCCATTTGTTTTACAAGTGTCGGTGAAGTTGTGGAAAATGACTGCATTTTTACATTACCATGCATACGATACAATATTTAAGGAGAGCTGAAACAAAATTATTTAGATCAATTTCAGATTTAATTTAAACAATTTACTAGTTTTCAATCTAAAATAAAAATAATTTTAAAAAGAGTGATATTGACCTCAAAATTGTATTGATTAGGTTCTCATTACTCTAGCCAAATCTGTCTTGCCATTTCTCCTCCCAAATGAATCCAAATATCCATTGGATTTTTTAAAAATCACTGAAAGTCAACTCCCTACTTCCTGAAATGAATAGAGTAGAAGTGTGACAGGAGGATAGAATGAAAAGGTTAAGATTTCAATGCCTTTTTGTTTGTTTTATGATATTAGAATGAAGGCCATTATTATGCTGAAAATGATGAAACCCTTTTCAAAGAACTTGTCATCACTGAATCAGTTGGGTCTCCAGCTGTATTGAAAATAAACCCTCTGCCCTTCTATCAATCCCACTCATAACATGTCTTTCAATAGACTAGAAAAGATTTTGAATAATGTGCATTTTCACATGTTTTAGTTCAGATTAATATTCACAGTTGTCATTCACCTGACAAGAACAATAGCTCCTTCTGGTGTTTCTGCTTGCCTCTTAGAGAAGAAAAAAACAACATTGCCTTTCTTTACTCTCCAGAGTACTTTTATTGCATTGGAGAAATGCAAGCAGCAGCATATATTATATCCCCTTCTCCTATGGAAGAGCTTGATTAGTCATTTCAGGGAAACAAAAAACAAATTCCAGTTAAATTCTCTGTTTAAATATCCATCTGGACTTAGACAGTTAACTTTAAAATAGGTAAGTTTTAAACAGATATAAACCACTTTAAAGTACATGAAAAACAGTTGCTGTTGCATAGTGAGTTTTCAGATAATAGTAATGTTTAAGAGGAAAACAAACTTTTCATTTCTGTCAAATAGTATTCAGAACTGGAGGCCCAAAGTATGCACACAATTAATGTGATCAAGATATACAACATTTATTTATCTTATGTTATACAGTGTTGCTTGTTGAACACTTTATGAATTTGTTTATCCCCATAAATAGTAAGAAAGACTTGGTGAAATGAAAATATTATGAGTTCGGATGGGATTAAGGAGGGAGGGAAATAGCCTTGCTTGGTCAGTTAAGAAAGCATAAGCATTGCTCATAAGTAAGCTCCAGGTATTTAAGAGACCTTTAACCAACATTCAGTCCTAAGAATCTGTGTTCAAAACATGGTTATCTGTGGTTTTCAATGTTCTTTGACATTAGATTCTCTCGGATACCTAAAAATGCACTTTGAGCTTTAAGGTTCTTTTGGGTTTTCCCTCTTGGTATTTTTATGCGTTGCTGGGAAATTTGTTGTTGAGCTCTTCCATGTTTGGGTTCACAAGTTTTGGAGCTCTGAACCTGTTTCACCAAAACTATTTTAGCTCCCTCTCTCTTTCAATTTGCAGACCACAGTCTAGAGGAGCAAAGAACTAATTCTCTTTCTTATCCACTTTGAGTTTATCAGTGTTCTAAGACCTGCTGCTGTTTCTTAAGAATTGTTCATATGCCACTGAATTGGACCACAACTAGATGAGAGTCTGTTTGGCCAACAGTGTGTCATGAGCACATAAAAGCTGTATGACATTTATAGATTCACAGAATAAATCAGATTGGAAGAGGATACAATCCAGTTCATTTAAAACAAGTCCAGTTGGAAAAGAGAGCTCACAGACCTCTTTGGGTGAGTTCTGAATGCCTCCCTGGATGGAGATGCTATAAATTCTCTCACAAACGTCAATATTTTACTATCCTTGCGTAAAAACATGATTTAAAAAAAAAATCTTGAATCTAGTAATAATTTACCATGCCCCACCTGATTTCCATTGCTTCTAGTCCTGCCACTGTTAACTCTTTCCAGAGATGCTTTTCTCTCTCCACTGAAAACAAAGTGATCCCAGATACTGCCCCTAATTCTTTTAATTAGGTATTTTATTTGGCAGAATTCAGAAGCAGGATGTTCTGCATCATTTACGGCTCTATGAGAAGAGACTGAAGCAGAGGAGGGATACTGAGGCATGCCTGCACAAGCAGGAAAGTAACACACTGTCCAAAATAACAGTGCAAGTATAAAGGTATTCCTTGGATGAATACATACAGGCACTTTAATATCTCTTGAGGAAGAGTTATATTTTTGCCTCCCTAGTCTTTTACCTAGTCTTCTACTGCCTGATGTTTCTTTCTGCAATACATCAAACATTGATAAACACCTAGATAGAAATTTCATTTCTTTCCCCGAAACAGCAGCCCTTCGGACAGCCAATACATACTGTAATTTTGTATCCTACAATTTCATTTGCAGTAGATGTGCTTGACAAGTTGAATCCGAATACACAAAAGAGGACATCAGCAGACATCTAGAAAATTTGTCTTTCTAGCCTATTAACTGAAAGCTTATTTTCTTTCATTATTTTTTAAAGCACATTTGATGCCGGAATGATTTTTCTTTTTCTTCTATATACCTTTTACACAGTTCTGTGTATCCACAAGTATTAGCATGCATACTTGTAACCCTTCACTTAGTTTAGTGCTTAGTGTTTTGTAAGTGTCCTGCAGGCCCTGAGACTAAACACCCCAGAACAGCAGAGCCAGGGAGACATAACATTCCTACTGTCTCAGGAAGCCAAGGTCTCCTAGTAGAACAGATTCTGTAAACTAGAGGTGATCCCACCCCAGCCCCTATTGGGCTCCCTTGTTAGATATGCTCATGTGTAAAGTCTATAACTGGAGTGTGTGACTGACGGGTGTGTACATTTTGCCACGCTGTCACCTGGGTGAAGTGGATGCATCAAATGGGATCCTGATTAAAATACTGAGGTAACGACCCCCAACCCTCTAAACATGTCTAGCTTCATTTTCATAACACCAGGAAAAAGGCATCACATTGAACTGGTGCCCATGACTTTGCATAAAACTAAATCTTTTCATGTTAAAGTTGTTTATGATTTCTCAAACTCCTTTGATGATAAATGGAGAAAAATTCAGAAAGTATGCCAGTCAGAAAGGGAATAGATTTTTCATTTATTTTCCTGTCAGTTATGACCTAAGTTGGAAGAGCCTTGATTCAGAAGGCAAGTTGCATTAATTTGCTTTCTAGAGTTGCAGAGAACTTTGCACAATTCCTTCAAATTCATATGAATTGTTCCCATGTCTTAGGTCTGACTATCCATTCCCTGCTGAGCAATTTATAAATCTCTGCATGGGCTAAAGGCTCTCATATATTTCCTTTGACCCTCTTCTCTGCTGCACCTTCAAATCTCTACCTTTTTTTCCTCAATGGGGAAAGATTAAACTTCTTCCTTTCTCCATAGGGGTCCATTTGACCTTGTTTTCTTTTTTTAATATAACAAAAGGTGGAAACAAGAAAAAACAGGGGATGGCATTCATCACAGCCTCAGATACTGGATTTGTCATGTTCCCCAAGCTTGTTAACAGCTTTTGCAAAATGGGAAAAAAAATAATACTCTCTGCTTCTTCTTCTACACTGTCCACGGAGCTATGCTTTTTCTCCATATATAAGATTATTATGCTCTAAAATTCCTATTTTAAATGCATTGATTTAAAAAACAACTCAAGCAAAACCAATTCAAGATATGCAACTCAATAAATCTATTTTGACAAAAAATCAATACATTTAAAACTAGTGCAATTATACACATCTGTAGTTACAGGCTGTCTTAACTTACAGTGTAAAATATACTAAAATTCTATCACCATCCTCATAAACTGTTAAAACCAGGGGAGAGTGTTCTTTATATCTTCCATGACTCATCTCTGATAATTCCCTACAGGGTCTATCTTCTGCTAATGGGCCATCAAACTTCAGTGCATGACTCATAAAATTGTGAGTTGCTCAGGCCAAGGGGAGGAACCAAACATTCCTATCGGGATATAATCTGAGGTTTGGAACACCAAGGGCACCCTTATCTCCTGGGTTCCCAAATGAAGAGGAAGACCTGATCCTTCTACAGGATCACCAAGTTAACAGAACCAAATTATCACTCCTAGAGGACTGCAGCCACCATCTAACAGGACTGCCACCACCACCCTGGCAAACAGGGTGTCAGGTTGTAACCTGACTCTGTCAGTTTAATCCAGTGGTTTTGGCCTTTATTTTAATTTTCCTATTGAATTGTAGTTCTGACTTGGAATCTCTCATGGTTTGCTTTCAAACTAATACACAGGCTATGTATAAATGTAACAGGATCATATAGGAAACTAAATGTGCCTACCTGAAGTCAGAGCCTACCCTCTTCCCATTTTCAGGAATTCCAGGATCAGGACATGTATCAGATGCAATTGCATCCCCACCCTGGGTCACTGCAAAGTAAAGGAAAAAACATGTTTAGACACATAGATCTAAAGATGACTCTTTGCTTTTCCCATACATAAACCTCCATGGCCTGAATTCAACCATGTTTTACCATTTATTCTTGAACCAATTTAAATTATTACCAAAAAGAATCCCCACATAATTGACTTATTTAGTCTATTATTTTTTTTCATTGGTTATGGTAAAAGAAGCTTTTCTTCTGTGGGAAAATAAGTTATTGATTTCTCAGTCAGTCATTTTTTTAAATGAATACACTAGGATCTACAGTTTCCCCCAGACAAGAAAAAAAAGAAAACATTTCATGAAGTCTTCACAACCATTGTAAGACTAAGACAGTATAAGAAAATAACATCTCCATAATAAAACCTGCCTGTAAAAAGATTTAAAATAAACAAAGAACGGAAGAATGGAACAGTTTCTGTAGAAAATTTGTAGATTCATGTTTTTATGAATTTCAGAATCATTTAGATTGGAAAAGACCTCCAAGATCATTGAGTCCAACTTTTGACCAATCACTACCTTGACTGAAGATAATCCCAAAAATATAAAAAATACCCCACTGAATAATGCATTTGTAGGCAGCTGAATATGTACTCCTGCAAATGAGTCTCAAATCTCTTTTTTTTTGTTTTCATCTAAGAACAGAAAGACAAGGCATCCTATATAGTTCAACTCTTTTTGCCCTCCATTCTTTCTCCATCCAAACTGACAGGTAATTAAATGATACTATGTATATAAATATCTAAACTTATGGTCCTCTCAAAACTCAAAACAATTTGATCATTGTTTTCCCATTTTTCCTTCTATGTTCCTAAAATGGTAATTAAGGAAAGTGTGAAATTAAAAGTAATTCATCATTAAAAAAAATGTATATATAAAGCAGAACACTGAATATACAAAAAACCCAAACACACAGGTGCTTTTTATCCTGCACATATACATGTATGGTGTGTCCAGCTGAAAAAAGGAAGAAATTACATGAAGACTGTGTTGGATTTGCATTGCCAGACTTTGGTGGGGGAGCGGGGATGGCTACAGGGGTGGCTTCTGTGAGAAGCTGCCAGAAGATTCCCCCATGTCCAACAGAGCAAATCCCTGGGGGCTCCAAAATGGACCTACTGCTGGTCAAGGCTGGGCCAATTAGAAATGGTGATAACACCTATGGGATAACAGACTTAGAAGGGAAAGAAAAGCTATTGGGCAGCTGTAATCGCAGACAGAGAAAATCAGGGTAAGAATGTGTGAAAGGAATAGCTCTGCAGACACCAAGGTCAGTGCAGGAGGAGGGGCAGGAGCTGCTCCAGGCACCAGAGCTGAGATTCCCCTGCAGCCCCTGGTGCAGCCCATGGTGAGGAAGCTGTGCCCCTGCAGCACAAAGAGATCTCTGTGGATGCAGATGTAGGGTCCTGCAGACCTGCGGAGAGAGGAGCCCATGCTGGAGCAGGTTTGCTGGTGGGATTTGTGACCCTGTAAAGGACCCAGGCTGGAGCAACCTGACCTTGAAGGACTGCATCCCACAGAAGAGTGACCCACGCTGCAGTAGTCTGGAGACAACTGCTGCCCATTGGATGAACTCACTTTGGAGAAGTTCATGGAGAATTATCTCCCATGGGAAGGACAACATGCTGGAGCAGGGGAATGATTCCTCTCCCTGAGCAGGAGCAGAAACAACCTGTGATATAACTCCCATTCCCATTTCCCTGCACCACTGGGGAAGAAGGCAGAGGTGGGAGGAAGGTGTTTATAAGGCCTTTCTTTACTTCACATTACCCTGTTATGATTTTGTTAGTAATAGACGTGATATCTCTAATTCCAGTCTGTTTTCCCTGTTGACAGTATTTGGTGAGTGAACTTTCTCAGTCCTTGTCTCAACTCATGAACTCTTGGCTGCATTTTCCCTCCCATGGCCAGTTGCCCAGGGGCGTGATGAAGAGGCTTTGGTGGGTGCCTGGCATCCAGCTGGGGCCAATCCACTACAGTTAAATGCCTTCAGTCTTTCTGCTTCCTCCACAAAAAACAGAACTGGTAGAAATCGTGGATCATATTTTCCATCTTAAAAGATTTTGGGGAAACCTTTAAGAAAAGGACAGAGCACTCTTCCTGATTTTAAAATAAAAAAAAATTTAAAAAAAAGATTAATTGGAATATTTTAGCTGCAAAAAATAAATTACATAAGTCTGAGTGGATTACAGATGACAGCATTACAGCTGAAAGGTGATGAGAGATTAGATGTAAAAAGCAGCTGATTTTCCCACACAGTGATATGCTTTCAAATTTAATACACCAGCCAAAGGAGTGGTGACAAGTAGCATACATGCAATCAGATTTTAAGAGCTATAAATCTTCATGTCTGTTTTGGCAGCTTCAGGGACAGTTTATTTATATAGAAATCAAAAGACTTACAAGAAAATATTTAAAGAAGCAAAAAACTGCATTACAGCACTACAAAAATACAACACTATTACAGACCAAAGTTCTTGACCTGAGCACAGGTTCTTCTGTAGAGAAGCATAGAATCTGCAATGATTACAGTATATTGCAACGTTTGCCTTTTTTCTTTTTAATCTAGAATGTTTTAAGAATACAAGAATCATCTCTTTCTTCACATCTTTCTAACACTACCTATTATACTGCATGCTTTTATTTTAAACTACATCAAGAAAGATTATGATAATATAAAAAAATTATTTGAAGATGGAACTGAAAATATGAAGTCTTACTTAAAAAAGATAATTCCTTCTAAATACAAAAGCCAGACACAAGTAAAAATTCAGTTCATCTGGCCTTTCATCCATGTATAGCACCTAGAATTCACCATCTTGAAATCTCTCTACACCAGAGCTCAATCCTGCTAATTTCACTAACATTACTTAGATTAATAGCTTTTTGTGCTTTAATAAAGGCTTCCAAAACAAGTGTATACTGGCTAGTATTCATATATTTCATTCTGAAAGTTTAATCTTCTGGTTTCTTGAAAAGTGTCAGCATTGAAATGCAGTGACAGTGAAAACTTGGTCTTGCTACAAAAGCAACCTGCTTGTTCACTGATGTTTCTTAAAATAAATTTTCTCCCTACTAACATTTCTTTCATCTTTTCAGGAAAAGAAAGTCAAATATTTACTACATTTAGCAGAGAACTGTAGCTATATTAGTGGACCTGAGATTCAGTTTGGACTACTGAATCACATAAACATAAACATAAGGAAAACGACTGATATGGTTACTTGACTTCTTAAGTTTACTAAACATAGAGAATGCTTTCATTGTGACTGTGTTTTAAGGACATCACATTGGAGGGAAGCCATCTCCTTTTACAGATATACATACACACAAAATACCTAAGTACTTTGGGACATCAGAAAACGCTGAATGAAACCTTAGTCATAGCACAGAATGAAGTGATCTCCCCAGGTGGAAGACAAACTTTGCAAAATATTCTTCTCAGCCACTATTTTACTGTGACAACACACTCTTCACACCAATATCAGGGCAGTGTGGTTCAGCTTCTTGCTTATCCAGAGAAACACTGTTTCTTTAAATAGGACAGGTATCCTATGTCTGGAACTCAACACATCTTCCTGGATGTCTACAGGCCTTGTTAAACATGGCCCAGGTTTCAGCTTCTATTTTCCCCAGTGAACTGTCAAGTGTACTTTTAACAGATGGTGCTTGCATGACATGCTGTCATGACAAAATAAATCTAATTCCCTGTAAAACAAACCTGCCTGATTTTGTCTTTCCAGATGGGAAAAAAAGGGACAAATTTCTCAAATTAGTAAAACAATTTATTGCCTCTACTGGTTCTGAGACACCAGGGACTTTGGCTCACATATGTATATACTTTTACATTTAGTATGCTTAAAACCTTTACCTGACGGTATTTTGGAATTTACCTAAAAATTAGATATTAAGATTTATTTTAGCTCCAACATTTATCATTCAGACTGAAAACGGATGGAAAGGTGCCCAAACAATTCCCATCAGAGACCTTTATCTTTCTCTGTTACAGTCCTGCCAGATTTCCACTTTATCCACTGCTATGAAGCACTATCCATTGCTACTGAGATCCATAACATGAGATGAGAAAGTATCATCTTTGATTTTGAGTACCTCACTTTCAGAATATATTTAAACCTTGGAGTCTCTACATGAATTTCTTGGATACATAATTTCTATTTACCCAGTCACTTGCCCAATCTTTCACTGGTTAAATTTTGAAGAAAAAGACTTTTTTATGCTCTTGGAAGACCCATGTCCAGTTTGTACTTTTTCTCCACTGTATAAAGTTTCATTTACCTAGGGTGTTACAAGGTGTTTCATTCTTTTTGTGTCTTTCTTCTGCTTTTTCCATCTTTATAATATCAATCTTGAATTGCTTCTCTTTACATTAAAAGTTCATTCACAGACTGAGTGTATTTTAACTATCATTTCAATTTTCATTTTAGAATTTAAAAATTTCAAAAGAATAGTGTCAATGAAAATGGAAAATAATATTCCTATTTGAAGCTTGCAAAACTTATAAATAAATACAATTATGCAAAAACTTTAGCAAAACTATGCACTAATTATCAGGATTTATCTTAAAGAACTAAACATGTTCCCTGGAAATGCAAACATAAACTAAACATCTGTAAACTGGTATTTATGACAAATAAATTTAGGACCAGTCTAAGTAACACCAGCCTCTCTCAACATTTTCCTAGTACATTCTCAGTATACCCTCTCTGTTTTAAAAAGAAGTTTAAGAATATATCTATCATCCTAATATCAATGGCTAATATCAAACTAAGACATTACTTTACATAGACAGTTCCTCATACTGCATCCCAGTTCTTTAAGGATCCATCAGGTAGAGGAAATGGTGAGTATTCCATGAGATTAACATCAGAAAAAGTATTTGAAGTCAGAGGCCAGGGAGAAAAGTGAGGAAATATTCCAGTCAGGTTTGGGGTTTTTTACTTCTTTTTCTAACAGCAGGTTTGAGAACATCAAAGATGCTTCAACCACCAGACACGCCAGGAGTACAGAGACTGAGCACTCTCAGTGGATACAACTTAACTCTGGAACTTCTCAAAATGTCAGGCTGTTATATACTGCAAAACTTATACATTCTCAGGCCTTTCTGTAGGAATAATTGAAGAGTAGATATGAGCTCATTAATGTGATTGACAGATTTACATTCTATATACAACCTCTAGGGTTATGACTAGTGATTTAAATTTCTACTTGATAAAAATAAAATCTATTCTTTCTTTACTGATTGAGAACAAATCAGCAAGATTTCCTCTATTTTCTCAGTTAGGATCATTACGACTACAGTTTCCACAGCTTTGGAGGTCATCTTTATTGTTTTATTTGATATATGACACAGGAAAATCAGAATTCCTTTAAGATGTTTTATGTGCTCTGGTTCTAACACAACAATAAAGAAGAAAGATTGGCAGTAATGATAAACATAAATCAGACTTTAAAATATTGTAATCATAATAATAAACAATTACCAGATACATTAACATCCTAATTTAGCTCAGCATATGGGAAATGTTTAATCAAGGAGCAGTATTAGGCAGGAGGAAGGGCTGGTGCAACAGATGTTTCATGCAGCAATACAAGCAGCATGAGATCTCCCTTGTTATAATATCAGTTCTACTCCAGACATGCTGACCTGCTTTGGATGCATTTGGAATTTGAAAATACATTAATGAACCACTTAGGCTTATGTAAACTATGTGATGAAATACTTTGAAGACCTTGACTTTGAAAGTGTTATTATGTATAGATGTGTTATACTGCATATCTTTCTTCAGTGGCCATTGTTATTAAAAAAAAAAAATTGGGTGTTCATGCTTCAGGTTCCAAAACCTGCAATTTTAAATTTAACAAGTTATGGCAGTCTCTTTAGGCATTTACTCAATCTCCTAGTGGTAGCACCGGCCTTAGAAGAAAAATGCAAAACCCAGGGACTCTCATTCGTTCAATAATTTGTTCTAAATACTTTTCAAATGTAACCAAAAATTGCAAGAATGACCTTCAAGAATGCCTTGACAAATAATCCCTGGAGGCAAGACAAAAGACTCTAAAATTCCCTGTGGAAATATATTGTAAAATATGGCAGCTTTTCTAGAGCTGAGTGACAAGTTGTGGCCCAGAAAAGGGTCACAAAGATGGTCAGCAGACTGGAGCACCCCTCCTACAATAACAGTCTGAAAGAGCAAAGGTTATTCAGCAGGTTCCTTATGGCATTCCAGTACCTAAAGAAGCCTTACTAAAAAGAGGGAGAATAACACTTTACCCAAGCAGATAGAGATAAGACAGGAGGAAACTCTTTTATACTAAAAGACTAGAGATTTGGATTAGATGGCAGGAAGAAACTCTACTGAGAGGGTGTTCAGGCACTGGAAAAGGCTGTCCAGAGAAGCTGTGGATGGCAAATCCCTTGAAATGTTCATGGCTAGGCTGGATGGCATTTTGAAAAACCTGATCTTATAAAAGGTATCCCTACCCATGGTGGGTATCTTTAAAATCCCTTCTAACCCAAATAATTCTACAATTCTATGAAGTTTGTAAACTGAACAAGATTGCAGTTTGCAGATTGCAAAGAATGAGTACTTTGCCTCTCTATTATGATGAAAATAAAAGCTTACATATGTAAATATTAACCTCTTTCCAAACAGGAAGTCAAACAGAAGTGCAATGACACTACTTCAATTAAACAAGATATTAGATGTGCTAATTAATGTAATAGAGTCAAATTGATTATTCATTAAGCTCCTTAGATTTACATTTATTTACATTTCATGTTTTTAAAGGTTTCGTATTGTAAAGTATCTAACAGTTCTAGATATCTAACATAAATATCTAGCAAAATTTTGGTCTTTAAATAATTATGGTTCAAAAATTAAGCCAAAACATTTCAATTATTCTTTATCAAGTGTACTACAAATTACTTGTTTTATGTAGCGCAGAATACTTTCATCACTTAAAAAGAAGAAAGGGTTTATATATTTGTCGTCTTGACAATATTTGGAGAAAAGGTACATTTTACCATTTTATAAAAGAACTGAATATACTGTAGTTGTTTTGAATTCATAAAGTTGGAAGTAATGGAAGAAAATAAAGATTATAGAGCACAACTTCAATGCACAAATATATTCACAGGCAGAACAAGTTGAATTAAATTTTCCACCATAAGTTTCACTGCATTTGCTCTAAAATATCAGTGTTACCCTTACCCTGAGGATAATTTCAAGCTTCTAAAGTTTTTAATTTAACCCAGATCAAAATAAAATAATTAATTTGTGAATAATTTTAATGATCAGAATACTTATAATGCAGGAGACTCTTTTTTCTATGCAAAGACATTTAATAGTGCTTCACTTAGCAGCACATAAGCTTTTCTTCCTTTCCATATAGTGTTTTACAGCAAAAAATAGCAAGGTAGCATCATGGACAAACCTGTTTATAAACAGCATCTTTGCGTACACCAAATCATCTGTAGCAGATTTTATTTTTAAAACTATGAGACAGTCAGAAAAGGGCAAACCAGTTTGATTTACATAAAAATACACATGAAATCAGACTTGGTTATTTTAATAATTTTGGTCTACATAAGTTTGACTACTCTAAAAATAAGTGGATAATTTTTTTTATCAGTTTGAGGATGCAAAATGGATTTAATTCCCCTTTTTCTCCCGATGTCTTTTGTAGAATAACATAAATGAAAAGTATTAAATTGGAACCCTAATAATGAGATACAAGGGCATTGTTTATATAGGTACAAAAAAGTATTCGGACATTGCCTTATAAATAATAAGATCACAGATGTGATAGAAAATACACATTTGAGTAGAAAATGCAGCTAAAATTAAAATACTGACACAAAAAAACTTGTATTTCAATAGTACAAAGGTTACTATAGAATATTTTTCCATACAATTTCATCCTGGCTTTCAGAAGACTAGAAAATTACTTTTTGTAGAATGAGTTCATCATACTCTTTAAACAACTCCTTCAGTAGAAGTAACAAAACACTGATCTGTTGCAAACAACAGAAATAAACACACAACACTTGTAATGTAGAAGTGATAGATTACTGAAACCCGGAGAAATGGAAAAGAAAAAAAGGAGACAACCAAGGACAGGTAAGGAAAGGTTTGAACTTCAACGATGTAACTGCTTACAGGAAGTGAGTTCAAACTCTTTTTTCCCTAATTTACCTATGAATTGACTAAAATATTGGAATACTGTTGTCAGAGACTGAAATATTATAGTTTTTGACTTAAACATTTTCATGAATGACTTTCAGAACTGAGTTACAAAAGCTGCAAAAGAATGCTATCACACCCTGAATGGGCCTTCAGAGAGAGGCCCTGGGCAGTTCCTTGATGGAGATAAGACAAAGTAACAGCTCACGACTGGGGACATTCACAAGTTCAGCACCTTCAGGGAGGGGAGCCCCAGGGTCTCAGCTGCCAGGCTGCACAGACCCTGCACCAAAGGGTGGGGGGAGAGAGGTGTGTGTTGGAAAAGCCCTGGTCAGAGGCGGTGAGTGCCCATTCTCTGATGTGCAGAGCAGCCCAGCTGAGGGGCCCTTCTCCCAGGGCAAAGTAAGGGGTGACATGGCCCATCAAGGGCCCCCCCAAAGGGGTCCCCAGACCCTGCAGCAGAGCACCAGAGATGATGCAACAGACCCCCAGACCTCCAGTGTACACCTGGCGCCCTGCAAGAGGGGCATGTGGTCGTTCCTACCTGGCCCAAAGTGTATATGAACCCACGGGATTTTACACTCTTCAGTGTGTGGCGGCATGTGGCGGCATGTGGCGTGTGGCGGCAGGGCATGGCTTGCCATGGCAGTGGTGACGGGGGATCCTCACCACCAGGAGATCAGATGGAGAGGAGCAATGAGATGTCATTGGGACCCTCAGATGGGTGATATGCTTCCACCTAACGCCTGCACTCTCTTCCTGTCCCCCCCACGCACACTTTCTTTCTCTTTCTCTCTTTCTTTTCTGTTTCTTTCTTTTTGCCTCTTCTACTATTAAATAAAAAAATATCAATTTTCTGGTAACAACATCTAACCTCATTTGGTTTTAATCTCATTTTTGGGAATATTTTGAATCTTCTAAGTTCTTTCTGGTTTATACACAGAGACTTAGTTTTATTTGCTTTCCTGGGTTTAAACCAGATCACAACAACTGTTGAATAGGAAAATATGGTCATGTTGGCACCAGATGGCTTGGGCCCATAAGGCCATTCTGGGCAGTCACACAAGGAGAAGCCATTATCCTAAACTTGCTTAGAGAACTCTCTTACAGATGGCATTGTGTTTCTTCAAAATGATAAACAAATCTTACAAAGTGTTGTTCTAGTAGTTCAGAATGCCACGGTCAGCTGCTAGATTTCTTTTAAAACTGAAATTATCTAGTGCTTTTCACTAAAAGAGTATTTTAACCACTCTCCTTGCTTCAAAGATCAAATTAAAAACTACAAGTTTCTTCAACAGAAACGTTTTTTAATTGTCACATGCTAAAGTTAATTCTTTTAGCTTTTTCTGAATAAATTCTAGCACCTTCAAACACTGGGATATAAATCATCATCCTACTAAACCAGAGCTTTCAACTTAGTTGAAATACAGGTTCCATGTAATTTACCAATATATTTATGGCATTCCTTTTTCCAGCATCTAGAGATTTCTATCAGTAGCCTTTTACGTGCGATAACCAAAGTAGTTAGTGTGTCCAACTTCTCCTCATAGTTCCTTAGTTCCCGGTTTTTGGCTAGAAGAGAATTAATTTTTTCGCAGAAGTTGTGAGGGGACAGGGCCAGGAGCTGTGTGCGTGTGTCTAGGTTGTTACTTTTATAGCACCTCAGGTCACACCCAAAGGCATTCTCACTTCCCAGAAGAAAGTGGGAATGGTTAATGGACAGAAAGAGAAAATATGTGGGTGCAGAATATCTTGCACCCTCGTTCAGCGTCTCAGGGCTGCGTCAGTTTGGTCAGTGAGTGATTTTTGCATGTAAATCACTCTCATTTCTATACTTTTGTTGTTAGCATCATTGCTGTTACTGTTCATTTTCTGATCTCATTGCTGTTTCCAGCAAATTGTTTTTATCTCAATCTGTAATGTCCACCTTTTGTGTCTCTCACTGGAGGAGGGGTGAGCAAGCCGCATCTGGTTTGGAGCTTTGGTGGCAGAGGGATCACTAAGTTAGGGAGTGCTGCTCCTAAACCATTTGGTGATCACAAGGCCTGAAAATAAATTTCTCTTATATAAATCCAATAGTGTTTTTTTCCATTCTTAGTGAGTGAATCAACACCTAAAAAAAACCCAAGAAAAAACAAATAAACAAAAAACCCCAAAAAACACAAAACCCCAAAATTTTTTTCTTACTTTGCTTTATTCTGATTTTCTGAATTAGTGGGATTTTTTTAACAATTTCTTTCCAACAATTGAATTAAAGATTCATTCAAGCCTAATGAAGCAACTTAAGGCTCAGCAGATGCACTGTTTTCAGTCAGTCTGGGAGCTTACTAGTCCACCTTTTCTTGAAGCCTTGAAATGCTTGCTCACTCATAACATTTAATTTTACTTTTACCCCTGTTGACCTCCATGGACTGCTTCACCATGGTCTTCACCATGGGCTTCAGGAAAAGTTTAGCTCCAGTGCCTGGAGCACCTCCTCCCCCCTCCTTATTCACTGACTTCGGTGTTTGCATCATTGTTCCTCTCACATGTTCTCTCTTTTCTCTGAGCACCATTATATCTGCTCAATAACTTTCATTTTTTTCTTCTTAAATATTTTATCCCAGAATTTTTATGACCATCTCTGATTGGTTTGGCTTTAGCCAGCAGTAGGTCTGTCCTGGAGCCAGCTGACATTGGCTCCATTGGCCATGGGGGAAGCTTGTCACAGAAGCCAGCCACCACTGTAGCAAATGGTCCCCTTTTTTCTGTCCACCCCCACCACCAAAATCTGCCCATGCAAACATACAGCGCCTTAAAGAAAAATACTTTTATATAGCTAAGAAACTACATTTTTAGGAATTGTGAGGGAAAATTGTCAAATATTTACCTTCTACGTGCAATTATACATATGGATTTTAGCTTGATTAAAATACTGCTTAAAAGTTTAAGGTGAAAGGATCAACCTTAGTTTTAGCAGTAAATTGTAATTTAATCAGATTTTCTACATGAAGCAGAATATTGTGGGAACTGGAATATATTCCAAATTCCCCATTTCTATGGTGAAATTCCTACCAGTCACACAAAAGCTACAGCTCAGAATCAGAAGCATTCATTACAGACAGTGTGTGTGTGTGTACTGGTTGCACTCTCCCACAATGCACAGCCAGTTATGCAAACCCCGTAAGATACTGTTCAGCTCATTAAAAGTAAAGCTGCATCATGAAAAGTAGACACTTTTTTTGATAATTGCAAATGCCAAATTTTCACAGCTGTTGAATTCATCTCCAGGAACAGAAACTGAACTTGCAATAACTGGGCTGACCAGGCTGAAAGCCTGGGTCCAATTTCCTCCAATTGATGGGCCACACACAACCTTACTATTGTCAAATTAAGTGCAAGAAAACTCCTGATGAGTCTAAAAAGCTGAAATTTTCCAGCAAGTAGCATTCATTCACCAATTATTCAATACAGTTCCACCAAATGAAATATATATTTGCATTATGTTCACCCTTAGTTAAGAAATTGTCACCATAGTAAGTATACCTTAGGACCACAAAATCACTCAGTAAGGTTTGCCTGAGCTGCACTTATCCATGCCTGAAAATTTAAGAACCCATTTCTATAGTTTCATTTTAATTTATGATTTGTGGAACTAATTTAAAAATATTGTTCCTTCATTAGCCCTGATATTTGAATAATGATCTACATAATGACTTTATATTGCTCAAGATCATGAGGGGAAGAAACTGTCCCACATCATTATATAACAAATGTATTGTACCATATTTGTGGCCTACTTACATTAAAACTATTTAGCACTCATCAAACCTATTAAGTCCTTAAAACAAGAATGAACTAGCATAAGAATTCTATGAGCTACTTAATCATTAGTTTTTACACTGTACTTTGAACTTGGCATCATTTCATGACTTGCTGCAGGTAATGATACTTTTACAACAATTGTAAAGACTAAATTTTGATTGCAAAGTATACCTGAAAAATATTTTATTCTCTTTGTATTATAAAATAATCAAACATGAGGAAAATGAAAACCGTTTCGTCAGTGAAGTCAACAAATAAAATTTCACTTATGATCAGGGGGCTGAGATTTTATCTGACAGGGAAATGATTAAAAATTGTTTAAAAAATAAATACATTATCATTTATTTTTCACACCACATGACAGGAAGTAAAAGCAAAACCTTGACATGAAAACAAAATTACAACTGTACATTTTTGCTTAGAAGGTATCACAATAAACTATGTGTAAGGCGTAAACATATAGCTCAGCATGAAGAGTTGTTGGTTTTTGCAATACCACTTCATTCAGAATTGTAGGAAAGTCAGTAATTTACTTTGAAATGACAGAGTTGATGAAGAGTCAGTAGTACAGAGCAATTTTATAGGATATCCAGAAGCATTCTTTCCAAAAGAAATAAACCCAACATGTTGTATTGTCTCAGTGGCTTATAAGTTTGGAAAATTCAATTTTTCACCAGGAACAGGTTATAAACTCACCCTACAATGTTATTTACTTGTAAATATACTACCACTTTATAACATATTTTATTGATTTGTAAAGCTGTCTTTTTCTTTTTCTCAAAAAAAAGCAATCTAGCACTTTTACCAAGCACTGCCTTTTCTTCAATAAAGCTGAAGGTGGCTACATTTTTTTTTTTTAATATATAAATAAGGGTTAAAACAAGTGTCTTTAAATAAAACCTCATTTCCTTAATTAGCTGTTTGATATGCATTTGTTAATCAATGCAAGCATTACCTGCTTTTTTTTTGTCAGGTAAGTGATGCTATAATTTTTCAGAGTAAAATGTTTAGCACTGTACAAAAAATAAGGGGTAACAAAACACTTAGCCATGGGCATAAGGCATTGATAACCTAATCTGTCAATATAACCTTAAGGATTATCCATTGAATTGAGAGAGACAGAGAGAAAAAAGAGATCAGTCCACTCTCCAGGGTTTGCAGATTTGACCAAATAGGCTTCTACACTGAGAAAGAGATTAACATTAGAAAATAACTGCTAATTATGGGATAATTTACTGAGGTGCTATTTCTATAGAAAAAAAAAAAAAGATAAACTGACACACAAAAAATCTGTTTTCTGGCCTTTCTCTCACTTTTACTGTGACTTCAAGCAAAATATTTAGGACACTGCTTACATGAAACCTCGGTAGAACATGAAATCATGTGAACAGAATCATTCCTGAAGTTTTCTGTTGAGCTGTTCTCTGAAGCTAAAACCATTTAAATTCTGAGGTGTCTACACTTTCTGCCTACTTTCCCCCATTTAAAAGCTGCAGTTCTGTAAATGGCAAGAAATGATATCTCTTAATAGGATTGAGAATTGCACTGTCTCTCTTTCTCTCACAGTTATGACAGATAAGCTCAGAATAATTCTAGCACATCTCCAAGAAGACAAATTATCACAAATTAAGAAACACACTGGCTGATTATGATTTTCGTTGAGGTGTTAATTTAACTTCTTTGGTTTTCTGTATAATGCCCATGACATAAAACCACTGGTACATCTGTACAGTTAGTTCTCTCCCTCCCCTTTTTGCTGAAATTAAAACATCTCAAAGCTTACATATATATTACATTTGTAATAGATTAGAAGGGAAAACTGACAATGAATCAGATCATGGGAAGAATAAAGGAGTAGGAGTTGCTATTCTTTTTGTGTACTTGCTGAGGAAAATGTTCTGATACCAACAGAAAAAAATAAGAGAAGTTCTCTAAATTTTCAGATAGCAAGTTTAATAGGTATGATCATGGTGACACACACGTAATGTGAGGGCAAACACGTTTAGAGTGATAGTAGAACTGAATTCTAGTCTGTGCCTTAAACAGCATGATCACTAACATTTCACTCTTTCAACTTTATAGATAAAACTGAGCAAAGTCAGTAAAAGATCTGTGATTTGCTCCACCTGCCTCAATCAAAATAATAATCCTACTAATATCAATAAAAGGAACCAGTAAGTGACTGAATCCGTAAGTGTTTATCTCATGGTTCAAGTGGAAAAGAGATGAGGCATGCCAAAGGAACAAAATTGATTAGAATAAAGATGTTAATTTTAAAGGTTTAATTTCTGTGCTTAATACTTCAGCTAAATCATTCCAGTAGCTGCCTTTTTACAAGAAAATAAATATTTTATTTGGTTCTAAATTAAATAATTACATGTATATAATAAATTTATTTTCTAGGGTAAATCTTGTGATCAAATGCAGTGCTGACATCCTAAGAACTGTACTTACTGCCTAGATAAATACCAAATGTCTAGTTACAATGATTGTGAGGGATGCACCATCCTTCCAAGGAACAATGCAAGTATATTCCAACTAAACTTTGCTTTACTGCAGTTAAAATTCTCTTAAATTAAACTGATTAAAAATCTGTCTGCCAATGCCCCAGAAGCTGCATAAGAATTACAGGTCTCAGGAACTCCAAATTTAGTATTTAATAATTTTCCATAGTAGGTGCCTTCTTCAGTAATGATTTTAACTTCTAAACATCCAAAGGACTTCCTGTTTAAAGTAGCATTTACAAAGCTAAATCCAAAATGGACATGGATCATGGCCATTTACTTCTGTGATCATTTAATTCAGTTAGCACTTTTTTCTTTTCCATTGCAGTGTGCAAAGTACATCTGTTCAGAAGAAAAACTATTCCTTCTGCTGATCTCTCTTCATCTACAAAGAGAAAGTACTGATCTCCATGTGTCCCATTCCAGAAGGGACTGGAGCCCCACAGTTCCTCAATGGAATTGTGAATCCTTAGTACAATGAAGCATTTTCTGACAACTTAGTGTAAAGCAATTTAGCATAAAATGTCTTATTCAAGAGATAGGATTTAAACTTTTTTTATAAGTTATATTACTGTATGCACTTTTCAGGCTTCTACTCAGTGAAAACAATTGTGACTTTGTGTGTAAGCACCAGGAAACATATGCAAGATTGCATATAAAGGACCATACTAGAAAATTCAGCACTATTTTTTCCCTTAATGTTTTTAACATTTTTTCCAGACCTAAAACTTTAACATTTTCCACACTTAACATTTTAACAAGATTGGTTGAAAAAAATAAGTGCAAGTGTTTGCATTACTCATTTGAAAGCTTCCAGTAGCTATCAAGATGACCTAAATAGATATTTAAATACCATGAATCTGCAGAAGGGATATTATATGACACTATTTCAAAAGTCAGAATCATGTCTCTCAAACTAAAGTTCAAGAAGTAGAACTGCAGCAGTACATAATTTGACCTGATTTTTCTTTTTTTTACACAAAGTAACTCAGATCATAATTGAAATAAAACTAAAATGTCTTGTGCCCTGGATTGTCTATCTATAACTGCTGTAATTACAGACAGTATTCCAACTGAGAAAACCACTATAAAATAGATAAGGGAACCACATCACAGGAGAACATTTCACCAGACATAAATACACACACCAACATTTTTGCTAATTCTGTAAAGAGACTGCCTAGAGTTATAGAGAATCTAGGTTAAAAAAACCATGAAAATAAGTGCTTTTCTTTCATACATAATGATATGCAGCTGTATAAATATATCAGACTGTGGATATCTTTACAATATACAACAAAAACAATTAAACCATTATTTCAGCTTGGCTCTTTTCTCCTTCTCGTTGACATTAGCAGGGTGGATGTGAGTTGCACCATGTTCCCTCCTACTCTTCTCACTATGACAATAACAATTAATAAAAACCCCAGGCAATTCATCACAATTTTCTATGGCATCTCTGTGTCAGATATGCACTTCTCTCTTGAATATGTAACCTCAGTCATTCTGTCAGGTCTGTTTATTTAGGTGAAATGCCAAACTGATAATTTCTTTCTCTCTTTCTTACACAGAGTCAGTGACTTATTCATGTCAACCTGTTAATTCTTGAAGGAAAGGGGCAAAAAGGCTATACTGACTCCACAAATATATTCTAGTCCTCACAGTGTAAGTAAGCCAAGACAAACTTTAAATAAACAATCATTTTAGCCACAATCCAAAAGAAGAAGAAGAAAAAAGGCTTCATTTTTACATTTTGACCACTGATCACTCTTTAAAAATCAGCATGCCTTATTTATAACTGTTGGAAAACTCATTACAAAAAGCCCCTGAGATTTTATTGATTAAAGCTTGTTTCCCAAATGAATTCAAAGCTATAGCTGTTTGCATGCATGACTGAAAGCATATTGTGCCTATGATCTGCTCTGTTGGGTGGCTGTTTTTGTTTTTTTTTTAAATCACAGGCAAAAAAACCCCATTGTTTTATAGATCAATTAATATAATCAGGTTTATTACATTGTATTTTGCATGTAATACTGTGTAATACAGAAATTCCATTAACTTTTGAAAAAAATTGAATAGTCCTTCTTCAGAATCTGTGTTGGATTTTCCAAAGTCTTCCAACCTGATGGATCAATCTTCCTTGTGTCTTTAAACCAATTCAAGACACATTTTATCAGTATCCCATTTGTAACTGCTAAAAGGGCACTTCAGCTTTAAATCTGTGTAGAATGGAGCTTATGGTAATTAATTGACAGAAATGATCAAAAACTGTGCATGAACCTCCTGAAGCCACCTCAGCACCCTTAGATAACTTAAAGCAGATATTCTGTAAACTTATTGTCACGCCCAGAGTGTCCTAAAAATTACAATTTCATTTTGAGATCAGTTTAAAGACAACTACTTGCTCCTCCTTCTGAGGCTGAGAAGTCTCATTTCACTCATGACAGCCTGCAGCTGTTAAATAGAAATATGAATTGAATGCAGACCACTGATGTAAAAAGCCAATTCCATTGCTTTGAGAAAAGTAACAAGTAAAATCTAGTTAGGTTGTGATTGTAGCAATCTTATTTTATTACTGTGTTAGTATTTGTAGGCCAATGGCCCCCACACTAATAAACGAAAACACTTGTCAGTGGGCTATCTTATTTGACATCTGTGTATACAAAAATGTCAGGCAGGTGAAATAACCACTGCTCAAATTGAACTGACCCATAGAAAGCAACACACTGCAACACTCCAGATCTCTACGACAATGCATTTCAGCCCCTTTAAACTAAAATGCAATTAATTTCAGATTACATGTAAAGGTTCTTTTATGAGGGTGGTGAAACACTATGAGGCTGCCTACAGAGGTGGTAGAGGTCCCGGAAATATTCAGAATCAGGCTGGCTGCCTGTTGTAGTTGAAGATGTCCCTGCTTATTGCAGGGAGGTTGGACTAGATGGCCATAAATGTCCCTTCCAACCCAAATCATTATATCATTCAATTATTCTCTACTCATCAGAGAGATTCAAGAAGCATTGTCAATAATAAGGGGCCAATTTTATGTCCTGCATCTTTTTAATCACACAGTACAAGGGATGAATTTTATTCTTCTGAAAGTATTCACTACTGAATATTTACTGAATACTGTGTTTGAAAAATAAAGGCCCACTGTAACTGGAATTTATTTGTATGGGACAATGTAGAAAAATTTGTCTTTTTCTACATTGTCCCATAGCAAGAAGAGGTAAGGCAGGGCAGGGGGAGACCAGCACTGCCATCAGTATTTGTGGCTGGTATTGCTAGACCAGTGGCAACAGTAGTGGCAGCAACCACCGGTAACCACCAGCAGCAGATTGGTTAATGCTTCTGAAATTGTTCAGATATGTTAATGGAAAGAAAATTAACTTAACAGATCATCCCATGATGGTTCTCTATGGTCTTTATGGGCCTCTGCTGACAAGTGAAAGCAGAAAACAGTTGATAAGCTTACTTAACCCAATTAGAACATGCAGTAACCATAATTGACTGCTGAAGTTGCCTTCCTCTTTTCCAAAAGAACAGTTTTCTGGTTGGCTGGGTTTTGGATTTGAGTGGGGTTTTTTGAAGGGTTGTTTGTTTGGGGTTTGGGGGGGTTTTGGGGTGGTTTTTTTAGTGTGTTTGTGGTGTTGTTGTTGCTGTTTTTGGGGGAAAGGGTGGTTGGTTTTCTGGTTCTTGCAGAAAAAATAAAGTTTACCCTCTGTTGTATATCCCGTATTTGCTCTGATACCTAGAAATCCCAGTGTGGCAGGTGAACAGCAGTGGAGCAGCTAGAGAAGTGAAACAGCAATACTTCACCATCATCTCCAGCCTGTGTTTGGATTATATTCAGAGGTCTGCAAGGGTCACTGGGAAGAAAATATCGTATGCCTCTTTCTAGCATAGAATTGACAAGGTCCTGAATTTCACCTCTAATGCACAGGACTCAACATGCACAGGACTGCCCACAGTTCTCAATGCAATATGAAACACAAAGTTTTATGCTGGTTGCATTTGTCCTCTTAAAGATACACCATTCAAAGAGAAAACTGTCTTGCTTAGCATACAATGAACAAATGGATATGTCTTTACCAAGAAAAATCAGTACATATGGCAGTTGGGGTTAAATGAGAAGTGAAATATGACATAGATAAAAAAGTGGAAAACATAATGGTGGTCTGTTCTGTGTGAGTTAATATTAAGGAAACTACCCTGTCTGACCACTTATGAGACTCTGGCAGTCATACTCCCACCACAAGAGACTTTTATGGCAAGGATTGAAGCCCCTTCACAGTGGGCAGCTCCAGTGACCCAACGGGTCCCTGTTTCACTCCCTGCACACCCCACTCACAGTCAGATCAGGTTTCCTCACCGATTCACTCTGGGTCTCCTGCAGCAGAGACTTGGATGTCTCGCTCCATAAATGCATTTATGCACACTGCACTTATACTGAAATATCTCAAGCTGACGCCTCTGAGAAGAACCCCAACCAAGAAACCCCTAGCCTTTTCCACCTTCACAATCTCACCAAGCGTGAGTCCTGCAATTCCTCCTGAGTCTTAGGCTCCTGAATCCTGGTGGTGTGTCCATACACCTTGCTGGCATCACCGACCTTAATCTCCTTCGCTTTTGGAAAGGTTTGGCAATTCCTGCTCCTGCTGGGTCTCACTGTTACTCACCCTGCAGGCACCACCCATCTTCACGCCCTTTGTTATCCCAAATGCTGGCTGTACACAGCTTCTTGTCTTGGGCTCCCACCCAGACTCAATCTGCAGCCCAGCCACCTGTACCAGACGTATTCCTCAGCATTACCAACTGCAGTTCCCATGGCCAGGCCCCAGCAGCAGTGGGGGCTCTGTGAGGGGAGGCCAGGGCTGCCCCAGCTGGACACAGCCAGTTCCAGCCGGACACAGCCAGTTCCAGTGGGACACAGCCGGTTCCAGCCGGACCCAGACAGTTCCAGCCAGACACAGCCAGTTCCAGGCAGACACAGCCACCCACTGCAGGACCTGGCTGAGCCCACAGCTGGGATGGGCTCTGCATGTGTAAGAATAAGTTAATGTAAAAACGAGTGATGGCCTTGAACTGGAATGGTACTTGTGTAGAATTCTGCTTCTGTTTTGTACACATGACCAGTTGAACTTGCACAAATCCCTGGGGCCTTGTTCTAACTCTAGGTAGTAAATACGAGACTTATTTAGGAAGTTCCACCAACCATGTGCATGCACTTTAGAGGTAACTATTTCTCCTTCTGAAAAAGCTTTAGGATAATAATATTCCTAACTGATCAAATCCATAGCTAAAATAAGCTAGGATCAAGACGGAACCACATTTCATTGTTTGAAGAGGAAAAAGAAAACAAACCCAAAACCGCAACAGACACTATGAAGTTGGGGCTTTGGCTTCTGAACAAATTTATCTATGTTCTCATTCCAAGTCTTTAGTACTTAAAGGGACAATTCCTTCCTCCAACCAGAAATTAGTAATGTAAGATTTTGCTTCCTCTTCAGTTTTTATCACATAACATAACAAACATTGGTTAGAGGGAGACATCAAAGCATTCAAGGCCAGGTTGGACAGGATTTTGAGCAACCTGGTCTAGCACAAAGTTCTCTGCCCATGGCAGGGGGTTAGGAATCAGATAGTTTTTGAGGCCTTTTCCAATCCTAACAATTATGTGATTCTATATCAGAATATTTTGAATGCAAAAATACAGCTGCATACACATATTTGAATACTCTAAAAAAATAGTAAATGTGTTAAGAATATCTTTTAAAAAAGAACACTAATTTCCATTTCATATTTTCAAAAATAAAGAACTGTTGATATTATTTATCCAAAATCACCGAAGAGGAAACAAAAAGTGGTCCAGCTGGTTGACTGCACCCACACTGAACCCTGGCACAATACCATTTGCTTCTAGAGGTTTTGGCAACAGCTTTTAAGGTATCAGTTGTGAACACCCACAACTGCACAGACTCAGGCGCTCCAGCCCATGAGCACTTAAATTTACATACCCATAAAAGTAGGAAATAGGAACAGAAAAGGGGAAAAAGAAGTCTATTTGTGGGGGTTTTTTTTAAACTATTTACAGCAGTTTTCTGACTCTCATTTCCTTCCCCCAGGTAGGCAAGGAAGTATATCATGGTGTACAGTACTTTCACATTCAGGGGCTAACATTAAAGTATCATATAAATCCTAACAAACAAACACCCTATGCAGAGCATGAATATGACATGGCTTTTGTGTCTTCAGGCTGTTTCAGCTACTGACTATATAATTCATGCTCAAAAATTAGTTTCTAGTCCCCACCACTAAAAAGCCTGAAGCTGTTTTCAGTCTACTTGTCTCTGAGCCCATTGAATGTATTTGATGAACAAGTTATGAGGTGAATTTTAAAAGAAATCAAAATCTGTGGGTGACAATAGTGATTCAGTTCTGATCTGCTTACAGATGTATTTTCTACAACTTTTAACAAAAATTCTACCATTCTCACTGTGCTGCCATGGTTACCAGAAAATCAGTATGTTGTTTTTTTAAACAAACACCTTTTTTTTTTTTCATAAGTTACAATCAAGTCTTTGATTTCCAAATAAACATACTTTACATATATTATTATAATTTAACAGTATTTCACTGTGGAAGTGGCAATTTCTAATGATAAAAATTTTTTTTATAAAAAGGAAAGATAGATGAAGTAAAAATATTCTTTAAGCACATGAAACAAAAGAAAAAAATATTTGTGAAAGAGAACATATTATGTCCACAAATTTTTGATCAAAAAACTGTACTTTTGGCATGATGCAAGGAAAACACCTCAAATATTAAGTATTTTACATTAATAAAATAAAATAGAACCAAATAAACCTTTATAACAATGTGTCTAATAGAAAAAAAAATCCAAAATAATAAAATCAAGATTTTTATTGAAGTATGTTCCATAATCTAGAATGAGAATACATATATATATATATATATATATATATATATATATATATATATCCCTTCAACAAGCAAAATAAATTGAACTGCTGGTAAAATAGTAAAAGAGAGAAAATATTGATGATAGACTTAAGAAAAATTCTGAGATAAATGTTTTTATACCTTTTCCTTGCTATTCCAAGAAAGAAGCTATTTCATGTCTGAAAACTAAATTATCCAGAGCCACAAAGTACAAATGACTAATAGTCTGTTACATGTTTGCATATCTTAAAATTCAACAATATTCCATTTGTTATCTTATAATCCACTTTTGAATTCTATAAATCTAAATTTTTAGTTGCTGCTCCTCCAGACATTATATATAGCGAAATACCCTCACGAACCTTTTCCTTTTACTTCAATGCTGGTTTTATCTGGGATAGAGTTATTTTTCTTCATAGCAGCTAGTGAAGGGCTGTGCTGGAAACCATGGTAAGAATACAGGAGTTTTGTTATTGCTGAGCAGTGCTTACACAGAACAAAGGGCTTTTTTTTTCCCTACACCACCACATCAGTGAGCTGGGGATACACAAAAAATCAGAAGGGAACCGAGCCAGGACAGCTGACCCAAGGGGTATCCCACACCATACGGTGTCATGCCCAGCATATAAAGCTCGGGGAAGAAGAAGGAAGGCAGGACATTCAGAGTGATGGCATTTGTCTTCCAAAGTCCCCGTTCTGCTTGATGGAGCCCTGAGTCCCTGGAGGTGGCTGAACACCTGCCTGCCCATGGAAAGCAGTGAATTAATTCTTTCTTTTGCTTTGCTCTCATACACATTTACTGTCTTTATCTCAACTCATTTACTCATTCAATTATTTTCCCCACCCCCTGAGGGAGAAGTGACTGAGTGGCTGTGTGGGCCTTGGATGCCAGCTGGGGTCAATCTGTAACTTCTTTGGTAAGCTTTAATGTAAGGTGTATGGCAAAGAGGAAAGGGAAAAGAATAAAACCTTTGCCCTGCCTTGAGGTGTGGCATGGTAACCTGGACACAAGAGGAATCATCAACTAATTCCATCAATGCTTTTAGTATATCTTAAGAATTTGCTGTCTCTAATAATAATTAAGGCTTCAAGCTTCCAATCTAAAATGGCAAGGTATTATTAATGATGTTCTCAAAACCTCATGGAAGAATTGTTAAAAACCCCAAACAACAACTTAACATTTTTAATATGCATAGTTTTAATTCCTTTATATTTTGCAATCCTGACTCAAACAATAAGAGAGATTAAAAAAAATATATAGATAGATAGATGGAATACAGCTTAGTACACGTAACTAAATTCTACGGCTCATCTTTAAAATTTAGGAAGTCAAAGAACAATTACTTTTTCTACCACATAAATCAGTAGATAAGTTGAAAAGTGTTTTTTTCTCTCAAATAGTGGATTCACATAAAAGAGAACAGTCTATATCTGTTTCCTTGTTGAAGAGCTATATGAGAAAAAGCAACCAAATTGCTCAATAAGTCATACCTATTGTGCTGGTTTCAGCTGAGGTAGAGTTAATTTTGTTTACAGTGTCAAGTATGGGGCAGTGTTTTGGATTTTTGCTGAACACAGGGTTGATAATACAGATGTTTGTGCTATTGCTGAGCAGGGCTTACACAGAGCCAAGGCCTTTCCTGCTTTTTGGACTGGTGAGGAAGTTGGGGGCGCATGGGATTTTGGGATAGACAGCTGATACAGATGACTCAAACTGACCAAAGGGATATTCCAGACCATAGGACATCATGTCCAGTATATTAAGTGGAGGTGAAGAAGGAAGTGGGAGATGTTTGGAGTGATGGCATTTGTCTTACTAAGTAACCATTCCATGTGATGGGCTCTCCTGAAGACGGCTGAAAACTTGTCTGCCTGGGTGAAGGAGTGAATTGATTCCTTGGTTTGCTGTGTTTGTGTGTGCAGGTTTTGCTTTCACTATTAAACTGCCTTTATCTTAACATGTGAAGTTTTTTTATCTTTTACCCTTTTGATTGTATCCCTGATCTCACTGGTGGGAGTGTGCAAGGGCTGAGTAGGCCTTGTTTCCTCGGTGGGGTTAAACCATAACCCCTGTGAGGAATAGAAATTGAGGCTTTGCATTTATTATTCCTTGACATTACACATCTTTTGAGTTTGAGATTTCACAATTCTAAAAGTACACTTTTTTGGGGGTTGTTTTGTTGTTGTTGTGGTTTTTGTTTTTGTTTTGTTTAATTTTATTTAGGTACTAAATGGCCTATTGAACCCTTGTACTTGATATTTTTAAGCTCTAATAAGAAAGGAGAAACACTTAAATTTTTTGACCAAATATGTATGAATCCATACTGACAGGGCTAAATGCTGCATTTCCTGAGTATTTAATTTATGGTTGTATGCCAGCTATAACATTTCAGTCTCTGACACCAGGCAGGACAAGAAAACCCCAGACTAAGCAAGTCTGACAACTTTGTTCTTGTAGTTTGTACAATGTCAGCAATGGGATAAATACTATGAATAACAAATAATTTTGTTAACCCATAAAAGAATGAATATAAATTTGATCATTCTTTTTATTTTTTTTTTTCTGAATGTTTGCTATTAATATGTATTACTCTTCTCTAGATTTAAAATTTTAATTTTCATAAATTATGACAAAAGCTAAAGGAGCACATGCGTTGGGTTACTGTCATATAGGGGTATATAACAAAAACCTCCACGGACAGAATAACAGGAAAAATAGTATGCAATACATAATTAGGAAAGCCATTAAGGATTCTTTCAGGAGTTAGATATTTTCCTTTGTCTGATTGTTTACAGCGATTGTTTACAGTATTATCTATACTTTGCAATGCTGTAGTTATCCAGAGCAGTTCCAAAGGCATCTGACAAAGAACTATGTATGGTACATATAATAATCTTGTAATAATAATTCAAACCCTGAAACCAATCTGATTGTATGATCATTGTTTTGGTCCAGAAAAATTCAAGCAAGGATATTCAGCACAAGCTTATTACCCTGGACAATGACCAGTTTGCCTCTGGTTGCAATGGTAGCTGGATGAGTTTAGATTTCAGATTTTAGTTATTTCTGAGCTTTCTCTGTGACTGGGAGGTGGTTTGGAAATTATCAGAAGTTTCTAAAGTCCACTGAGTAAAGTTACATGTATCAAAAATCCAGTATATCCTCTGTAATATACTATGATCTGATAACCTTTTGCATCTCTTAGGGAAACTGGATTTAGAATGAGTTTTCATCTATTTAACCAAGAATAAATGGCAAGTGTGATCTAAGGAGAGTGTGCTGATGGATTAGCTATCTTTTAATTTATATTTTAAGCTATGTTTGCTTTTCTTCTTTCTGGTTTCTTTTCTGCTATTTATTTTTCTGGATTGATATTGGTTGAATACAGACCTGAATAACACTTGTTAAATTAAAATACCAAGTATGTTAATAGGACATGGAATATATCCAGTTTTATTCTAAATCAGCTGACCTTGCATGACTTTTTGATACATTTTTCTCTATCCTACACTACAAATAAAGTGAGCTAAAGTAAAGCCCCATGAATCTATGGGTTTTTTGTTGGAAATGGGCAATATATGTAAAAAGGGGGAATTTGATTTTTGCTTGAATGTGACTTGAATTAGGATTAATTTCCTGAATGTTACGTCAGTTATGTTAGTAAAAATTATATAACTAGAAAATCCAACCTAAATTGAAAAACATTTCCATTGTTAAGAACTCTAAATTAACTCCTATTTCAGAGCAGACATTATTATTTTTTTTATTATTATTTAGCAAAATTGCATGATTCATTCCATGTTTTTTCAGACATTGAGCATAAAAAATCTGATCTTCTCATCTTATTCTATGTCAATAACCTAGGCAAAAGGAAAGGAGGAAGCAAAGTCACTTTGTCCCATGTTAGTTATTATGTCACTAAGGACATAATATTTTACACACACAACTAAGGACCCAAATATTTTACACACTGGCAGCATTTACTTGTTAAAAAAAGTAGAAGGTTGTAAAACCATGCCTCTGACTCTCAGCTTCAAGACAGCAACCAAAGCCATCTTTAGATGGGAGAACATTCTATCCCAGTTCTTTCAAAAATTAAAGAGAGTTTAACACTGGGTCATCAAAGACAAGCGGCAAACTAATCTAATAGCTCATCATCTCATCTTCCTGTTTTAACCTTACTGTTTTGGATTAAAAAGTATTGCTGTTCCTCACAGGTTCACATCACCATCCTCAGTGGCAAGTAGCAATGACCATGTAAAAGCAGGACACTGTGACCTTCCTCCAAAGTTATATAATGATCCTCAGTTTGAGAATTGCCTCCTTTATAATTCAGCACCTCCAGAACATGTCTTTCAGAACAGCAATCTTAGTGAGTTAGTACACAGGTGGAGAGCTTTTATTACGCACACTGGTCTCATTTTATTTTGGTTTCTCTTCATTAATTGCAAATATACAACAGAAACAGTTCTCCTCCATAGAAATGCACTAAACCTCCCACTGAGCACAATGATTCAATGTAATTTTGAAATTATAGCACTGTTACTCATTTTTCTGTAATAAAATGTGAAACTCAAAGGCAAAGGAAAAATATTGAGTAAAGCCAGACGCAGGTTCAAAAACTAGAAAGAAAATGCAGGAGGTTGAAAAATACCAGAGATCTTTGTATTATCAGGCAATGTTAGATTATTGACCCTATTCACTGGATGTTGAAGGAATCCCTATACAGACTGTCATGTCTTGATAGGCCAAGGTAAAGCGTTTTTCCCCAATGAATAATCATCTCTTGTCACAATACATTCTTTGCACAGATCAAAACTGTTCAGGGTTCCAGAGGGAAGAAAGCCGTTTTTCAAATAAAATAAACTCTGCATTTTCCATGACTGATTACAGTTAAGACATAACCTAGAAAAGTAGGGAGATCCTACCACAACTTGCCTTTCAGTAAACTAATTTGACTGTGCTAGATACCAGAATAATTTTTAATGATACTGCGTCCTAAAGTCTGAAGTACTGTATTATGGCCTATAATACAAAAGCTAGGGATCTCCATATGTTTATCTACAGTTTGATTTAAACACATGAAAATATTTATAGTTTTAGAACATACATTTTGTATAAAATATACAGTATACATACTACATTATTTATATATCATACATAGCATATATATAAATAAAAATTACATCTTATATTTGGAGAGAGAGAGACAGCACAAAATATATAACTTTCTTTTCAGTGGTCTCTATGCTTAAAATGTTTCTATGAGGTGCAACAAAATCCTTTAATATACTATACCTATACTTGTATTTTTTTCTGACATGTAAAGGTATCTAAAGGCCTAAATAATAGGAATAAAAGAAGGGACATTATATAGAGGAAAAGAAATAATTAAAACTAGCTGTCTCTTTTATTTTATATTCTGCAGATTTAAAAATAATGACATTTAACATTCTCATTAAAAAATATAAGTTTTAATTTGTCAGACACCTAGACAAACTTCTAAATAACCCCAGTGAGGAAGAGAAGAAAAAATAATTTTCTTTAACATAGTTTGACAAATGATATTTTGCAGCTATATAAGCTTTTAGTATATTAAGATAAAGAATTATAAATTCTTCCTTCATCACTTTTGATAACTGTGTTCAATTATTCTTCATTCCCTAAGCAAACAGAAGGCACTGAAAATATTAGAAGACTCCATTGGAAAGCACAACTCTCATACTTTGAAACTCATAATATGCTGTTTTAAACCATGACTTTTTAGGAAGCACACTCTTTTTCTTCTAATTTTCTAACATATACTGAAGAGAATTTTTCCTTAACTTTGTCATACTTTGATTTTCTCAGAGTTTTTAAAACTAAGGTTTCCCAAGGTATGTGCAAGTCTTCTTCAAAGAAAAGAAGCAAACAAAAAACAAAAAACAAACAAAAAAAACCCCCTAAAAAGCAGCTTTACATAAAGATCTGTGCATACAAGGAAGCAAAAGTGGAGCAGACAAAAATACTAAGAAGTTCAACTGGGTGCTACGACAGGTTCATTTTATTGACTCATAGAATCATCAAAGTTGGAAAAAGTTCTCCAGGGTCATCAAGTTTAACCTTTGACTGAATACCACCTTGTCAAAAAACCCATAGCACTAAATGCCATATCCAGTAATTTCTTGAATATGTCCGGGGATGGTGACTTAACTACCTCCCAGGAAAGCCCATTTCAATGCCTAAATTCTCAAAAAAACACAAAAAAAAAACCCCTAAAAAGCCCCACCACAAAACAACACCCCACAAATGATAAAAAATGGTTTTATATCACTTTCCTGTAAAGCTTTGCATGAGATAAGACCAAAGGAAAAGCATTTATAAGCTGCCAAAAAAGTAAATAAATTCAAACTTCAACAGAAAAAGCTACATCTCCTTCAAAATAACTCGTTTGAACTAGTCCACATGATAAAATTAAATATATCAAATTCTTGAAACTCTACTAGAGTTTCTCTGCAAGTTTACAGACAGGAAGAAATACAAAGCAACTCATAATTAACCTCTGGATCCATTTCATTTATGCTTATTCAGAAAGTGTAGGGAGGAAAAAAGTTACGTTTGTTATCTTTGAGAAGAAATGTATTCTTGCCACATATGCAAGATTTAAAACCAGTTTCTATTTCTCAGGCATTGAAAAAGGCTTATGGTAAAGGCAGTTATTTGTTACAGAGCTCAGTCTCCACCCTGACAGGCAGTGCTATGACCAGGAAATCACGCCATATTTGGTTGTGGGGTTATCCACATGAGTCATCTTTGGTTGCCACAAAGAGTTAGCTTGTACTTCCCACCAATATTGCTGTAGCTAGTAGGCTTCTAACTATTCTGAAATTAGTTTCTAAAACCAAAAAATCCCTTCCAAATTCCTCACCACTTCGTCAAAAAATTAGAACTGAATGGCTCCATAGTGATGGTTAGGGTATTGTCTCAGGAGGAGGGGCACCACAATATTTTGTTCGGCTCTAGTATGTTGTTAAAGAAATAACTTTATGGCAACTAGAACAAATTATGTAAGGGAACCTAAAATATTACTTTGTAATATACTATATTCCGAGAGACAGAACAATCAAAAATGAAAAATTTCAGTTTGATGAAAAGTAATAGTCAAACTGTAGTACATACACATCACAATGCCCATTTGTGTTCTGCAACCTAAACATAAGCATCACAGAGGCATTAGCAATTCTTATGACCCTCAATTTTAAGTTATCCTTATGCAAACCAATCTTTTTTACCTAAACATTGCTAGGAGAGATTTGAAGTCATCTTTGCTCTTTTAAATTCTGTGAAAGGGTTCTAATATCAGGGGGTTTTTACTTCTCTTCTTCATAACTATTTTTACTCTTTATAGATTTAAAACAAGGGTCCATTTTATGACTGTCACAAAGTAGCATTCTCTTTAGTCTCCCCTGTTGAACAGGGCTTTGGTGTAGAAACTGGTGTTGTAAATATAACATCAAATTTGCCAACGTTTTGTAAGATGTGGGCTAACAGAGACTCCACTAAGGTACTGTCAAAAATTAAGCACGTGAACTACAACATCAATTTTTAGTCTTACCCTCTCGATTAATAATTTCCTTCTACTTTGCTATCTTTCTCAGAAGAAGTGCTCGATACTGTGAAGAATGTAAAATATGCATTTAAGGAAAGGTTTATTGCTGCCAGATTATTTTCTTTAAGCTATCATTTTTACTCAGGTGTTGCGTGGGTTTTTTGGGTTTTTTTTGGTTTGGTTTGGTTTGGGGTTTTGGGGAGGATGGGGGTGTTGTGAATTTTTTTTTCTCTGTTGTAAAAATGCAGCAAATCATTGTATTGGAGAACTGAGCCTGCTCTTCTCTGCTTTGTGACAACAAGGGTATGACTATGAGAAACAAGAGGCACATATTTTGTGCTGATATTGCATGTATATTGTTTCATGAGGTCCCAAAAAGCCCTTTCTTTTGGATTCAAAGTTGTTGCTTTTCTTCAGCTAAACTGTTACAGGCAATGGTGTGCAGCCCTTTGTCTGTGGGGAATTCTAAATAGCTGTACAACCATTCAAGCCATTACAGTCAAGCTTTTATGAGGATTTTTTTTCCCAGTTAAAATACTATGAAATGGAATTTGACAGGTCTTTTTTTCCCCCTTTTTTAAAAGGCCACAAGTTAAAACACTTTAATAATTAATTTCCAAGATGCATCTTAGAATAATACTTGCATCTATGAATAATATTTATTCGAATTTATTTGGAAAATATAATTCAAGATCTAACTGATTGCAATGTGACAGATAGGGCTACTCAGCACTCTTCAGCCTAAGCCCCTCTATCCTGTGCTCTGTAAATTTCTCTAATGAATTTATGTTTTAGACTGAAATTTTGTTTTTCAAAGTTAAAGCCTTAGCACAACCAATTTAATCAACCATAATTTTAGAATAATGTCAGTGGAAAATATTTTTTTTTTATGTTAAAAAACTTTTTCACAGATATGTCTTAGAAATTACTCTGCACTTTGTTAATATATACATTGACCCTTTAAAACAGAAAAGGATATGACCTTTAACTCTCCTGTAAAAGATATTTTGGTCATTTTTTCTTTTCTGTGTCCATGAAGAGGCATTCATACAGTCCATGCCCTAAAACCTATTCATATGACCATTTCTGCAGCTTTAAAAGGTTAACAACTATAATTACCTTTGAGTATTACTGTCTATAAAGACTTGATGACATCCCACCAGTATTAAAGCTAATCCTGCTACTCCCTTAATCCAGGGGAATTTGTTACAACAGTGTTGTTTGCAGAGGGTGGGAGAACACAGCAGGGGCTCAGGAGACATCCATGAATTCTAGCTGAACCTCTGTCAATTAAAGGGCTTTTTTAGCCTCTATTGTACAGACAAAAGAATTAACTAAAATTGTATCTGATTGTTAGAGGAGAGCAGGATAATGTGTAACTCTTTAACAAACAATTTAAATTGCATAATAATACACAACTACATCAAACCTTTCATTCTGTCTACATAAGAAATGAAAGTTTAAAAAAAAAATTGTAATTCTATTTTCCCCTGAAACACAAATTACCTCTACCATTAGTCAGGACTATTGACAGGCATGGAGAAAACATTCCCAACAATATGAAAAATTAGGACTAGGCTTGGACTTTACCCAAAATCATTATTATAATGTAATGTAAATATATTTTTGGGAGAAACTAGTTATAAGTTATTTTAAAAGTATAAGGCTTTAAAAAAACCAGCCTGTCACTTGTTGAGATGGTGTTACTAATTTCTGTGAGAGAAAATCACTATGCTTTTCCAATATATCTATGATAAACATGCTGTTATTATAAAAAAGTGTCCAGAGAAAGAGGACTAAAATATTTACTGTCAGAAAGGCTACTTATCTTAGAAATGCTCTAAGCCATAGGATTGCAAGTAGACCAGTAGGACAGCTGTACTTGTATTTAATATATATAAGATGTTGATATGGAATACAAAATAGTTGCTACAGTACTGAAGAATTCCAAAACCATAATCCAATTGCAGCTAACAGGGCAGATTTGTCTCTTCTTCTTTTGCCAAGCATTTTTCCTTATGAGCTTTAATTACCTGGTGTGCAGCAGATGGGCTCTTTTTATTAGTTGGTAGAGAACAGCATTTTAAGCATGAAGTGTTAATAAGCTTGCTGTTAGAGCAAACTGTGTCACATCCCTTTAACATCTCTTTCTTTCTCATTTTCATCTGAAAGGTTTTGTCATCTGAATTACACACAATTGTTGACTGAATGAAACACAATTTTTCTGTTTCTACATTTTTATTGTTAAGGAAACTTTCCTGTCTGACCATGCAGGAGCCACACTCAGGCAGTCACACCCCCACCACCAGGGACTTTCACAGCAGGAACAAAAACCCCTTCAGAGCCGGCCACTCCAGGGGTCCTGTTCGCCTCCCTGCAAACCCCACTCTCACAGTCAGACCAGGTTTTCTCACTGGTTCAATCCCTGGTTTCCCACAGCAGAGTCAAAGACCTGGATCAGTCATGGTGCAACAATGGAGCAACAGCTTGAGCTGGTGCTTTGGGAGGGACCTCCCAAAGAAAGGAAACCCCAGGGCTTTTATACCTTCAAAATCCAAGCTTTTCCAGCAAAGTCCTCAGTTCTTGCCACATCTCTCAGAGGCCAGTCCCCAGGATGGGCTACAGGACCTCATGCCCTTTATATGCACAAGTTATTTGCTCAGTTTTTGGGTTCCCCCCCACCAGAGCTCCACCTGCACCTCATGTTGCATCTGCTTGCCCTGCTATGGGCACTGAATGAATTCCTCAATATTTACCTCATTAATTTCTTCACCAAGAGAGGCTTTCTCCTTGTCTATACTCTCTGTTACTTCCAGCTAAAATACATTGTTCAGAAAGCTTATGAGTGACTCTCCCATACTGTCAGCAGGAGGCAGCAAAACTCAAAAAGATAATTGAATTGCAAGGCTGGAGGCAACTTCTGCCAACAAAATGAGTGTCAGAGTCTACTGAAGAGTTTGCAATAATCAAAGAAGGTGTAAGAATAAGCAGCAAAGAAGGCAAAAAGGACTACTGTGCTCTCTTACACACTGAAACAAGCTAAGTGGCTGTTTACTGGGGAAAATTATGGGGATTTGGATCTTGCAGAAATGTTTGTATACATATGTGTGAAAGTTATATACATATGAAGACTCTTACATATAAGTGAGGAAATAATGCAAACACTAAACTTCTGACTGCAGTAAACTATCTAGTGATGACACATTGGTTTCATATCTTTTATGTTACTTTTGTTTAACTAAAACTATCCAAGAAATTGGGCAGTCTTTGTTTTATTCTTATATTCTATAAATACAATTTATTGGTTCCCTCAAAAGGCAAATTTGGAGTTCGATGCCTTTAGCTGATAAATTGCTGTGGCAATTATCCTGAATATCCCACTCATTGCGAACATTTCAGAAGATCATCAGTTAGTGGGGTTGGACATTACTTCTCTAAACACATTGAAGTAGTAATGTGTAATAGGTACTTTAGGGAAAGGACTTTGGTGGATGGTAAAACAGAAACAAAGAATAAGTAAATATTATCAGCAATAAAATAGGCAAGGTTGATGTTTTCAATTGTTTTAAAGTTCCTCAGATATGGCTTTTTTTTTTCTTTCACTTGTACTTCACTGTCAAACAGAGGCAGCTAGGGCTTAAATTTTCTTTTTCAGGCATCTGCTGTGGATTTATTTATTCTTGTTTTAATAATATTAAATTGAAATAATTGTTCATTCATCTTGTTCCCTTTTGAGAGAGCCACAAAGAAAATTCAGCTCTCAAAACTAAAGAAAATAAAGTCACCTTTTCCATGGGATTGTATTAGCACCACCTTTGAAACTTGTATTTGTTGCAAAAGTGACCTTTGTGTGAATGATGTACATTTTGCTCTTCCATCATCTACCAAAAAGTGGCCAAAGTTCCCAAAGGACTTTGGGAAACAATAATTCAAGATGATTGAAAGAAACGTGTTTAAGCAATGCCTCCCAAACACCTGCCAAATTTAACAAAAACTAAAACTCGGAAGGATGCCATGCCTGTAGAACTCGCCACTTCTAGTGACCAATGAATACCCAGTTTTAGGTGTTGAACAGAGAGCTAATTTTTCCTTGCACAATCACCTTCCCTCTTCTTCCAGGCCTTCCTGAGTAGGAACCCAGTTGCCTGATTCAAATACAGAGGGAACAAGAGCTGGACTTAACAGTCAGACAGTCTGAAAGTAATGACAGAATTTCAAAAGAAGGAAAAAGGTATGAAAAAGAAAGAGCGAGATAGGTAGAAAAGGTCTGAACACTGCATAAGCACTGTTCAATGACAGTCACAACCCTCATGTGAACCAATGTTATCAACATTGTTTTGGTCCAAAATGGGAAACAACATCATATGTGCTGCTCTGAACGACACTAAAATGCAGTACGCACAGTAAGACAAGAAGCAATGGCAGAATAAAAACTGAAAGACTTAGAAAGAGAAAAAAAAAAATATAGCAAACCTGATAGAAATAGAGGGCATGTTTTGGTTTTTTTTTATAACAACAGTGGTGTGGGATTCAAGCTCTGCCTCTCCAAAATGTCTTATCCTCTGTCAAACCAAGCCCATCTTATACATTAAGACTTCTGCTTGAGAACTACACCAGAAATTGCTATCATTTATTGTAAGTGCTTTAGAAGTTTCACACTCTAAAATGTGGATTAAATTTTTAGATATTCCACAGAAAGAACAGTGTAATATACAGGCAGGTGGCACTGCTTCCTGACATATTTTTAATCTCAACTTAAGAGTTTTTCATTTTAACCTCCGATGTTCTGCACTACAGATGCATTTTCAGACTACTGAAAACCAGGTCTGGTAGAATTGAGAAAGGAGTGTGACTTCTCAGTATGAATCAGATTTACCATATGACTTCAAAAACATGAACGTAAAGCTGATGTGGCAATAAAAATTGCTTCTTGAATAAAATAATATACGCCACATAAAATGCCAGCTTAGAGAAACATACTGTTTTGCTCTCGTTAATTGGTTAATTTACTGACTTTACTGCTAACTCCTCTAGCAAAGGCACTGAGCTTCAGAGTTCAGTTCAAAAGCATTAAACTAGGGAAGATATGCATATTTTTTGACATATGTCTTTTGCTTGTGAAGGAGAACTTCTTTCATGTGAGAAGCCTGAAGCAGAAAATATTGTGACAGTGAAGACAGAAATCAAAAAAGTGCTTGTATTATCAGAAACTTTGAGATAAATTTATTTCCTGATAGATTAAACATTTCAGAATGAAATATTTTGATTGCGATCATGTATATTAAAACTTACATTACTGTGATATATGAAAAATTAGTTTTGTCACTCTTACCAGAGTTCAGATGGCTTGTATGATAGAAGCATACATATGAGCCAGAGCACGACACTTACAGTCCCTTTTTTTTCAAGTATGCCAACATAAAACAGAAAACTTAGCCAGATACTTTGGGATTTTTCAGGATTTTTTTCTTTCTATTTTTTTTCCAAATAGGTAGCTGAGTAAACTTATGGTTTGTTTATTTGCTTAAGAACAAACAATTTGCTCTATTGATTTCAGTGGAGGCACATGTGCTGAATAATCCCCTCCCCCCTTGCAATTAGTCCTTTCCTGCCAAAAGTAAACCAATACATTTATATCCATTTAATTCCTTCTTGTTATGTTTGTTCCCATTCAAAAAAATGTTTCAAGCTCTTAAATTATCATTATTTAGGACATTAATATACAGCATTGTATAAGTTTTTTACTTCCCTTTTTCCGAGTGAAGAAGGAGAAGTGGACACAAAACGCCCTGAAGCTCATGAATTAACTGTCATCTAACAAAACTTCCCTGTTCCAAGGATATTTGACACTGGTACTTTGCAGTTCTGCACAAAAGAGCTGCAGGAACAGACACACTCCAGTGTGACAGGTTAACAACAGACAGTGAGGTACTGCATCAACACAGTGAAATTATTTTCCAAAGTGTTTCCTAATGTAGAGAACAAATTCTGAAAAAAAGAAAATAGTCAAAGACCTTCTATCAGATTCTGAAGACATTCTCCTGTAATGAAAATTTAGAAAATCAGGATCTCAACACATACATAAGTGCAATAAAAGCCTCTGTGAAAGTGGAAATCTCCTTGCAGTAGGTGGGAAATGTCTGACTCTTCCAAAGAACAGTAAGGGTGCCTATATTCTGCAGCATACCTTCATTGCGTAGACCAATGTCATACTTCTTTCTTTAATTAAGCTCTTTTCACATTTTTTATGCTCTAGAAATCTGAATTCACCCACCCACAAATTCTGAATGCCTTCATAATTTAAATACATTATTAGAATCTACCCAGACTTCTTTTTACCAACCTATTTACTGCCCATATCTACATTTTAACAGAGCCTTATATAGAACTTAGGCCAAGGAAATTATACAAAAGTATTAAAGTTTATATTTAAAATTTGCATGAATATTTAATTTATACAAAATTGTAATTGCTAAAAGCAAGTTACTTATTTTTGAGCCTTTGACTTTGAAAATAACAGAATTGAATGTCAATTGAGCCTACAGTATGAACTTTGAATAATCACTTACATTCTATAATTGTATATGAAAATTAGTTAATGGCAGTTTCAGCTTCCTAGCTGGATCAAAATTCATTTTAACTATCCATAATTCAATCAGATTACACCTTGTTTTACATATTTTAATAGAAGCTTTCTTCTGGTTATTTTACAAATTATACATGCAAATTATGTATTAAATAATTGATGAAGCACCTTGTTTTGCTTGTAGCTATAAGGGATGCTTTTCTTCACAAATATATTTAGGCAGTAGTTCTTTTCACAGCAAGATTTTTGCATCGTATTTTAAAAGATATTTAAACTCCTGCTGTGATGAGGGCTTATTTAGAAACACCAGGTATAATTTAGTAACCTGATTTATGAAGCAATTCATACAATATAGTGAATAGCTTTGTAGAAGAATTTCATTGCACAGGGATACTAATCTTCTCTGAAAATTCCAAACTCTGAAACTCTTGAGTAACTCTGTATTATTACAGTCTGTGATAGGACAAAGTATATCAGGGTAATTAGCCTTCCTGTTTTATTAATGCTTTATGAAGCTGTTAGAGGTTAATGCTGCACTTATTTTTTTCCTACTGCCCAATTTCATCCCATAATACTTGGTAACAAGGGGAAATAGAGTCATTAATCTTTTACTAGACATGAAGTAAATGGTGTAATGGAATATTACATATTATGCATTATTTACAATTATATGTATGCATGTACTTAGGTATACATAGGCATATAGAACAAGGGTATTTTAATATTAAATATTCCAGATCTATCCCTTAACCTTTTGTATAAAAGTGCCAGTGTTTTAAATGTTGCTTCCCTCTTTATTTTATCTCTAACTGAAAAATTAACATAAGCTCAGTATTTCTGTAAAAAAGACGTTTTGAAATAAAATTGGTTATTGGCAGACAGGCTAGGCCCACAGGATCTTAGAGACTTAAGCCTTGTGTTTCCTAACCTTCTAAGTACCACATTAGTAAGCTATAAACAATCCTTTCTCTCATTTGAAGATATGCACAATATAAATGCAAATTTGAAAAAATGTTGTTCTTTTCAAGCTGTGAGACTTGAACAAATGAAAAATAGCTTTCATGATTGAAAAGGCTGGGGAGTTCATGATACTGTGTGAGCACTGAAAAATGAGAAACATTTCAGTGCCTGTAAATTAATATAGCACACTACAACACTTAAGCACAGAGTAACTTTCCCTGGAAACACTGAGATCTTCAGAGAGAGCTTCAATAAAAACTAGAAAGAGACACCTTCACATTGATCTCAGAACACAATAACCTTACTCTGAAGAATCTCAGTCTTAAATGCATATATTTCAAAGGCCTCCATTTTCCTCATGAAAGAAGAGATATATCTGCCACTAAACTCAGAAAATGCTGAAGAGACGCTCACTAAAGGTCAGAAAAGAGCTACAGAGGAAGTCTGTCAGTTTTCACCCTTGAGTTGCAATGCTTCATAAAGAGCCTGGGAAATAGCAGCCTTAGAAAAGCAGTCGTATTTGTAAATGGAAGTCCTGATTTCCACAATTAGGAATTTCTCTTTTTAAAGGGCACAAAGCAGTTAACACTATAAAACACAATGTTAGTGAGTTTTCCTTCAAAAAATTATTGAAGCACGCCTCTTGCTGTACTGGTATTCTACTCTTGTATCCTTGCTTTGTTTTTGGAACCTACGGCAAACTGATCACCTGAGTGTCAGAACAGGGCAAACACCCCACAGTTTTGTTAAAAACACTTGAAAACACTACTGAAGACCTCCAAATAAAAGCCCAAAAGATGACAAACTTTTCCTATCTGCTTTACTTGTTTTAGCTGGCAGTGAGACCAATTAAAAAGAGATAGTGATGTTATATTTATTTCTCCAGTGCCTTTAAACTTCTGCTTCTTGAAAGGGCACAGGCCTTTGGAATTCTGCAGAACAAATCTACTTCCTAGCAGATTTCTTTAAAAAAATTTCTAGGGTGTTTCTATATTAGTGTCTGCATTTTATTTCTATCACTATCTTTTTAATGTAGCTTCACAGAATATTTGCAGTATTCACAGCAAAAAACAGACTGCATATTGAGGGCACACAGTATACAAATCTAGGATGTTTTGATAACAGCTGCCTGTAATTACGTGGGTAGCTTTTTTTGTATCATGTTTATCGGTGATCAATCTCATCACTGATACAAAGTTTCTTAAATTAATGAGAGTATGAGATGTTATATTTGATTAACATAAACTAATGTAGATTAGAGCATAACTTGAGAGTGTGAGATAGATTTGATGCTGTGTAGTTGCTTTTTTAAAATTTGAAACTGACAATTATCAGAACAATTAATTTTTAACAGTATTTTTTACCATTATTTGTCTCTGACACAGCATATAATAAATAGCATGTAAAAATCCAAATCTATTAAGGAATGCTTTTTCACATGTGAAAACTCAACACAATACAAGCTCTAAAAAAAAAAAAAAAAAAAAAATTAGTGGAAATTTTTCCATTATGTGTGCATTTTGAAAATAATAATATGGAATTCTTATATAGGTTTTCAATGATCCTAACATAATTTCTGAAAAATATGCTAAAAATTTATTAAATAATAAAATATTTTTGGGGAAAATATATAAGGTGATTTAAATTTAAATATAATAATCAGAAATTGCATTGATATCATGACAAGCTATCAATTTCACTACAAAAATGTAGTAAGTAGCAATAATTTTTCCTTTTATATTTGCGACTTGAGGTGACCTTCAGCAGTTGTCCTATCTGTTTGTTAAGTTGATTGCACATTGGTTTGCAGCTGATTTCTAAGTATTGATCTTCTCAAAATATAAAAGCGCTTAAATAAATTGGTTTTTGCTAAAGTAAAAGAACAAATCAGTCAAAAAATTGTACTCTTAAATGCTACTTTTAGCCCTTTATTGTCCTTCTTAGGAAAATACTCTTTCATCAACTAAAGAACAAAATTTGACTATTCTTCATATTGTGCCTATCAAAGTACATTTACCAATAGTCAAACATCAAGAAAATTATATTGCCAGTTTATTTAAAATGTGTGGAATGTATTGCTAAGCAACAAATTTTCAAAATTTTTAATTTTACATTGCAATCTCCTAAGCCATTTTTCTCAGAGTTCCCCAACAACAACATAAATGATGACTGCTGCTATTCTTTCTTTCTTAGCAATGTAATCCTATTTTGGTATTAATCACTACAGCTTCAACAGTATGTGTCATTAATTCAACTTAATGTGCTGCAACCAATCGATACTTAGTCTGTAAACTCATTTGTTCTTTGGCTCTACATCACAAAAATAATTGTTGTAAAGTAGCTCTTTTAATCATCTTCAGGGTGAAGAACTGTTTAGGTAAACTTGGTAACTCAAGTCTCAGAGAATGCATTAATGATCTTCAAAGTATTTAACATGGTTTTCCTTAGTATTCTAAAATACATTTTCAAGTAGTCTATAGAAACCTGAAATAGCTTTTGTGAAGAACAAGAGGTTTTTACTTAGTGAATGCTTACAGAATTCACAGTTTGTAAAACACAGTAGTTCACACAGACCATTTTGCAAAATGAGGTTAGGTCAGTCAGTACTCGGTAATTACTACGAAAAGTTAACACGATTCAATATGAATGCCATATTTTTAAAAGAATCATTCTGACTTTGTTGTTAATCTTTGTTATAGTTTCAGACTGGACATTCCCTGCAGTTTGCTGTGTCATGCGGCAAGCCACTCTCCACGCTGCATTTTGATATGAGCAAACTCAGGAAATCAGCTCTCCCAGGCACTTCATTCTCACTGCTGCCTTCCCCTCCTAGTATTACTGCACTGGCAGATTTGCACACACCACATAAACTGTATAATCATTTCCACTTTTCACCTGATATGATATCCCTCAAATCACTGAACTTCCTTGGCATTTACTGTGAGCTTGATGCATTCCTGTGTTCTGTCCTCCTGCTGGAGAGGAGGTGTGGAACTCTGTGACTGCAGCAGAAGGTTGGTGGCATTAGGGGCTTCTTGGGCAATCTGCTCTCCTAACCCTCCTCTGTTTCTGGGCTGCAGAGGGCACAAAGATTTGCAGAGGTGCTGGGTAGCAGCACTGCAGTTACAGCCCTGCCTTCCCAATATTCTGTGTACTGGTATCCTGAAGACCTGTACTCACTTCTTATCCTTTGCATGTAGCATGACTAGCAGTAACTGCCTGCTATGTAGACTTGAAGAGATAAAATACAAGGATCTTCTATTTTACTAGGAAATGAGATTTTTATAAGGACTATGGCTGCCTAATTATGGTCTGTCCTTGCAGCTCACTTCATTAGGGCTCTCCTTCTCTTGGATGTACAGGATTCTCCTGCACAATCTCTCTGCTGTAGAGATAATGCTCAATATGTTTAGAGATGATAATCTCCCTCTGACAGATTTGCTGGACAGAAATATAACCATGAAAACATTCATACAAGAGACAGCAATCAAAACTTTATTTTTATTTAATCAGTCACTCTGTCCTTGCTCCTCTGAGAGATCAGCTTCAGATGACCAAGGGGAAATATCCTGTCTGGATCTGGCCAGTGTTTGTGGCAGCTCAAGCACTTAGAGCACGAAAACTGCCTGTCCCGTGTGTTTTTGCCCAGTTTACTCTTTCACATCTTTGCCAAGTGCAAGGTATGGATGAACCAGGACCATATTTTACTTCAATTTTCTTTCCTATTATTTTCTCATTATCTTGCATATATTAATCACAATTCAACTGCAACTGGCTCACTGCTAAAGGGTACTGCCTAGCAGGAATATCTGGCAAAAAACTAACTTGATATATTTCCTTCAGGTGTACCAAAGAAGAAAAAAAAAGACCAAAACAAAACCAAACAAACCAACCCAACAAAAAAAACCATGAACCAAAAAAACCCCACAAACAAATAAAAAAGAACCCCAACCCCATGAAAACAAATAAACAAAATACCCCAAAAACCAACCAAAAACCCAACCAAAAAAACCCCAAAACCATAAAAAACCCAAACCAAAACAAAAACAACTGAAAAACTCTCTTTCTTCCCTAGGGGTTGACAAAATATATAATGAATTTTCTTTCCAATTAGAGGCCCTACATCTGAAAGCCATGCTTTGCTACCTGACTCTTCATAAAGGATGACAGATCTGAAAGAAAACATCCAGGAATCCAGCCACATCTAGGAGGAGGAGAGTGAACTATGACTGTACACGACTGAAATACTGAAATCCTGTCCTGCATTCCACAGGGAATTATCAGTAATATTATTATCATTGGTAACACTGGTAACATTTTCTACCTAAATCCTAACAGTCTGGAGCCACTGTGAAATGCTTTTTGCAGCTGCCTGCAGGTTCTGCTTGGGAGGAAGAGCTGTGGGAAAGCTGCAAGTCCTCGGATGCACAAGGTATGCTCTCACAGCATTTGCCATGATGATATTTGCATTCCATTTACCCCCCATAAGCCAAAAAGCCAAAACTAAGCCTTCTGCTTTATAGAGAGAGAATATTAAAAAGATCTAACATACAAAAATGGTGAGAGGTGTTAGTATTTGATGTATCTTTAAAAAAAAAAGTGCTAATTGTTGGCAAATGATAATATCCACACTTAACACTTCTCTGGAGTCAAATCCCCAATTATCTTTCCTGTCTGCATAAGTATGAATAGGAAAAATGGCTAAATACTTACAGCTTACATCAGAAAGGACATCAAAATACATTTGGATCCAACTTTTTGTATTTTAATAGTTTTTAAAAGCTTTATATATCTGAAAGTAATGGCAGTAATAGTAATGCACTTCTTAGATTTATGTTGGAAAGACAGACAAGATAATAAAGTTTTACAAGTCAAAACACAGAGAAAATAAAGACGATTTTCATTTGAGGTAAACAGCAGACTGCCGTATAATAATTTCTTCCATTGCCTGTCTTACTTCCCCTTTCTGTAATTACATGTGATGTTTGACAGCATGTACTCTGAGAGCGTAAGCAGAGATCACACAGCTCCCAGAAGTAACTTATAAATCAGGAAATAACCACCCATTCAGATACAGACACCAAAGAGATGGATCAACTTTTTCTGCTACACCTTGCAGAAAAACTTCCCTTTGAGTGCCACAGCATCAGTGTGCAATATTTAAAGCAGAAAATTGTCATGACTCTTTTGTTCCAGTGAGCATACCAAAAACTCACTTTGCATTGAGCAATGCATGACAGAAACACAGAGAAAAAAAACGTATCCCCTAGACATCAGCTTTCAAGACACCCATTCTGTCTGCACTTGCAGAATGGCACCCAATGAAGCAAACACAGCATAGGTTTCACTTCATTCAGTTATTACATGAGGAATTAATTTATCTGAATACATCTTAGTCATTACATTAGCACTTTTAATGAGTTCTGTGTGAATGCTGGCCTAACCTCTGGCTTTTATTTTTCTTTTCTTTTCTTTTCTTCTTTTTTTTTTTTTTTTTTTTTGGCTAAGGGACTCTCAGCTTTCAAAATTAAAAAATATCCTCTTTTTCTCAATTCAAGACTTGTCTAATTAATGGAGAAAGACCACTCAGGATATTAGTCAAATTGCCAGTTCAGAGAAAGTGATGCTCAAAGAAACTAACAACCTCATAGTCCCACAGATAGCATTTTGATTTTAGCTTTATGCTTTTCCCAGGGAAAAAAGGTGTAAAGGGACCAAACAGATGTCATTCCAGATGATGTAATCCCCTCATGTAATGAGGGGAAGGTGATGTTGTGATCTCCATCGTCTTCAGAAGCTGGGAATTACGGTAGTTCTTAATTCCTGCTGTGCAAGACAGGAAAGAGCTGTCACCAGACAAGGGTAAGGGAAGAATTTAGCTGTGATATTGAGTGAGGGGAAGAAAAAAGAACACAATGTATAAATTTAGATACAGAAAATTCTCAGATACCTTCACTGTCCCCAGTACTGAATTGATGAAATCTGTATGGTATGATTCTGCCTGGATTTCCTAATTTGCCACGTGTCTCTGAATTCTAAATTTCCCAATATTCAAAAACACTGTGATATATAAAATGCAGGGGGGTTTCTGCACACCATATTTTTCAGAGTTTACATCACCATGTTCTCCTTTCTACACTCAGTGGTATATTATCAGTGGAATTCTAATTCAGTGACAATTGAAAGCATAATAACAATTTTATGACCACAGAGCCCCAAAAGCTCTCTCTTTGATTTGCATATTTACAAGGATTCCAGAAGATATACACAGTCACTAAAAATAAGGGTATAAACAACTTACAGACTGAATTTTTGTGGTTGCTGTCTTTGCTGGGTAACATCTTGACTCCTCTTGATTTCAGTTCAATTGCTTTTTTTACTGAAAAGATAAGCAAACAAGCAAAGATAATTCATTATTAACCCTCATTAAAAGGTCATATAGCAGCAAAATAATGTGGTACAATAATACAAAGTTATATAGGAAACCTACAGCAGATTGAAATAACTGCAGCTTGTGTGATAGACCAAATAAATTTTTGTTTTTATTTAATTTTACAAAAATACAAACATTTATCATGTTTCAGAAGATGGTATGTTTAAACAGATATTATTAGGATTGGCAATATTTTCAATTCAAGTTTCTTTATGTTCAAAGAAAAGAACAGCTTGTCCTAATTACAGGTATGGATTTCCTGTATTTGCCATTCCATACAAGGAAATCTTAAATATTAAAAAAAAAAAATTCTTACACAAAAATGTACAGAACATTATCTATACATATTCAAGGAATACAAGTCTTCAATGTGCTTTTCACACTTGCTTTTATTTGATTCACTTTTCATCAGGAGACATGTTTTTATTCAGTTTCCTAAGGAGATGAACACAGTGTGTTGCATTGTTTGGCTCACCTAAACCCTTTTGAATCTACAGGGCAATTTCAACTGAATTGGAAAGAAGAGAGTAAGAGAGTAAGTGCTCTCAAAGGGGCAAAGTTTTGTGAGAAAGAACAGATGCATCATAGGTTTAATATCTTTTTTCTCTGTTTAGTCAGCTGAATGGCTGATAAACTCCAGCCTATCCCTTTTAAGTAGTTAGGGAGCCATAGGTGGGATCAGGAGCCAAGTAGGAAGAGGCATGCAAAGACAGCAGTTCAGCTATACAAGGAACACAGGGTAGATTTTAATTGTAATGGTAAGAGAAAAGGGTAGAAATATAGGACAGCTTCACAGGATATTAATTCTGTGGGAACAACTTGAGCAATGGAAAGTAAAATCAGATGTAGAAAATAATAGTGGAACAAGCCTGAACAATTTGAAACTATTGTGTCAAAATAGCTGATAACTGACTGTATCAGAATGCTAATGAAAATATCATGATGCATGTCAGTTTACAAAAATTACAAAAACCTGTAAGCCTTCCCTGATTCATATAAAATGCTATTTTCCTAGACCTCGAAGGGGTTACTAATCTCAAAATGCATTTATTTATCCAAGATACAAACAGAAACAAAAATTCAACTTAAACATTTCTTATATAGAAGTAATTAGTACCTCACAGTATATAAATTCATACTACGGAATGTCAGTTATACTTTTTGTCATTACATGGCATAAATTTTGTAACTACTAAAATATACACTGATCCGTATGCAAATATTTCTAAGAAGGGAAGTGGTAGGAAGCAAGATGTCCTAAAATATTGCATGATTCCATTGTATTTCTTTCTATATTGCAACTTCAGAGCAAAGGTGGCTTTTCTTGACTACTGAAATTGAGCAAGTACTGCAGAAAGTACATTCTGTGCTATGTGCAAGTGCAGTCATTCATGCCTAAAGCTGGAAAACAGGTGTTCAAATGATGACAGAGGATTGAAACACAATTGTAGCTGAACAGTATGAAATGGTTATGATAGCAGTGTGGTGTTTTCTTCTAAGGCAGGAACTGTACATTATACAGAGGCATCAATGCAGACAATAAGATTAATATCCTCAAGGCCTTTTGGAAGGGTAAACTTCAAATATAGAGTTTTATTTGAATAAGTTTCTAGATTTAGGTACAAAAATCTCCATCAAGTGCCACCTTATGTACAGTTTTCCAGTCTGTGTAACAAGTCTGTTAAAATTATTCCATATTTAATGGGAAATGAACAACGCAGTTCTTGCAGTGAATATCTGGGATATTGTCTAGAGTTGTGGTCCCTCCATCAGTATGAATTTCTCAATTTACTAATATCTGTGTCATGTAAAACATGTCAGCAGTTCTTTGAGGATTCAGAACCCATATTGCTTACACGGCTAAGTAGTAGTAAAAACATTGAATTATTGTGTAATGGACAAAAAAAAGAACTGTATTCTCCTTTTCTTTGACATGACACAATTTTAGAGTAAAAATTGCAATCATCACTCAAATATCCTTGTGACATTTCACTCTTAAGGGCATTTGTTATACATATTTTAAGCACACTTCTTGTGAATGAAGAAAAATTATACTCACCAGCTTTATTTGAAATACAGAGAGATCACAACTTGAAATAAGAGGTTTTGACTTGATATATGAAAAGCTTTTTGACTGTCATGCCTTGAAACAAGTCCTGCAGCTTTTATCCCTGCATTTTTTCATATATCAAGAAAAAGGCATTCTGTATCTCACTGAGAGGATGTTAGGGACAGGATTCACAATACTTAAGATCAGTCATCTAAATGTATGTTGTATGAAGAGAAATACATAAGTCAAGGGGGTGATTCACCCCCTTCTAAGACACACACAATGAATCCTCCTCTGGAGAGGCCTTTTCCTCTCCATAAAACAACAGAAACATAAAATATTGCTGAAGCCAGATCCCTACACTTTAGAGAGTAAACCTTAGGTGGAATGAGCATTTATGCCTGGAAAACTTTTACAGCCAAATGTAAGTAAACATCTGGGGTCCAAGAGGTTAAATAAGATAGTTTGATATACAAAAAGCAAACTTTTGCCTCTTTTATACTTGAGTGTGTAAGTTTTTGCATGTGCCCTGTATGGTGTTTTATTGTAGTTTTAAAAGGTAGTAAGCGAGCATAGGCTCTATAATAAAAGCTGTTCAACATCTGAAAAAGAAACAGAGACTACTGCACACTGTGGTTTGAGTGAACTTGTTCAACCTCTCCTGTAAATAAAAGAAATACTCTATATTGGGTGTTTTATAACAATTGAAATCCCATTTAAATGTCTTTTTTTTGTGGCACTTCTCTTTAACTTCCCCATTACACCTTCATTAAAAATATTTTCCTCATTTCAAAGATGATTTTTTATTTAACAGCACAAAAAGAGGAATGGGTTTACATAAATAATATCAGAATTGAGCAACTCTTCCCAACTTTTAAGTGATTACTTTCTAAGACCTACACAGCCTTCTGCTGTCTTCGTTTAAACATTCAGTTAAGCTTACTGAATTAGCTTGCTTCACCTTTTCTACTCATTATAACTTCAAGAGTCTTTTGGAGTTGAGTTACCTATTCAGGGAGGAGGGCAGAGAGCTGAGTGCTAGAAGTCCATGACAATCTTATCAGGCTACTGGAAAGCACCAGTGGCATTCCTTAAACTTTATCTACAGTTGAAATAAACTCAGCCATGAAAGGAATATATGCCTGGTCTTATTTGAATGGATCATGAAAGTAAAATTCTCAAGCTGCAAATCTTCATTCAAATCTACTCTGATTTCTATGCAGCTCTTAGTTTCTAACATATTTGAACATTTGTGAAGAAAATGCATTTTACCCCAACTTGGGTGACATAATATGTTTTTCCTCAATTACCCAAATACATGAGTATCTTGCCAATTTTTCTTCCTGCACGAAATAACCTCCAAGACCTCAAATACTGGCTACCACTCAAAGCTAAAATATTCTGACATCATCGGCTGGTACTTCCTCAAGCTGCTCTGCTGCTGGTCTGCTGAGTTCAGCTCTTGGCTGCCTTTCACTGCAGATTTTTCCTAGGTACAGATATTTGAAGGTGAAGAGGAACAGCATATTGCCCAGTATCTGGTGATCATAAGAAGCACCTTTCCTGTCCAGTCTGAAGCTCCATATTACTATAAGGAATCTATGTAGATATATTTGAAACGTACTCTGGTTTTGTCACAGTACAGAAAAAACCCCAATATTTTCAGTATTTTTAATGTAGGATAGATAATTTTTTACAAAGACTTACACTTCACTTTGAATGTTTTGCAGAGTTCAGTAAAATACAGTGATGTGTTTGCAAGAATATTCATAGGATTATTCTGGAATTTATCTCAGTACAGTGCAAAATTCATCAATCTCATTTTGCTTTAGTTTCACTGCTCTGTTTCTTTTCAATCTGAGTAATCCTATTGTAAAACAAACAATTCAGATTGCAGAGTCCACTCCAGGGCTTTATTTGCTTTGCCCTACTGCCTTATATTTCCTCATTCTCCTCCAAAGAGATAATTATGTGAATACTATATGTTTTTGGTCCTGGAAAAAAATAACCATCTCTGTTCTTTTCAGATTATACTTATTAATGAAACATTTCTTTCTTATTACTCAAAGTCATGTGAGATCTGTAAACAGATCGTTATCTGTTTCTAGGTTTTCTTCTGCTTCACTATGGCCTGTTGTACCACGAATTATTTCTAAAAGTTTAGTATTTATGAGAATAAGAAAAAAGAAATAATTCTTAATCTGAAGGGAATTCTATAATCATTTGGTTGATAAAACAAGATTCCACACTCAATAACCTGAGGAGGATCCCAACAAGCTTTTCCTCTCAGCTGCCCACATGACTTTTTGCAGAAGCATCACAGATTCTGTAGGATCTCTAGTTTAAACCAACTCATTGGAATAGTCCATTCCTTTTCTGTTTCTCTATTCCCTGCCTGAAGAGTATTCTGTGTAATACACTCTCCCAGTGTTCTCTCCCTAACAGCTTTCAAAATCTTCCCTACTAATCGGTATTACAACTCTGGAGAGCTTCACAGCAGGCACAAATGTTTCTACTATATGGCTACCTGTAAAAGCTGTAGTTCATGAGCAGTTGGCTTCCTTGTTCCATCAATTCAGCAAAGTACTGCCTGTCACTACCAGACCTTCCACCTGCTCCCTGTGCTGGAAATCTCTGCGTGCGGTACTAGTGAAAAAATGGCACCAAGATAAATTGTTGTCACAATAGATTTTTACACAAATCTTTCTCATTCTATGTGTATAAGCTGACCCAGCTTCTGAAAGTTTAAAAAGGAGCACAGCCATTTGTTTTCCATTAACCTTCTCTATGTCTCCTAGCTGGCCCCCTGCCCTGATGGACTGCCTTAGCTACTATGTGCCTTCAATGTATGATATATCATAATAAAAGCAGTCCAGAAGGCATCAAGTCTTCAGTGGCTGCAGATATTCTCCACAGTTCTGGAAAATTGTAACAACACAATTTGCTCTATGAATATACAGCGTTGCAGAACATACTGGATAGTAGTTTGTAGGAACTGTCTCTAAAAATAAAACATAAAATGAGATCCACTTAGTTCCTTGTTTGAATGCCACTTCAACCATAGTCTTTTGAATAGCTCTGGGGAGGGTAACACATGCCAAACAATGGCTGAAGTCTGAATTGTTGCTACTAAATTAGCATCTTCTTAGTGCTGATATCACGAGGCAGCTACTTGTGTGCCTTTTCAGCAACATGTTACTAGACACTTAAGAAAGAATTATTGCCTGTAGCAGTCCCAGACTACATATTTAACAGTATTTCTATTAACCACAGAAAAGAACGGTCAAAAAAGATGGTGGATTATCTCCTTGTTGATGTTTTCATATCAAGACTGGTTTACTCTCTTGATAATAAAATTTAAGAAAATATAAAGTATTGTCTCAGTACCACTTAAAAGAGAATTATATTCAGCATCACTTAAGAACTAGAAAATAATAGATTTTTCTTTTTAATTTTATCAATTTCTTTTACTGTGTTTCTTTTTAAATTCACTCTAAGTAACAATTGTAAATGAAACCCCTGACTAAAAGCACCATGTATCAAGGAAACACTGCACATTCTTTTCACTTATTTAAAACATAATTTCTAGGATTTTAAAGAATATGTAGAAAGGACAGACATGCATTTATAGGCAGACTTAGTGAATTGTGAAAATTAATTGAAAGAACTAGCAACTGAAAGTTATTGAAGTTATTTCACTTATGGTTTTCCGCTAGTATACATTTATTTCAGCAGCCTCTATTATATTCATTGTTTGACTTCAGGATTATCTGTTAGTTAGATCCTGAATTACTGAATGTAGTCAAACACAACAGATAGATAACTTGTGGTAGATAATTATCAAAATACCTAATACCTCCTTCAACCTCTCTGAAAACTTGCCAAAACCAGAATACTTTATTTGAAACACTCTGCAACAAAGACCTGAGTTGCTGTGAAAGCAAACACAGCCATTAATCATGTTTTGCTTTGGAAGTTTTCTTATTCTATTCAATTTCTAAGAATTTTGAGATAAACATTTAACTTAAGCAGATCAGTTTTAGCTGTATAGCTAAAGGTATTGTGGGGTTCTTTCCTCCTAAAAAGAAAACAAAAAAAAATTTTGAAACCCCTTCTGTTCAGGCAATAAGTAAAAGCTAAACAAGCATACTGTACATGCTGTAAATATACAAAAGACCAGGGGATTCTTCATCACACCTTTTAAGTCATTCTGTGTACACTGATCAGTTTTGTTTCTGGGTAGTGCTGGGTTTTCATCTCCCAGTGAGCCTGTTAATGATACTTCACCTCTGGGGAATTTGCACATTTATGAAGCACTGGCATAAGACAAATCATGTTCTGCAACTCCCTCTCAATATGCAAAGGGTCTTCATGTATTAGCACAGGTGAGGGTGGAGGAATTTAAATAAAAAAAAGATGTTGACAACCAAATGACTGTAACACCTTTTCCCTCATGGCAGTGCCACCAAGGAACAAGGCAGAGCAAGAACTGCATCCAATGATATCTACTGAGAGTGTTCCCTTCCAAGAGATGAGACCAGTGTTGCTGGTATGGCAGACATGAGGAAGACAAGCCAGAACATGCCACTACAATGTAATTTTTTCTGATGGTTTTCAGGGCCATTCAACATCATGCCTCCTCCTGACAAGAAAATCTGAAACTACAGAAAAAAACCCATAGGCAAACACAGAGAAATTGGGACATAAATATTTTTATTGATGGAATCAACATCAAAATACAAAAAATCAAATGAAAATTACAAGGGATGTGTGGAGAACAAAAAACAACAAACACCAAAACAAACCCTTCATTTGAGACCTAACTACTTTTTAAACTTTTAAATTTTTCTTTAAACTTCTACTCTAATCTGATGGAACATGGGACAATAAATATGATTCAAGACAAAATCTAAGCACCAATCATTTTGATACATCTTTTACACTACAGTCTTTTATTTATAAATTCAGCTTGCCAAGAATTTTAAAACTATACTTACTCGATGCATTAAGATGTGCAATTCTAGTACAGTGCTAATTTTTTAATACCAGTCAGCTGGTTTTCTTGAACATGCTAAAAATAAGGCACTAAATACTGCTAAAAAGGCAAGCTAGAAAGATCTGAAAAAAATTGCTGAACAAATGAATTAATTATGCATAGCTTTAAATCCTGTTGGTAGTTCCAATATTTTAATGAAATAAATTATAATAATTCTGTTTGCCTGATCAAAGATCAAACAAAGAAAAGAAAATTAAGTTGACTGCTTGTTAGTATTAGTTTTGGCTGACTGGAAAAGGCCAAGTTACAGCAATAATATAGCTGTGGAAAGATGATAATAAACATGATGTTAATTTGATATGAGGTGAAAAAAATAATTAAAGGATCTGTAAGTTAACTATAAAAAAAAGTCTGATAATATGAATTCTTACTAGGAAAAGAAAAAAGTTTCTCACCCATTGTTGCTTAAAGAGGTGTGTTATGCTGCCTCCCATGCCGACTTGCTTTCAAGAAGGCAGTGATGCTGCTAAATGTGCTAGGTTAATGTGGTGATTTAACACCAGATGGAAATTAAATTCCAAATGAGCCACTCCCCTACTTTAGGTGACCTTTCTTTGAGAAGGACACTAGACTAGGTGAATTTCAGAGGTCTTTTCCCAACCTCTGCTATTGTGCAATTTGTGGCATTAGTAGGCTACTCCAGCTGAAAATATTTTTATTTCTGCTTGGTTTTCAAATGCACATATAATATAATTACTAATGCTGTGTAATAAAAAGGACTTAATGACACTGTTAGATTAACCTGATTTTTATACCACTCTGAATTTTCATCCTATGGGTCTTGAAATCTTTCTCCTATGTTTTAACACAATTTGTGTTTATATAACTAACATAGGGATTTATTTAATTGCAATTGAGCCTGATAACATAGATAGCTATGTAATTAATAATCTCTCATATAATTCAGAAATCTTTGTATTAAAGACAATTTAAAAATTTATAAACCTACATTTCAAAATAATTATTTAAATCAAGAAGGGAAATTTCTGTAAATGTAAAATTTTGAATTGCAATGATACCTCCACTTGTCATTCAGGGAAGTTTACGCTTATACCCAGTATCTTATGTACTATGCATATCAAGAGAGACACTTCTGAAATAACCATCTCTCCAGATATTTCCCAAAGCTTTAACTGCTTGTTGAATATTTATCTAGAGATAAGCTATATTGAAGAAGTACAAAAGCTATTTTCCAGCGTATGTTACATCATCCCAAACTTTTCCCTTGTTTTTCTGTTGATTCATAGTTTTCCAGTGCATCAGCAGGATAAATCATATTGTTTCTGTAGACCAAATTTAACAGGCTTAAGACACAGAGATAAAATAAGCAGTGCATTTACATTCATAGTCACCAGTAGCGGTATTATATATGCATCCTTGGTAAACTTTGGAAAAAAATAAGTTGTAAGTGAAGAGGTTCACATACTTGTTCTGAGTTGCCAAAATAAGATGAAATTTCAGAATTTATTTTCTGAAAAATCAATTTTTTTTTTAAAACTAAAAGAATTATATATATTAAATGCTTTGTTCCATAAGAATGCCATAGTCACTAGAAACATATAGTTGTTCCCCACACTTTCAGGGAAAAAACAGAGATGTCTAACTCCTAAAGGATTTGATGGTGTGGGGGTAAAAGGGTTGAAACAGCTTATATAAGTGCAAAATTTAAAAGCACAAATAAATTAAGAAGCTTTTTTATTTTCAGGGTAACTGCCATGTCTTTCAACTTGAGTAATGATTTATGAAGCACAAAAATCAATGAAGAATCCATTCTGAAAAATTGCATTTTAAAAAGTATCTACATGAGCATAAGTAGAAATGACAACAACATTGATATCCTCTTGTCTTCTTTTGAAGTTGTAGATGCAAATATATGCAGGAGCCTGGAATATAATTTGTACTATACTATGGCTGAGTCAAATTTCCAAACTATGAATGTAGCTTCTGGATAAGAATTAGATTTTGAATAATGAAGGAAGACAATGTTTAGATAGTAGCCTGCCTTTTTGTGGAATTGACTTTCTGCAAGTTGTATTCCAGGCATGTTTTCAAGTGAGGATCAGTTTGACTGCAAAGAAATTTATTATAAAAAAAGTGAGCAAGCAAATACATATTTAGAGTAAACTGCATTGTGAAGCACACAGTTTTACCGAAAGCAAATCCATGGAGGCATCTGATCACACAAGGAAAACAGATATTCAGTGTAACAGCAGAAGTAATATGAGTCAACTTTTTACTATGACTGTGATATTTAAACATAATTATCAAATTCCACCACCACTTTAGTAATGATTAAAGGTAAAGGGTTTGTTTGGTGCACTTTTACAGGTTTCCTACCTTGAAACTGAGCATTAAATCCCTTTCGTCGGTGATTGCTATCAGATGTAAAATGGAGTCGTAACCAGTTCTTACTGCTGATAACTGGAGAAGGTAGATTCATACCACTCAACCTGGAAAAAGAAAAAAAAATCTTATATTAATGGTAAAAAAAATAAATCATGTGGAAAAAAAAACCCAAACCTCAAAATATGTTAAAACACAATGATTCACTGTCATCTAATCTCAATGTATTTCTAGCTAAGTAACTTTTATGTTGAGAGAAATATTGGGGGGGGGGTGTCGGGTCTCATTACAGCTATCCATTTTATGGTAAAGCTTGTATTTTCAAACTATTTTTTCACTAATTAAAGAAGAAAAGCAGTCTTGTGAGTGTGTGTGCACTCAAGTGTAGGTGTGCATGGACATATCAAAGTATTCAGCAAAAAACAAGCCTATGTCAAAATCTCATCATCTGACTCCCTGCTGTGGTAGTTACCTCACATGAAGTAAAATCTCAAATACTAAGAAATGTTAAGTAAGGGCTATGAATGTTGTTTAATTTTAGGTTTCAGTGGTAAATTATTGGTACATAACTATGCTGGTAGAACTGATTTTGTGTATGTTAAGTCCTACCCATATTTAATGAAAAAAGAGAAGTCTAAGCACAACTGAATGCAGGCTACCCAACTTGCATTAACTGTGGATATGAAGAAAGTGCACAAAGAATTTTTCTAATAAAGGCAACGGGCCTTTGAACCACATCGGATTATTCCATTGTCATTCATTACACTACACCATTTATTAATGGAGTAGCTACCACAGAGAACCTGATCATATGGAAATTCTTGTCTTAGTTTACCAGATGATAAATTTTTTTTGTTTTGCAGGGTCATGCTCCAGATTTCAAAATTTACCTTCCCCCCCCCCCGATAACTCCGGAGAACTACAGAAAATTAGGTTTCTAGTTTTCAAAAATGTGGATTACTTAAAACAAAAGTCAAACTGATGAATATCAGAAATTCTTAAATAAGATATCTTCTGCAAATCTGAGGGTAGATTTGCCAGTATTAGAGTACATATTTTTGGAGCTAGAAAGTAACCAAATGGAAATGGGATTTAGTCTCTCTCCAAAATTAATCAATATAGTGACATAGATGCCTTTTTTCATCACAGTATAGATATAAGAGTTTCATTAAATATTACAGATTACTAGGAAACTCATCATGTTAAGAAATAAAGATTCTGGAGAAGTCTAGTTAGAATCATGTCTGAGTCCCTTTTCTTTCTGTAATAGAAGAAGACCAACATACTGAAATATAGAAATTCTTAATAGATTTTATTTTCTACTTAGGACATGAAAACTACATCAAAGAAATTTCATTTTTATTTTTAATCTCATTTTCTTTATCTATATGTTAACAACATAAGGGACACCCAAATCCCCCTTAGGCCCACTTGGACAATTCATTTGTCCAAGTACATAAAGTTACTTCTTAGAAACACTGCTTTAGGTTGATTTTCTTTTTAAAAAATAAATATGAAAGTAGCAACATTCTATCTAGCATATCCAGAGTTCTGAATTTTAAAACTGGCAAAACTCTCGGCTGAAATATTAAATTGTAATATGAATTAGATTGTACATTAATAAAAGATTAAATGAACATCATTATAAAACCATGTTCAGAACAGATCTTTCTTTAGTTACATATCTAATAAACAGCTATTTCCCAGACACACAATGCACAAGATATTTTCATGTCTATGTGAACTCTGCAAGGTTCTAAATAGCCTCAAATTTCCCCATCATACTATGAAAGATAATATGAAAATGACACTGAGAGAGTATTTCATGCAACCTATTTTAGCAGAGGTCTAGTTTAGCTAAAATGATGATTTCTTTCCTGCTGAACTCTAGGTAGGAATATGTTTTTTAACAGCAAGGCTGTTCATGTTTTAGTTAGAGAAAGTGAGAAAGGGTAAAAAATCTTAGGGTTCTTGGAAGCAAGTTATGACCAATGATTGGCACAGCAGTGGTTTTTTTCTGTTGGGTTTTCAAAACCTCTTCACTGTACACAAATTTAAAAACCCTAAAAAATTCAGGGAGAGTTAAATAGAAATCCTGTGACTGACACAGGGACTTCGAAAGTGATGCCCCTACACAAAGTACTTCACTCTGTAGCATTCATCTCGTGTAGGTGGGTTGTCCTATTGAAATTTTCAGAGTTTCCAGTAATGGCAGACTCAAAGGCTTGTGGGTATAGTGTAAAATTCCTCTTTACATGTTAATTGACCATTTTCATGGAATTTCTGAAGGATGGACAACCAAAGCTGTGTGTGGAAGAGAGAGGTGGACATGGCTGCTGATGAAAATGGCAGACTGTCACCTGAATTCATACAGAAGGCAGATCTGTATCTCACACAGGAGTTGAGGTATTAGATGAAGCTGGGGTTTTTTTTTCCTTTTTACTCTAGGTGTTTTTTTTCATTTTTTTAAAAAATCATAGAGTAAGAAACAAATTATGTCCATCACACAGTAAATATCAAAATGAAACTAAAATTTAATAACATTATAGGTGTGCTCCTCAGAGAAAAGTAAAAATCTGTCTGTCAAGGAGAGTTCGATTCCAGATCCACAAGCTAGAATATTCCTTCAGCAAAAGACACAATGTGAGGGAGAGGTCCATAGAACACATGTTCATTTATTTTTCTGGTGAACAAAATGCAACTCCATGGCTTGAGGATGTGCTTACAGCATAGCTGCTCTAGTTCACCAATAGAGAGGCTGGACACCACTGCTCAACAGATTCTCAAGGTCACGTTCTCCAGATGGAATGATCTCTTCCAGCCCACAAAGAACAAAACAGTGTTTCACCTGAGGCAGCAGAAGGACGAGGAACATTTCCTCTGAGCTTGACCAAGAGGTGCATCATGTACCACAGTTTGTGACTAAGTGCCCATATGTGTGTTGGTGTGACCACATGTGCTTCCTCTGACTCTGTGTAGTCTTTACTGTCACATGCTGTCTTTTTGTATTAGTTGAGTGTTTACAGAAAACAGATAGAAATTAGAAAATTAGAAAATTTAATAGTGGCACTTCATATCAATTCCTGCTTAAGAGTCTACACTGCTTAAGGTTAAAACAACGGAAAATCATGAAATATTGAAATCATAGAATGGTTTGGGTTGGAAGGGACCTTAAAGATCATCTGTTTGCAACCACCTGTCATGGGCAAAAACACTTTCAATAGATCAAGTTTTTCATAAGCCCCATCCAATCTGGTCTTGAACACTGCAAGGCATGGGGCTTCTCTGGGCACAGAGCTTCTTCCTGGGCAGAATATCTTCAGTATGAGAGTGACGAGACACTGGAATAGGCTGCCCAGGACTGTTGTGTGCTTCCTTGGTCTCTCATGGGATCAATGTAGGCATTGCAAACCACAGGGTCCCAACAGACACTGGGAATGTGACCACCCCTTCTGAGGTGTTCAGGAACTAACGGGCAGGACTTGTGCTGGGAGGTTGCTATGAAAGCAAAGGTGCAACTGAAGAAAAGTTGTCTTTATTTCAAGTTCACACACACAGTATTCATTCCTGTTGCATATGAATATAGGTAGAGTAATTTTAGCTCAAATTAGGTGTTAAATCTAAAATCAGATGAAGACTTGGAACTACTTTGTATCAGGCAAATTATTCAGATAAGGTAAAACACCCCATATTTCTTAATATCAAAGTTCTCCTTAAAGGATTTCATGCTTTGATCTCTATCAAGGATTTCTCCAATGCTGTCTAAAAAGAATATTAAAAGTTTCTCAGTTCCTTTTAGCGGAAGACATTTATTGTATGAGAAGTAATAGAAAAGAAATTAAATTCCTGAGTTATGTTTGATTTCTGCCTTCACTATGAAAAATGGAATGCATTTCTGAAACTGATTTTAAGGTCTAGCACAGATAGACTTAAAAATCTGCCCTAGCCTTAGATAGAAGTGATATCGAATCTAAATTACCTTAATCAAGTGGTTCAAGAACAAACATGTATGCATAAATAATGTTATTTGTGCATTTTCTGGAACTAGCTGGTTAGACTTGCAGAATGTTGAGTTTTCATCTCTGTACTGATGGCACCCAGGACTTTATTTTCTAGCATTGGGAGGTTAAAACTCTCAAGTGTCACTTGGACAAGTGACATATTTGAGTGTTCTAGGCTTAAGAGTATTTGAGGCCATGCACTGAAAGGGACTGAATGAAGCATTAAATAGCTGTTTATTCACTGTGAATCAAACACTCAGTGACATGTTAAATAGCAATCCTGTGGGAAGAAAAGAAACAAACAGAAAATAATATTTCAAATAACATTTTAAGATAGTGCATTTACCTGAGGGCTTAGAATGAGAATTGCACATGGAACATAAAATCTCTAATTTCTGCATACTAAATATTGCACTGTGCTCTACTGAAATAAAATTTAAAAATACACACTTTGTAAGGACAAGTTCAAATTTAAAAAACCACAGAAGTCCTCCAACAAAACCTAATACGCATCAGTTCTGAATACTCCTTCTATTTCTATATTCACTTAACCACAGAAATATTTCTATTCTCTAAAAAGTGTTTATTTTTTAATTTATCTATTAATTTATTTTGGAAATTATGTAAAATATAGTCATGGTTTAGGAATGGTACCACGAAGACTCCAAACCACGCTACTGCTCACTCGCTCTCCACTTCTCCTTCCTTTCCAACCCCAGTGGGATGGAGTTGAGAACCGGAGACACAAAATGTGAAGATCATGTATTGAAATAGGAGCAATTTACTGAAAACAGCAATGAAATAGGAATAGTAACAGCAACAATAGAAAAAGTATAGAAAAAGAGGGTGATTCATATACAAAAATTATCATGGAGACCCGAAGGCAATGAACAATGGCAGATAATGCCAACATCATTTTCATCCAGAAGCCATACTCTTCTTTGGGAAGTCAGAGTCCCTTATCCCTACCCTTGGTAATGCCCTGTGCTACAGAATACCCCGCTAGACATGGCCACAGCCATGCCCCATGCTATCACTGCAAAAAATTAATTCTGTCCTGGCTGAAATAAGGACAAACACTTAATGAGTTTCCGTAACAGGTTAGGAAATGAAGAAAGAAAACTGTACCCTAATTTTCAGCTGAGACCTACCTTCCATTTTGCAATACTCTCAGCTTAAATATTTCTATGTAACCTGTAATATTTCTATGTGCCTGTAGATACAGGTCCAAAAAAGAACTTTCAAGGATCATCACTCACTAATTGACAAAATAACAGGAGTTAGGTTTTCAAGGTGTAAAGTATGATTATTACAGTAAATAAATGAAGACAATGTCTATGCATGGCTGAATATATAGTCTCTCTGTATGTGTTATCTATATTCTATATTTAAATATCTATATTTAGTATAGATATATTAAAAAAAGAATGTTAGATGTTTATTACCTCAAATTTATTGTAACACCAGGATGGCCAAGGCCATATTTGGCTTTAACCAAGAACAAATAATGAGCTGCATTAGCTGTAAGTAAATGTGTAGCTTTGAAAACTGTGTTAGATGGTTTGACACTGAAACATGCAAACTGTGGCTGCAGTTTCACAGATATGAAGTGCTCTGACAAGCAGCTGCTGCCTAAAAGAAGTGTGTTGTTCTTTTCTGTTCTTCCTCCTCCTGCATTTACTACTCCTTCCTTAATCCTTTGCATCTGTATTCCCCTCCTTCCATGTATCAACTTTGATTCTTGCTGGAATTTCTGTGACCTTATTTAAAGACTCTAATGGAAGAAGATTATGCTCTCCTCCCCAGTCCCTCCAGGTGAGACATCTGTATGCCATTTTAGCGAATTAAATTGCTCATGGAAAAGAGAAACAAGTCAGAGCTGACACAAATTCAGTGTCAGGAACAGGAAAAGAAAAGTGAAATGGAGCTGGAGGTCAGGGCTTGGGGGAAGGAAGAATTTATAGATGAATATAAATTGGAGAACAACTCAACAAATAGAAGAGGGGATAGATAGCCTAACAATTTAGACTATTTACAATACCAATGAAGTGAAATAATACTTATGTTTGATAAGTGAGACCAGGTTCTCCCCTAAATAAGAACTATCAGTTTTAGAGGAAAAGTGTAAATCCTCTCTACTTTATGTAGTATTTGAAATAAGAGACTTTTTGTAACAGCTAACACAATCTACAAGGAAACACTTCTACAAGAAGTAGGGGAGAGGCAGAGAGAGAGAGAGTGTAAGGTGCTCTTGTTTAAAGGAATTAGATCCAGCATGATTTTTCTTTGCCTACTTCCTTAACCGTGTATTGTTATACCAGACTCTGTGAATAAATTTACGTTGTACCTTATTACCACTTGGGACAACAATGAATTCAAATCAATGGATATGATTTTGGGTGAGGTTTTTTTTCATCCTAACTTAAAGACATAGGAGGACCTTAACAAATCTTAGCTGGCGAAGTACCCCTAGAAGCTCTCCTGAGAATTGTTCAGGAGAACTGGGTGTGTCCCTGGGAAGCTCAGTGAGACTGACAGAGCTGTTTTCAGGTGAGTCAGGAGCACTAATGACTAATAGTAATACAGAAGGCGATCGGTGGAAAGGAAAAAAAATTGTCAAACATCTTAAGTCCTGATGGACCACAAGGAGTTTGCCAAAGAATTTTATATCAAATACTTTTGTCGGTCGGAGTCTAAGAAAATAGGTAGAATGAAACACAGAATTGAAGAGAGTAAAAAGGATGTAAAAAGGAAAACACAGATGAGTAATGGAATTAGTCCAAGAATAGGGTTTTACCATGACATTGTCAATTTCAATGATTTGGATACTTTCAAATGAGCGGTCTAAGAATGCAGTATTTTTTTATTTGCTGTTTTCCTTCACATTGAGAGTAGAAGGTTTAATCACTAATAAATGAAAGCATACAATGACAGTTCCTCTTCAAAATTAAATAACCCAACATTTAATAAAATACTATGTTCCATAGTTGTTTTATGTGGCATTACTGGTAGTTATTACATTCATTAAGCTCATTACTAACTTCATTGTATAATAAAGAAACTCTATCCAGTAAACATTTTAGATGTATATTTCATGTGGAATGATTCTCATAGAGAGAAAAGTAAGAAGACTACTTTGCCTGTGATAATGAATTTTAAACATTTTACGTAGTCATTATAGAACATTTTGAATCTGACAAAATATTGCTTATTCACTTTGTTCCCTTCTCATGGCACTTATTAACAGCTGTATTGGAACAGACTGAAAACGTATTTAAAAATAAATTAGGAAAACAATATAAAATTCTTTAAGGTCATATCTTTTCTTTTTACCTTAAATAATTAAAGTTTTAAGTAATAAGGCCACAGCCAGACAGTTAAAAATGGAAATGTAAGCAGAAATTTTATATAGTTTCCAAAAACATGTTCAAATCATATGCCCCAAAGATATAGCTTAAGTTCCTTATGTTGTCTCAGCAGTCTACATGTATGCTTTGGCCCAGTGAAATGAGGGTAGATGAGGCTTCATCTTATCTAATTTCAATTGCTGGCAGTGAGGGGTCTCCATCTGTGAGAAGTTCCTTTTATAGACATCGGAGAGAAATAAGTATTTTGGGAGTATGTATCATCTGAGATATTTTAGACTTCCACAGTAGTTTGAAATTAATCTCACCTTGGAATGCAAGAGCTATAGTGAAGAGACCAGTAAATATCAACAGCTAAGCAGCATCCAAGGCATATAAATGCTATTGTAATTCAGCTTATGGGACATGAGATAACTCAGAACTTTATTCTCCAAAGAAAAATTTTGTGCACAAAAGTATCCTGTCTCTTGCGTGTATTTTGATGTACTTCACACTGCACGAGATAGTAGCACATACTTTGCTTTTGGCTAAAGTTAAAGCCAAAGGCAAGAGCTTTTTATGCTTTGTAACTGGTGCTTGGAATAGAGTTTTATTAAGAACATCTTTGTTTATTGATTCAACAGTGATAGCAAATATTTTTCTTGATTACTGTTGTGATATTTAACAAGCATCATAAGGACAATATTCCATGGCATTCTGAATATTGTTCCTTTGGAAGATTATTACCACTCTCAAGCTGATGAATAAAAGAGCAATAACTCCTTATATGTCTGGGGTTCTTGCTGATATATGGCTTTCATTGTCCAGTAAAACTGGAACATTAACTTCTAGGACACCACAATCAATTAGATTTTATTGTTTAATACAATAATATTCCACCCAGGCCCTGAGTTCTGTAAGCCACTTTTCTATAGTGTTCAAGGAGTTCTTCATCCAGAGCCAGAAAAGATAAGTGTAGGGCCCTGAGGTTAAAATGACAGCTACCCTAAGGGAAACAAAAATTTAAAACAAGCTCGCAATTGAACAAATGTGAAACTAAATTGAAGGCATTTTAACTGCTACAAATATATAGTAATTGAGCACTTCAGAGATAAAATTCTGCTTTAAAAGTTGTTCCGTAGCTAAGTGTAATTATTAATAGCTGAAATGATAAAATATAGGTCTTGTAGCACACACAGTATTCTGTTTGTGAGAACTGCAGTTATAGAGTTTTTACTAATATTATTCAGACAGGTATTTTTGTTAACAATCTGAAGACTCCACATTTTTTACTGTGTTCATATCCCTTAACAAATCCTTTAGTGTCCGATATAGACAAAGCTTTAAATTCTTCAATAAAATTCAGAAATTGCTCATCTAAACAGGAGTTGCCAGTTTTAATTTTTTTTTTATTTCTTTAACCTTCCATTATTGTGAATGATTAGCAGAGGATTAAGATCTAACAAGATGTAATGCAAAAAAACAGCTGTATGTATCAATGGCCAGTAACCATCAACCTTATTATAACTGTTCTGAAAAACTCACTTAAATGATATAAAAGCAATTTCCAAAGCAGTTCTTTTTAGGCACTGTATTTTAGGCACTGTATCAAAGTATTCAATAAGAGATTTTGTACCTACTACATCAGGTACATCAGGTACCTACTACGCTTCTCTGTTGGGAAAGACTATTCTGTGCTGCTCTATAATATTTTTTCGTTTGTGGTTGCTACTGTAAGATTTTCAAAATAAACTAAAATGAATATACAAACATAATGAATTGGAAAATGTTTTTCCATTCCATGCAATTAATTTAATTTCATTGCTTTAGTAACTGTTCTCCATTATATATTTTATATTGGATGAGTTGTTCTGTTTTTTTGTTTTAATGAAAGGTTTCAAATATCCCATTTTGCTTTGTTATAAAATAACTAATGAAAAACAGAAATCCAGGGGGGGAAAACTGATTTAAAAAGTCATTGGAAGTAATACTTCATGATTCTTTTTTCTTAGACTTTCATTTGCAGAAATTATATTGTCTGTTCTGACTAAGAAAAACCTCCTCATATGTCTGTATTTAAAACCTCAGTTCACATATGGGGATGTTTAGCAATAGGCTCTAAAAGATGACTGTGAGAATATTTTTAAGACCTCCTTTAGACTGTGCCTTTCTTCAGTGACTATTGGGATCAATCTATCTGACATGTTAGATGATAACAAATAAGGAAAATAATTCTCTATCTTCTTTTATGATCCTCTATTATTAATCTCTTAGACCACAAATCAATGAAATTCTGTTATCTTACAATAGATTTAAACTACATCTGGAAAAAGAAAAAAACTCAGTGGTTACCAGTTGCAGACTGGGGGGGGAAAGGAGCTACTAATAGACAGAATTGCAGCTCTTCCAGGGATAGATGCGTACACAGCTTACTTTAGTTTCTTGGAAACAAAAAACCAAAACAAAAAATCCCAGAAAAACCACCACCACCAGAAAAAACCCCAAAAACTCCATACATTTCTGTTTAAAAACTTCATCAGACTTCAAACAGATCTGGGCCCCCCTGGTATAAGAAAGATATAGACCTGTTAGAGTGGCTGTGAACAGGGAGCCCCTCTCCTGTGAAGAGAGTCTGAGAAAGCTGGGCTCGTTCAGCCTGGAGAAGAGAAGGCCCAGAAATATCTTGAATATGGCCTAAGAAAGATGAAGTCAAACTTTTTAGCAAGGCCTGTTGCAAATGGACAAGGGGTGATGGTTTCAAGGTGAAGGAGGGACAATTTATATTAGATAGAAGGAAGATGATTTTTACAATAAGAGTGGTAAAGCACTGACACAGATGTGCAGAGAAGTGGTGGATGCCCCATTCCTGGAAACATGGTAAAATTGGATGGGGCTTTGAGCAACCTGATTGAGTTGAAAGTGTCCCTGCTCATTGTGGAGGGGTTGCACTAGATGTCCTTTGAAGGTCCATTGCAACTCAAATTACTCCATTTGAAAAAAAACCCTGACTCACAAACAAAAAAAGAAAAAAGACAAAAACCCAAACTCTAAATACTATACATTGAAATGGAATTTAATTGGTACATCTGTTCAATATTTTCCTATTTTAACTCTCCATTATCTAATAATCATGTAATTTATCTTTTAATTCTTTTTGCTTTGAAACTTGCTGGATGAAAGGTTATTTATCTTCCTATGATTGAAATAGAGCTAGTAGAAATTAATTCTCTATCAAAAATAATTCAGAGATGCAACTTCAGAAAAATTAGTTTACTTTTGGAACATTATATACTATATTACTATTAAAGGTCTAAGTCTGTATTTTAGCAAAAATAGAGATCATTGAAACAGAAACTATATCGAAATTGAGCTGCCCTTGATAGAGTTGCATCAAGCTGTCCTTGATACAACTAATATTGTATTTCCAGGTACATTCTATGTTTAATATGTCAGTGTTAATAAACAGTTTTCAATTTTTATCTGAATGAAAGGACCAGGGAATCTCGGATCAGTTTTTGTGGACTGATTATTATCAAACTAGGATGCTGTTCTGAAAATCCCTGATCAATAGTGAATTCCTGATTAATTCCTCATGCAGTGAGCTTGCAATATTGGCTCCATCTGGCATTAGGAGTTTCTTCATGCCCACAAACAGGACTATAAAATGTTTCTGTCTGAGAACACAGAAAATAGAATGTTTTTATGTTGTAAGTTTAATGTTTAATCTACTCACTGTGTAATGCAATGTGGTCGCTAAGTTGCTGAATACCAGCATCTTTGAAAGTCGCATTGTTTTGTACCTTCATGTGGACATAGTTCTAAATTTAGATAAAGAATTTGAAAATTTGAGTGAGATCAGCAAATATACTACTTGGATGGAACACTGGCATGACTGCAGCAAAACAATGATAATATTGGTAATGTTGAAAACAAGCAAGTAACAAGCAAGCATGCTACCAAGTGTAATCCAAACTACATGTCCAAATGATATTTTTAGTTTTTCAAAAATACAATGTTTTTTCTTGGGATGGAAGCTTTATGCAGATCTATTATTTTTTTTCCTAAGGATGCTAAGCACTGAGTTAGACAAAACCCACTGCATTTACTCATTTCAGTGATGCAATGTGTTCCATCTGTACTCTCAAGTGGTGAAAGTTAACCTTGCTGGGTTTTGTCGATACTTGGATTAGACAGAGCTAAGGCAAATGTTCACATCCTTACTATATCGTGCCAAGCAAGTTGACTTATCTGCATTTTTAACATATTCTCATTGCATCAACCATATTATTTTGTACTTATAATCATATCATTAAGTAGACCCTCTTTTTGTTTCTTAAACAATTCTTAAGTGTCAAAAAGTAATTATTTCCACTTGAAAAACAAGCTTTGCTGTAATAAAACTAATGGAGAACAACACAATTTTCTAGTAATGTATTCCCAACTGGCTTGGGTTTGGTTTAGATTTTTGTTTTGTTTTGTTTTGTTTTCCCTGTTTGTCTGGGCACAGAAATTTAGGATACTGGTTAAAAACAAATAAAAAAACCCCTTCTTGTTCCTTCACAAATACTGTTTGGTAACTATTAGAAAACAACTGTAAACAGGAAGGACCGTGCAACCCCTATACTTAATGGGAACTGACATTTAAGTATCTACCTTCACAAAACTTGTCACCCCTATTTGAAATTATAATATAATGAAATAGAATGTGACAAAGAGTACCTATGACAGCTTGACAGAAAATGTTGGCTGCACCTTGCTTGGACAAAATTTCAGCCTAACAATGAAGAACTTAAACAAAAAAACACAACTTCTCCAAACTAATGTAAAACTTTTCCATTCTAGGAAGCTGCTATATTTTATTTAAAGATATTGTTACTGTATAAAGAAAGGAACAACATGTTTTGCAGAGGTTCAGGATTTACTACTTGATAGCTTGTTAAACAGGAGTAATATGAATTGGTTTAGTGGAAAAATATCTCCCAAATGTCACAGAAGACAAAATAAGCAAAAGGACAAATTTTGCTCAAATAATACACGCTCCAAAATTAAATTGTCCCCGGCCTCACAAACCAAACTTACTTGTACATATTCTGTTAATACATGGCCTCAATCCCCTGTTAACACATGGCCTCAAAGCATATCAGGCAATAGATAAATTCTACTTTTGTAAATATGTCCCCTCTGAATTTTATGAGGTTGTATTTCCAAATAAAAACAAATAAACAAAGAAAATCCCTTGGCCACAGAAAAGCTTAAATGCCAGAGAAAACTAGAAAAAAAACCAACATTTCCTGAGAGATGTTATCCAATGAAATGCTATGGGAATTCTGATTGTAGACATAATTAAAACAGTGTTATTTTCAGGTGATCAGCCCATGCCAACATAAAATTATTTGCCATGTTGGTTCTCTTTAGTGAAAAGTGGGGTGGGAGAGAGAAAATTTCACCAAATTGTTATCAGAGTGCAGTCACATAATAGATGTTTACAATAACATATATACTGGAAGCCAATTGAATGTCTACTTCGTTTTAAATTTGAACACATAATGTATTACACAAAATGTATTCAATTTCCTTATTGCTTAATGATATACCTGTTGTGAACTAGATTCTTGTCTCAGTAACACTATAGAGCTACACTACTTCCACTAGGAGGCAAGTTGCTTCTGTGTTCTCTTTTAATAGTAAACGTCTATTTTTTCAATTTATCCAAAAGTACTCCTGTTCCTTTAGTCAACCAGTCTTGGTGTGTGCTAAATGAGCAATATTTCCTGAATTAAGCCTTCATCTGAGCCCCTGTAGGGATATTTTAGGGTTCCCAGTGAAAGTAGCAATGCTTTACTTATCTCTTTCTAACAGCCGGATATCCTCTGGCAAGAAAAAAGTGCTGGCAACAATAAATATAGTGACATAGGTATTTTAACTGGGGCTAGGAGGTAAAGCCTTTAAAGCCAGCACATTGAGTAGGATAGCTAGATAGGAAGCCAGCTCTTTTTGACTACTGACATGATGGGTAATTTACTATTCTACCAAATTTTCATGTATTTTTAAGCTCCACAAACTGCTTTTCAAGGTACATTGCATACACTAGACATGCTACACTCAGAGAATTTATTTTACTAATAACAGTAAACACAACTAATTATAATAAAATATACAGCATTCTAAAAATAATATTTATATTGCAGGAGAGCCAGACAAATACTATTATTAAGAAAAAAAGAGTTTTCAAGGTGTATAGATAATGTTTACTAGTATACATGGAAGAGTTTTTTCTTTATTGAACTACCTTGAGTCAATATATATAATTTTATACATATTTTTAGAAGAATCTGGATACAAAAGATCTTTCATGTAGAGTTATTTTTTACTCTGAAGCAGGTTGCACCCTCTGCATTCACAAGATTTTTAAATTTGTATATTATTAGTTCATTTCCAATCCAAAGCTTAACTGTATAAAAGTTTTGCTACTATGCCTCCTAAAAAATAGGTTTTTTTCAAAGGAGTCCATAACTCTTATATAATGTAAACAAATTTTGATTAAGCAACATCCGTGAACTGTTTCTAAAGTGCCAGCAGCACGCAAAAGTACATTACTGCACATGTTGCTGCCATTGTTTCCTTATCACTGCTGAAATTTTAAGTTAGATATTCTATTGCCCCTCAGTGTCTGCCTTTTCACCAAACATCTCATTTTCATCAGTATAGGTTCACATATTTTGTTACCTTTTCATAGCAGGAAAAATATATATAAGTTATGTATTCCCCTTTCCTTCCTGCCACCCTGATCATTTCATTAAAATTCCTTGCAATTAAATCAGGTTCAGATTCTAGATTAACCAACAATAGCAGCTCAAATTGTCTACAGCTACGCAAATAGAGTGCTAAGTTTACAGAAAGCTTCAATAGACAGGTCAGCTAAGGAGACAAGGGAACAGTGGGACAGCCTATTAAAGTTAATTAGCTTGTTAATGTAATTACTTTACACATTGGACACAATGCTATCATTAACTTATTCTGATTTATTTTTCATTTATTCCTTCTCTGGAAAATTTTTCTTTCTCCTGTGACAAGCTGAACCATCCCCCAGTATGGAGAGAAGAAAGCACCATTAATTATTTTAAAAGACAAAAAGTGGTATTCTTAGTTTTCTTTTCCCTAAAAGATGGAAGTCACTTTTGACACATAGCAATTCCATGTGAGTCATTAGGTTGTTCAGCTGAAATCTAGAGAAACCTGCTTGTGTCACAAAACAGATTTCACCACAAATAACAACTTTCTAGTTTCTGTTTTCTGTCAAGTAAAGTTGGCACTGCTACTGCAGCAGAAATTGTGATCAAAATGCACATGATACATTTTTTGGTCTGTAGTGTATGGCACAGACAGCAGTAGTTGAGAAGTAATGGAATTGGTGTTTCAATATGGCTTTCAAGAATCCTGAAAGAAAGTTAGAAAGGCATTAAAAACCTCTGGACAACAATAAATCTCATAAAGACATTCAGATCTAAAAACAGTGAGACAAAGTGAGAAAGATAAATCTTATGTAATTCTAGCAACTTCTTTCTGTTTTATATGAAGAAATACAACTTGGTCTGATTGATCTTGGAATCCAGAGTGGGGAGAATTCTTAAATGTATGTGGAAATAATTGATTGGAAAGTAGGGAAGAGATCAAAATCTGTCAACCTCCCCTTGACCCCCCAAAAAAAAACCTAAAGATACATTTCCATAACTTTACAATGGCATAAACAATGACAAAAGCTACAAAAGCAATGAAAGGACACAGAAATAAAACCTCAAAAACCCCTGAGTATAAGAACATTGTTCTCCAGGAACTGATAAAAAAACAATTTAAAAAAAAAAAAAGTGTAAAAGATATGCAGGAACACAAGATAGTCACCACAAAGAGATGTCAAGGTGTCAGTATTAATTATGACTTTTGAAGAGCAACAAATAAATATTTTTCAATGAGAACCACTTTAAAATAAGTCATAACACCTGCAAACAGCAATGAAAGATACATCACAATAGACAACCAAGACAATGAAATTAAAAATCAGTTCTAGAAGTATAGGAATCTGTAGACTACAATGCTAAACTCCTGGAGCTCTGTGCTGAAAACATGTCTAAACCCAAAGACATTTTCTATTAACAATATTTTTCTGACAAATACAGAAGCACAAAACACCTTCAGAACAATGGAAAAATCACAAAGATTGGTGATTCGTGCATTAGGAAAATTGATAGGTTTAGTTCTTTAATAACTGGGGGTTCCTTCTGAAATACCATCATTAGTTAAAGGAAAAAAGAACTATGACTAAAATCTATAGATTAATTACGGAAAATATTTTTGCTATAAGAATAGTTATCTTGAAGGAATTACCATAGATTTTTATGAAATAATTTGTCAGATTTTATCTGTGGATTCAGTGCAGGATATCTCAAAATATTATGAGATGACAATAAAATGAGATGACACTGGAACTTAGCAAGCCAAAATAAAAACTGCTTGGTTTCAATCATTCAGTCACTACTGTCAAACATGGATACATTTTAACTCTTTTGCCTTTTCTTTATTATGATTTTCCCTTTAGAAAGACAGAGAAAATGACAACTCTTCTAACGCAACATAACAACAAGAAAACAGAAAAGTTCCTGGCTTGAAAGAATAATAGTTCATGAAAAATGTCCTCACAATTCTAATCAGACCTTAAAAAAATCTCAGTATGCAAAATAATGCAAGGAGAAATAACTTTGTATATCTTGACACTAGGCAAGACAAAAGGGAAGTACCACAAATACAGAAGACATCAGCTGTTGAATTAGACTGTCTAAGCAAGATTTGGTTATGAAGAACAATATACAATTTAAAAAACAAGTTATGGCTTCAACTATAATAATTATAGTCTTAGCATGTGTAGGTGAAAGCTGGGAATATAATGAGCCAGGACAGTTTGACAGCAAAAGCTTCATGAAAATACTAGGTTGAAAGGAATTAATTTGTAAACAGATTTATTTATTCAGAGAAGTCTACAGCTCCTAATCTGTGAAGTTTTTTTAGAAAAGAAGGTGAATTATCTATGAGCCTGAGTTAACTATGACTCTAAATTATTTATTCATTAGATATGGCAGTACATTGCAAGAAGAACCAGCACCCAACTGAGAGAAAGCACCTTGTCAAACTCTGCCTGTGCCTTTGCTGGGTGGGTTGTTGGGATTCAACAATATTCATTGTGTCCTAAGTAACATCTAAAAGAACGTGAAGAATTTATTATTTCCCTCCGTTTAATTTTCAGAGCATCAAATAAAGTGTGGAAGCACTGCTCGATGGCACAACATTCTATTTTTTGGTCATTTTTCTTCACAGTGAAGTTTCAAGTCCCTGCTAAAGGTGATGAAAGCATCTTGACTTCAACAAAGAGAGTACTACACAAAACTGCACCAGTCTATGGAAACTCCAGTCATCTGACACTGCTCTATCAACAAGCTACCATGCTACAAGAGCTATTGTCTTCCATGCCACTGGACATTTTCTTCCCTACTATGACTATGATTTTATTTTTTTTTTTAGTGTGAGCAGCTCTTTTCTGAATAAATTAAATATAGATCAATTAAACATAATGCAAGTTAGCACTTTGTCTAATTCGCTGCAATGATAAAATTCACAAGTAAAACTAAACCGCAATTTTACCATTACTTCAGTCAGAATATTACAGATATTTCTTCTGGGAAACAACTATATTCCAATTTTAAGTAAGATCAAGCACTTCAGACTTTATTCTACAATAGAATATCATTTAAGTTGTTCATTAGATTAAAGCTTGTGACAGATTATAATGCTACAAGAGGCCTTATGAAGTTTAATTAGCTTCTTTAAACATGTTTTACAAAACACTGCTGACATAGTAGTAAAGTGTGGATTTGTTAGCTTTCATGATTGTAAATTACATCCCAAAGCTGTTACCAGACTACCAGTCTCTTAACTCAATTTCTGTAGTAATATTAAATTGCAGTGGTAATGAACACTCACAAAATACCATTATCAAGTTCACAAATCCTAAAATGCCTTTAATAATTCACTGAGATTGAATTTACACTGGACCATTTCCCAGGTGCTAGGGATAATGATAAAGCACCTTACCTTTTATCAACCAACCATTTCAGATGACAAGCAGAGGAATGCAGAATGGTGATGAATGTGCATGGCGCTTTACACCCAAACCAGATTTAATTCTTTCTGGTGATGTCCTTAAGGGCAGATCAATCTAAAACAAAGTAGTTCTATCAGCTGGTCTTTGTGTTTTGTCACAGAACAGTTTCCTCAATAAATGGTGCTTGAATTGGTACTGCCAGACTGTGCAAGAGACTGCATTAACTTAAAAAATGTAGTGAAGATTATAAAATTGCTTTCATGACAATTAAACTGGAACACTAGAATATCAGCTCCTACACCTGAAAGAAACAGGACTGAGATTTTCTCAAAATGTTTATGATTATTTAAAAAAAGCAGCACTCAATAATTAGTTATTCAACACAAGACCTCACAAAATCATTTTTTATCACAATACTTTATCTTGCTATTATAAAAAAATTTATATATTATGTATAACAAAAATATAATGCATTAGATTATGGAAAATTATGACTATGGCTAGGTTTTACATTTCCTTCAATTATCCAGTCCCCCAGTGGGGGACTCTTTGCACATGTGTAGATCGAAACATTGATGAAGAAAAGGATTCTAGTTTCAGGCAGATTTGATGCTCCTTTCTTCTTACCTGTAAGCAGTCTGCTCTGTGTTGTAGCTCTCTGTATGTATGTATGTGTGTGGTGGTGACCTTAAGAATTTTAGCAGATGTGCACAACAGTTTACTATTTTAGTTTTAACATTTGCTTATAAGATTTCATTTTGGACAAAAATGTACAAATCCTAAATAATATGATAGGGATCTGTACAAACAGTAAATCTTTCTTTTTTTTCCACACAGAACTTTCAAATCAATTCTGTAAACCTAATAAAGTATGTTCACAAAGTCTGCCTGTGACAAGCCAGGCAAGCAAATTGTCTGAAATTCACACTATCTTATTAGCATACCTAAGATTGCCATTAAATAACTTCTACAGATATTGTGGTATAATATTTTCAAAAACTCCACATCTAGTTAAAATAGTATTATCTTGAAAAAAACTTAAAAAAAAATATTAATTTTCAGTATACTCATGGCTTTTTAGGAAAATCAAATAGGTTTCCTATCTTGGTATGTTTATTGTAAAGCAGAGCCTCAAGTAATATGGATCTGATGATTCAAGCAAATACAGATTATCATAATAATGACCTTTTTCTGTTTTCATATTTAACTACCTTCCTCTACTCTTGAAATTTTTCAAAAGCATGACCAGTTATCAAAATCTAAAACCACTGAATGACCTTTTTAAAATTATATACTTAGAGATAAAACTTTTTTCCTTCACTTCTTTAAAAAATACCTTTTAAATAAAATGTACATGTTTATGTAAAATTTTCCTGTTGCAGAAGTATTCCTGAGTAAAAAGAAAACATTCTGTTACAGAATCACACTACAAATGTTCACACAAGTAGATTCTGAAAGATTCCAAGCTCTACAGCTATGAAAGGTCATCTTGGTTGTGCTTTGTTTGTTGCAAATTTCATGGAAAATAAAGTGTGGATCTTAGTCCTTCTGCTAAATCTGTTTTAGGAATTTAACTGTGATAAACTGCTAAAAAGAAATTCCAGGCTCCATCAGAACTCCCAGTTCTCCTACATATCCTTTTTTTTTTTGATGCATAAATATAATATAAAATATTTATTTTTTTTTTCATGTAAGTTACGTGTTCACAAAATAACTTTAGATCTGCTAAATTATGATATACTAAGTGATGAAATCCTGTTCTTTTTGTACATTTCCAGAAACAACAATCTTGTGTTCATAATTGTAATTGCATACCCTTATCCTGATTGCAAGCTTGATTCAGTATTCAGGCTCCCAAACAGAGTAAGAGGAAACAGTTTAGCTATCTGATCATTAGAATTCAAACTTGCTTCATTTCTATATTAAAAATTCAGAATTTCAAAAGCGTGAGTAGAGATGTACATGTAATTTACTGTTTATTTCTCTCTCATCTGTCTCCTATTCATTTAAACAGCAAAGAAACAAAGGCATAGGGAAAGCAGTTTTTGAAAGGCAGACATTTATGGTGAATACATACATGTGAAAAGAAATTAAGAATTTAATGGCAGTTTCAAAACAATTTTAGTAAATGACTAGGTTAGTACAATGAAAATCTTTGTAGTCCCTATATAGAAAGAAATACAATGTTATATTTGTTATTTATTGTATCAGGTTGCAATAAGGTTATTCTGCATATACAGGAATAAAATTTAATATACAACATTGTATATACAAAACCTGAAATTACTATGTGCTAACAAAATGGCTTAATTGTTTTGGTGATATAAGTTATGCCTAGAATTTGGAGTTTTCTCTATTTGTAGTAAAAATGCAGCATCACAGTATGCTATGTCTGTCCTGGAAATTATATTACAAATAATGCATTTTATTTTCAGAGTAAATATATTTCCCTTACCATTATTTTGCAATAAACATCTGAACTAAGAGGAATATCTGGTCAGCTATAAATGAAAATATCTATGGAATAGCTCACTTTACAGCAAGTTTCCTTCTCACTGGAAGTAAACACCCACTAGGACTCATAAAAATGAATGAAAACATGCACTCTGAATGTTCCAAGTCAGAAGTGCAATGTCAGAGGATACACAGAGTTTTGTGTGGCCAGCAGGGCTAGAGAAGTGATTCTTCCCTTGTACTCAGCACTGGTTAGGGCACACCTTGAGTGGTGTGTCCAATTCTGAGCCTCCCAGTTTAGGGAGGATGTTGAGAGATGCTGGAGTTGCTCCAGAGAAGAGCAACAAGGCTGGTGAAGGGTCTAGAACAAAAGTCCTGTGAGGGACAGCTGAAGGAGCTGGGGTTGTTTAGCCTGGAGAATAGGACGCTCTGGGGAGACCTTCTCACTGTCTACAACTGCCTGAAAGGAGGTTGCGGGCATGCAGGGATCAGCCTCTTCTCCCGGACAACCAGAGCCAGGATAAGAGGAATCAGGTTTAACCTGTATCAAGGGATTGCACATTAGGAAGAAGTTCTTCACAGAAAGACTGACTGGGCAGTGGAATGGGCTGCCCAAGAAGGTGGTGGAGTCACCACCCCTGGAGATATTTAAGAAAAGACTGGATGGGGCACTCAGTAACATGGTCCAGCTGACAAGGTAGTGTTAGATCATAGGTTGGACTGGATGATCTCAAAGGTCTTTTCCAACCTAGCTGATTTTATGATTCTGTTATTCTGTGATTCTGTGTTTTTGTTATTGCTGAGCAGAGTTTAAATAGAGCCAAGACCTTTCCTGCTCTTCATACTGCCACTGGTGAGGAGATGGTGGTGCATGGGAGGCTGGGAGGAGACACAGTACAGGTGATCAAGACTGACCACAGGGGTATTACAGTCCATTTGAAAAAGAAGGAAGTAGAAATGTTTGGAATGATAACATTTGCCTTCCCAAGCAACCACTACATGTGATGGGGCCCTGCTCTCCTGGAGATGGGGAGCAGTGAATCCGTTCCTTGGTTTGCTGTGTTTGTGTGTGCAGTTCACTTTCCCTATTAAACTGCCTTTCTCTCAACCTGTGAGATTTTTATCTTTTACCCTTCTTGTTCTCTCCTGATCTCACTGGTCAGAGTGAGCAAGCAACTGCGTAGGGCTTGGCTGCAGGCTGGGTTAGACCCCATCACCCAACTAAAGCATGAACAGATGGAAAGCTAAATATGACATACAGTGCTCTGGAAACTATCTGCAACTTGCCTGCAAGAAAATTCAGCAAATGTTTTATTAACATTAGCAAATGGTTCATGCTTCAGCCAAAAAAAAAAAAAATTAACAATAGATATTCTGTACCTTTTATAGGTAGTAAATGTCATTTTTCGTATTCTTCCATTGTGTAAGAATATGTCTGTATGAGCAGCTACTCTATGCGGCAAATTAAGTGACACAATTCCAGGGTATGTCTGAAGTGCTGCCTCAGCTGGGCACAGCTGGTTCCAGCCAGACACAGCTGGTTCCAGCCAGACAAAGCCGGTTCCAGCTGGTTCCAGCTGGATGCAGCCATCCATCACAGGGCGTGGCTGAGCCCAGGGCCTGGGTGGGGGCATGGCAGGGACTGTATGTGTAAAGAAGGGCAAAACACTGCACGGCAGAGTGAGGGAGGAGTGAGGTCAGAAAGTGTGAGAAAAACCCAAAGACACTGTGGGAGGCAGCGCTCCAGATGCTTGGACAATTTCCCACACAGGAGCAGGTTTATGCTGAAAGACTACAGCCCAGTCTACCACTTGCATAGAAGCTCGTTTATTTTTTTACTCAACTATTTTTTTTTAATGCAACTGTATTTTGTACTCACAAAGAAAGAAAAAAAAAGAGTGTGTTTCCTCCAGAATAATGGTAAATCCAAGGATTTGTGATCTGCTTAAATCACATTGCAGGAAGGCTGTATTTGAAAGGCCATGGTACTCAGATGAGAAGATTACCTCAGGTAACACACTGCACCAAACAGGCAGCTCTTTAAGAGCTTAGAATGTAACACAGCTATTCAGGAGCTCAGAAATATAGATAACCATGTCCTACGTGCCACTGTGAGGGGGATGACCTGAGGTGAACTAGAATATACAATGGTTTTGCACACAGATAAGTGCAAGGACCGACAAAAAGGTGCTTATTTATGAAACTCAAGTCTGATAATATATAACCATTTGAATTCTTAGAACACCAGAAGAAGATAAATTATAAAATACACAGTGATCTGAAAATTTGCAAGCACTGAAATTAGTATTTATCTTTTCTCTGGAAAGCTTTCCACTGTCCAGCTCAAAATCTCAGTGATGGTTAAGTGCAATTCCTGAAGTTACTGTAATATATCAGCTTTGAAACCAGATATTAATAATAGCATACTTTTTGAATTGAATCTCTTGATTCATGGATGACTGGATGGAACTAATTCATAGTTTTGCTTCTACATATCCTAGGCACTCTAGAAAGATAGTGGGAAAGATGTAACCAAAGGTAATGATTTTATCACAGGATGTATTGCTGAATTCATCTATTTGTTGGGCTTTGGAAAGTGACATAAGCTTACTCAGCAGATAATTTCAAGCTGCAGACAAACATTGTTTAGACATAAAAACAGAAGCAATTAATTGAGACACTCTGGCAGCCACTGAGATATGAAACATTAAAAAAAAATTTGCATAAGTCATCCCACATTTATTGAACAACCTTCTTTGATTTTGATTGCATAGCATTTATTTAAACCCAGGAGGAGACATTGATGAGAACGACAGTGACACTTTTTCAGTCTCAGATTTCCCTAGGGGTTTTTATTTCACAACAGTGAAATGCTTAAATAAACCAAGGACAAACATGATAGATCAGTGTAGGAAAAATTGTCAAATGAATCAAATAATATTTATTTGCCTACTTTTGAAGTGAGGAATGCTTCTGTCAGCAAATAACTGCAACTATTCTTCCTTCACGCTTCAGAAAGAAACCAAATGGAAATTGATCAAATTATTTTTTAGTAAAAAAAAAAAAAACCACAGATTTTTGTCTATTTTCAACTCATTTTTATTACACTTAGTGTATTTGAAAAGGGGAAAAAATTTCATTGAATCTCTTTCTGCTGTCCCTAAGCATCAATATTCTGTTCTGGGAAGAATTCATAATTTGAATGAACCCATAATGTTCTGTGGTTTTTTCTGCTAGTTCTAGCAGTACAAGCAACATTGTTATAAATTTCAGCTGCCTTCAATAGTCAAATGAACCTTTACATTTTACTTCTAGGGATATTGTATTTCATTTGAAATACAGTCTAGGATATTCTTCCTTTACCATTAATTTTCATTCATTTTTATTTTATCATCTAAGCCTGGAGTGATACCTTGTCATGCTTATATGAAAAATTCTGGGGAATAGATGGTTTCATCCAAATCAATACCTTGTCATGCTTATGTTTATGCTCTAATGTTTGGATTATTTTTCTTTTTCCTTCTTTAAGTGTATTTATAGAGAAAACAGCAAGGGAAATTGATTTTTTTTGCTACCTGTTTTGAGAGTAATTTTGGTCCTCCTATGTACCTGAGCAAGAAAATTTTGGCCAAGGAACAAATGTACCCAGATATTTAATTTGGGAGCTTTTAGGGAAATGTAGGTTATGATTCAGTTGGCAATACCTGGGTGCACAGGGCCATTTGAGATATCCCACCCATCAGGCAATCTAGCTGAACCAGTGATGCTTTGATGCCTACAAGCAGAGAGCTAGATTGAACTCAAGGACTCAATTCTCGATTTGATTATTTAAATTAAAAAAAAATAGTGATATCTGTGCATCTTAAAACAGTTTATCTCTCATTGCAGAAGGGAAATATTTTCTGTAGCTTTTATGAGTCAGGCCTGCACCCATCTGTTGGAGTTGTTTGTAAACCCTAGGACATCTCATGTGACTGTGGGTGCTTATATTGAAGAAACTGAAATGCTGAATTCCCCCTCAACATTGGGCTGAAGTTCAGGAGGAGACCAAGGCACCTGAATCAAATGTGTATGAAGGCAGCAGAGCTTCTTCACTCAGTTAATTCACTTCATGCTGCAAAAGTGAGTGACTTTCAACAAGTCTTTTGTTGTATCTGACAATTCCATTCTCAGATGCCCCAGGATATGCTTAAGCAACTGAATTGCATTGCTACTGGGCTGGTTGATGAGTGAAATAGATTTTCAGGCTCAATTTAGAGTATTTCCTGACATTGTATTGACCTAAAGGAGGCTTAGGCATCTTCCACATGTAGACATTAATGTGCAGACATTTGAGCTCAAGGGCTTTAATTTCCTGCCAAATTCAACCCTAAGGAATTTGTGCAGCTAACCTGTACACTAATCAACTATTACCCTTATACTTGGGAAGCAACAGGAAAATTTTTCATTTCTATTTTTAAATAATTAGAGGATGCATAAACCTACTTATAAATCAACTTGCTCAGAGATAGTGTCTCTAGTTATACACAGCTACTAATTTATTTCACTTTTTTATATGTCAAAGTAATTAGATTTAAACTTTCAATTTTGATAAAGTGGAACTGATTACCCTTTCTTTATTTTAAAAGTGATGCAAAATGTTGAGAGACTTTTGTAACAACCTCTACAAAGAATCCATCTCTTTTTAAGGCAAAAATCTACACATTCCTGGTCAGATGTTGCAAGTGATATTTTTTCATTCTCAAATCACATTTTTATTTTATTTTTTATATCTAAGAGAAATAGAAGAAATCCCAGATTTTTCAAGTCATCATAAAAAAAAAATATAAGTTCTATTAATTTTGACTATCAGGCTCCCACAAGTTTTCAAATATGACAAACAATTATGTTCCCTTGTGATTTGAACATGTTCTTTAATAACCAAAATTCAAGATGTGTTCTTGAATTGCCTTTTCTGCAGAAGTTATAGCTGTTCTCAGGAGAAAATAATTTAGGACATGAATTGTAGCCCACAGTAGAATAATGATCAGTAAGTATTTTGTCACTGTATCACTCTATTTAAACACTTTGCTCAAAGAGCATTTGAAATGGGTAAATATTTTTTATTTATGTATATTTTAAATAAAAAAGACTGTCAATATACTACTAATAATACAAGTGTTAACACCTGGTCTTGCTTTCCTTAATAGAAAGGTCTAGATGGAATCCTTAATTCTCAGAGAAAATAAAACTTCCAAACTTCTTTAACAAAAATTTTGGGGTAAACCAAGAGGTTTTTTTTTTCTTCCCTAGTTCGGTAGTTTTGATTTGCCTTGAGTTTTTCCATATTGCACTATGTAGTTTTTCTCTCTGGACTTAGCTATTTAACTTTAGAAAAATAACAAAACAAAACCAGAAGCTCTGGAATGCCAACACAATGATTGGTGATTCTATCAATGGAAAATATTTGGTTTTGAATATTTTCTCAGAATATTAAGGGCAGAAATAGGGTGGAAGTGTGACATATAATATTACTTGGTTCACCTTCAACTACAGTTATTTCTATATGAGAAATTTACATTTAGCAACATAAGAAATTCAAAACCTAAGGGAAAGCAATTCAATTTACTTTTCTTATCAAAATGGCACTTTCAGTAGCATCACACTGATCGCTCTACCACAGCCCAAATCAGATGCAGCTGTACAGGAAGCAGTTTTAAAAGAATAAATTACATTCTTAGATGGAAATCTGGTTTCATATGGTTGTGCTTCTTGCTCCAAAATGTATTCTCTTCTAGTCAAAACTACAGAGATCAATTTCCTGAGGTAGACAATTGCGGAGGGAAAGCAGTGCTCAGTGCTCTATGTTTGCAGCCCAGGAGAAGGAGCATCTGTGACGAATCACACCTGAGATGCCAAAGGCAAGGAAGGCACATTCACCTGTCACTCGTGTATGTTTGATATTGAGCTCTAGTGTAACCCTGAATACTCTTCTTTGGAACTACCAATATGCAATACCTAAGTCCATCAGCCTAGTCCATCTGACTTAGAAGTCCCAGGGATTTCTGAGTCCAGAAACATGATGCTCTTTTCTCAACACTCCTTGAGGAAGCTATTGGGCATTTAGGAAAGTTATCTAATTCATGAGAAAAGGTTGAGATTTCTAAGTCTCTCCACGCCCTCAAAAAAAAAAAAAAAAAAAAGAAAAGAAAAGAAAAGAAGTTGTAAATAGATAATTCCTTTTCTATATTAGCCTAGGATGCAGGAACCTCAATGCATTCATGCAGTCCTCTTGTTCAGTGCTTTAGGCACTCCTAACACAGGGAGGAATCTGTAATTCCTTTGTACCCCACTTCAGAAAGCAGGTGTCTTACATAGTTCCACTGACAAGTATGAGGAAAAAAATACAAAGAAGTAAAAGGAATCAGAAAAGTTTATTGCCTGTTATGGGAGATTAAGTTCCACTCCCGACTCCTTTACATTTAACATATTTTTTATATAAAGCAATTTTTGGAGTAAGTGCAGGTGCAGTAATGAAAGCATGAAGTCTAGGTCTCTCTCATGACTGGAAATATCCTGTAAATCCACAAAGACTTTCTTTATATTATGCCTTAAAAAACCTTAAAAGATAAGCAATCTTTTTTTGGGGATAAATCAGACATTCAATTGTAATTTCAGGAAAAATATCATTAAATGAATAAATATTATAGATTTTCTGAAAGACGGACTGTTTCAAGTATGCTCTGAAATAGTTGTTCTCAGTCTGCAGATGGAGTCCACGCTAAATAAAACTACTTCACATTAGTTAGAAAATTTCATGCTTTTTCCATATTGATTTGGGCCACCAAAGTTAAAAATGCTATGGAAAAAGTATTCCTCTTATGAGAAACTTTATTGTTTGTTAAATATGAGATGTGGAAAGAGTCTGCAGCAACATGGACCTTTAGAAATAAATAAAAATTGTAAATGTTGTGTTATCCTTAATGGGAAATAATAATAATAAAAACAACAACAACAACAACAACAACAACAACAACAACAACAACAACAATAATAATAATAATAATAATTTTGAAAGAAATTTCTGACATTTCTAAATGAAACTAGTTACTTTTTAAGGTGGAAAACTGATAAATTTCCCTTAAAATATTTGTTTATGTGTGAGTTTTGAGGAAGATTTGTTGGTGTGATTTCGCTCTCTTTTAAAACAAAATAAAGCATAACAATTGTATTTTTACCCTCAGATTTTAAAAATTACCTTTGTTTACCTATTAACCAATTTATACTAATTTATTTTATTTTTATATATTTATAATACTCTGAATTGACACTGACTTTGGTGACTCAAATGTGTTCTCAATGTGTAATATAAATCTAAAAGGCGCTGCATATCTGAAGAAAGAAAACCCCTGAAAGAAAGAGAAAAAAAAAACCTCAAGCTTAAAAATGTGTTACCCTAGTGTGAAAATATTAACACCAAGAACATACAACCAACTGTATAGCACCTCACCAGCCAACACCTCTGCATACTAGTACAGATGAGAAATTACTGCAGAAGGAGAGATTGGCATGGCTTGAAAATGACAATATAAAAGCTACTGATTATCTCAGTAAGCTCTACAAAACAGTACACCTGATCATTATTGCCTATTCCAATTAGATGTGAGCCCATCAACAGGAGCTGTAGAATTAACGTTCCTTCCTTTGAGGTGGAAAAGATTTTTGCAGTATTTATTCAATCAGTTCCCAAATTAGCTGATGAGAAGCAGTTTAATGACATGCCAGTTCTGTTGTACCCATGATAATGTGTTTTGTCTTTTTTGATAACTTCAGGTATCTATCATTATAAAGGAAAGAGGCAGTGCAATTTTTCAGGTGAAAATGCAGAATTAACTCTTAGGTTACTTAACAGGTTGCTTCATCTGTGTTAAATAAACCAGGATTTTAATTTATTTTAGGCTCTGGTTATGTGCATAAAGGTTTGTGTACAGAATGCAAATCAATACCATCATTTGAGTTATGCATTTTAAACCAAAATCCCAGTGTGGATTATTTATTCTCATGTATGTGTCATGAAGGCAGGTATTTATTTCATAAATAAACCATATTATCCAACAGTTTGACATAAGATTGAGAAGAATTTATTGTGTTGAAATGGTACTTTTGATCAGAAATATCAAAATAATGCATGAGACCCCACCTTGAAATTATAAGTGATTTTTAATATGCACTGATAACCCATTTCTTTAAGACTAGGAGGGTGGTGAAGCTTTCCTAAAGATGTAACTGCCTGAGAGGATTCATGGTTAAAATCTGTCTCGCAATGTATAACCCCCATTATTCCTACTGAATATCTTTTTCAATAATGTGCCGAACATGATTCACTATTAATACTTTTTAATCTATTAAATAAATCATCAAGAAAGAAGTACTTATAATTTATTTCTATTTAGTTTATTATAGTCTATTTAGTTTATTAAATTCTACTAGTGCTTTATCTTATAGCTTTATTGGCTGATGAGTGGTCTCTGTACCACAAAAACATCAAGAAGGTATCTAAAGTAAAAATTCTGGTAAGAGACGTTTGATAGCTCACTGATCATGACAAATAACTAGATGACAGGAAGGTACTTTTTTACCTTTTGTAACTTTATTTTTTGATAACAGTGTTTACTAGCTTTATTACTGGGACATATGTAAATAAAGAAGCAGAAATGATAAGAAGAAATATGCTAAAAGGTAACAGTTGTAAAACTGATCAAGGAAAGACAACTTAACAAACAGAAAGAGGTTGCTCCAGTTTTACTCTACTTGCAAGCTGAATTGAGCTTGCTAACAATTGATTAGGATAAAGAATTTTAGTTCTAGCTTTGTGTCAGAATAAACAGTTGTTTGTAATTTTTTTTCTGATATTACCTGGTGATCAATTATAAGATTTCTTATTGAAGAAAAACACTAAAATTTACTTAAAATAAACCATGCCCATTATTTGGCATGAGTATTACATCACCTTTCTTTACAAAATTAAAAAGACTGAAAGGCTCTATATCATCAACTCCACTGACACTATATTTGAAACACCAAAAGGATTAAAAACCCACATGATTTTGCCATATAAATGGGAAAAGAATGATACACATATTCTGGAGAGTTTTTACTTTGGAAGGGACAATACAGAAAGGATCCTGTCCCTTGAAGTTAACCAGAGAACTTGAGAGAACTGTCTTTTTTCAGAATATTAAGAGAAAGCATAACTAATTTCCCTGATTTACTTTTTAAAACCATCATAATCTTTCTTACCTACTTTGTGTACATTATAATAAGCCATTTTGCTCCCACTTTTAGTTATTACCCTAATTTTGTGCCAACAAGGTGATAATGCCAAGTAGAAACAGAAGGCTCCATTTGTAAAGGGTATCTGCATTGGAGGCATGACAGAAAATATCTTCAATGTAAGGCAATCATAGGGTCTAATCCTACCCTAAATATTTCTTGTAAAGAAATTGGTGGATTATAGGGAAGGGAAAGCTGTGAAAGCTGTGAACTATTTCTGAGTAACTTATTTTGTGCTATCAGAAGTTCCATATGCAAGAACACTCTAAGGATATGCTGATAAGCTCCATCTAAAAGCTTGCTCAGGAACTCATAAAGTTCATGAAGTAGAAAGGCACAGCTGAAAAACACCCAACTTGAAACTACATTTCCTTCATACATATGTAGTACAAGAAACATTGATAGCTTTTATTTCCATATCCTGTGTTCTCCCAAGTTTTCACCTGTGTATTTTAAAGTCTATTTTTTTCTTTCAGGATGTTGTAAATAAACAGTTAGTGACCTCTTTGTATTATATGTACGTAAAAGTCCTAAAGGAGTAAGCAGTTTATTATTTGAGCATCAGCATGCTAGGAAATACAATGATACAGAAAAGACATCTGCATAATGCTCTGTTTAGTAGAACATTTAAATATATGAAGGAAGCTTAAAAATCATTGAATAATAGAAATATTGCAGGATCCGAAGTACTTGGCATCCTCAAGCACCTACAGTAAACAGTGACTGGTTTTGGAAAATGGGAGAAAAAGCAGAAACAATGTGGCAGATTTGGAATTCTTATGTGTGACACCAATAACAAAATCTGAACACTGTATACATATGTTACATGCTACTGAAGAAATCCTTTCAGAAAGATTTTGTCTCATAAATTTTCCCCCTCACTGCTCTGTCTAGGACTTGTATTATTATGCAAAATTTAAGTTTAAAAAATGCAGTGTTTTACTCAGGACATAATAGTACTTGTGAATTTTAATAACACCAGAGTTCTGAAGTCTCTCTATATCAGCTACTCAGATGCCATAAAATTTTTTAATCGGAGTGTAAAAGGGCTGCAGACAGCCTGCAGGAGACCTGTGGTAACAACAGTGTGAAATAAGGGGAGAAAGAAGTAATGAAAAAGAAATAAAATCCTTTTTAGATATTACACTAGTAGAATTCCTGTACAGGTACCTTTTATTACAATGTTCAATAGAAATTTTTAGGGAGGAAAAGGCTTGGAAATAAATGAGAACCTGCTGAAAGTATCAAAACCTCTCTTTTGGCTCTGGAGTCAGACAAAAGATTTATGAAGCTATTAATAAGAGATGATATTCTAAACATCAGACTAATTTTTGTAAATTGCTATCACTTTTGGGTTTGCAAGCCCCATACAGTCCTTGGAGACTGATCTCATATAAAGCCTCACTCATATAAAAGTACTTTTTACCAAATACTATAATTTATGAAGCAATAAATCAAAAAGTATTTGTAAAACACAAACATCTTTTTGAAGGAAAAGAACTTAGGGAGAACTGAGGATAAAACAGTAGTAACACAGATAATTTTCATCTTCTGCTAATCATGGTATCTAGATAGCATATTCTGAGTCATTAGTTCTTCATGTTGACTCTTGATTAAAAGTTTCCTTTACTCTCTCTTTGAACATAGAGATTTCTTCACAGAAATTAGATGAGGTCAGAGAAAAGCATTGTTCCTGTGATCTGTGACAGCTAGTTAGTGGGAACAATCTTGTGGATAAATTTTGGCCTTTGAAACACAGCATGCTGCAAAAAAAATTAAAGGAAATTCGGCTTCATTATTACTAAATTCAATCATTGTCATAAATAAAAAGATGAGAAGAAAAGGAAATAAATTACTCACTAAAAAAATGCATTTATTTCTCCGTTACACTTGCTTGATAAAACTACTGTGCAGTATATAAAAATGAAACTTGGAATCTCATTGATATTCTCCGGTATTTGATCTCAGTAGGGTATCTCTTTTTTCTCAGACATATAATCCACATCTTACATACAAAATACAAACACTAGCTTGCTGTAGGAACCACTTCCACACAAATGACAAACACTGCATTTTTAAACCACCATTTTGCAGCTCCAAAGTGGATTGGAACAAGGAAAGCTGATGTATTTGTACAGTATGACCTCGTCATAAAAATACTTTAACCCTTGAGTATAAGGCCACCTCCATCTTAGCCCCAGGAGCTACAGGGATGATTTCCTAAAAGCAGTCACAGGCTTCCTCTCAAGCCTGTCAAGGTCCCTCTGGATCACATCCATTCCCTCCAGTGTGTCAACGGCAACACAAACCTTGTCCTCATCAGCAAACTTGCTGAGGTGCACTTGAACCCACTGTGCATGTCACCAGCAAAGAGGTTTAACAGTGCCAGTCCCTCCATTACCCCTGAGAAATATCACTCCTCACTGGTGTCCATTTGGCCACTGAGCTGTTGACAGCAACTCTTTGAGTGTTGCCATCCTGTCACCTCCACAGCCTCTGGCGCAGTGTTGGACACTGGGATAGAAACCTAGAAAACCTGTACTTGTAAGGAATAACCTGTGTTGCATTAAAATTATATTTCAAATTTCCAATTTAATTTGTTTATGCCAAAGTGAGCCTGAATACTAAGACCTAAAAGCCTTTGCCTCAATCACTACAGTGGGAATAATTTACTCTCTTCACAAAGTACTTTTAGAAGCAGAGATAAAAAATACTGCCTAAGTCTGAGAACTGTTCACCATCTTAATTTCTGTCTTATTACTTATCACATTCTAGGCTGATACAAATTTCTCTCTTTTGGCATGTTCTCTCTGTCTTGGCAAGAATGCCTATGAAAGACATTCTTGTCACGTCTTTTACATACCTACAGCTTTTTTTATTATATAATGATATTGTACCCAGGCAGTGCAAATTAGCAAATAGACCTGAGTGAATTCAACAGGTTTCCAGAGCAGAAGGAAGGGAGCAGGCTAAATATTTTTGTTCCAGAACAGAAGGACATTAGAAATTGAGCAGTAGGAGACTTCTTATATAGCTCCTATGAAGAAGCATTGTTTTCTTTAAAGGTACTGTGAGCTATTCCTCCTGACCTGTAATAATAGTTATTGTTTTCCCTTATTGTGCACTGTATGGAATTGTATGGATAAGAAAATAAAGAGTAGTCAGGAAATTCCAGTAAGTTCCTAGTTCTAGAAGACATATGTCACTTCACAGTTTTAAATATTTGCTTTTCTAATAGCTGTTTAATTAATTTTTTTGTTTACTACATCCAGAACACATACAAATGTTCCAGTCCTTTTGACAATTACATCAATTTTACTCTTGAACAGGAACAGCTATTGCAATTATAAATAATCACTCTAACTCTTTTAATTGCATCAACAACTAAAGTGTCTTCTAACATGTCAGAAAATAATTCACACCTGTAGCTGATAAAAACTGACTTTAAAGACATACTTTTTGTATGACTTAAAAAATACCACATTCAGGTAAGTGACAATAGTAAAACAACTGCAGGTAATGGAGTTCTGACACTTCTGACAATGAAAACACTTCTGAAAGAAATTAATATAAAAATAATAATAATAAAATACAAACTAACAAAGCAGAACAATCACTCTATAGAATGTATAGGGGAGACAAAAGTACCAAAAAGGAGGCCTGTTTCTACCATGTGTACAGCAATTTAGACTAGTTCCTCTGTTCTTACAAATTAAAATTATACTTAAATATTCTTAATACCTTGCAAAAAAATGTGTTCTGACTGTCCTGTTTTCAGAAATTTTAGTAGTCATGTGTCTGTCATTTACTGCGATGTTTATTTTTTTCTCCAGTAATAGCCTAATACACAACTACGACGTAAATTTCTTTGAGTAAAGTAAAACACTTTGAGTTAGTTTTTTCTCCTGACAACTTACAAATAATTTATTCTTATTTTTTTCTCCTGCTTCATGGGCAGTCTCCCATGAAGACTCCCATGAAGAAGTTCACGATAATAAGAAGTTGTTATCAGTATCTCTGACAAAAGTCAGAAGCCAGAAATATAACATGAATAAAAGTATGTCAGACTTTTATTTCTTTCTAAACAAGAAGTTTATATTTAATAGTCATTGGTTATTTTGACAAGTTAAGCTAAAGTTGTGGATAAACTGATAGTGTTACAAAAAGTGTATTTATAGACGAACTTCTCTATAAAACAAGTGCTGTTCACAGACCTCAAGTCAGGGTTGCTCTACACAGCACACCTGGAAGCTGTTCCATTTTAATTTATCAGATATATGACCCCTATTTCTTGAATGGTTTGAATGGTTAGTGATCTCAGGGGAGAAAGATGGGAAATGTCTATGTAGTAAATAATTGTAGTTTAGGTTTGGAGAATTTTTCATAGTTTATAACTACTCAATAAAATCACCTGCCTGTAAGCAAACCAGTTCCCTTTGGATCTTTCAGGAGTTCTCACCAGTCTTAACAGGTTAAGTTTTAGAACTTAGCTTTAAGTCTAGTAAGGTACACCAATATCAGAATTCTACAAACTCATTCAATAATCACGTGGGTTAAGTTGTAATTTTATATTGAAATTAATTTAACGTGTGGCAGATAATTATTAATTGTTTCTTACTTTGGACATTCAGTACTATTATAGAAAGTCAAACATTATTTCAACAATGGGAAAAATCTAATTTCTGGTTTTAGATACCTTGTGGTGATTGTAGACAAGATAGATACTTTCAGGTATGCATTAAAGAGACTGGTTGCTCCACAAGGTAAATTCTAAGTATAAGAAAAAAGATTGTAGTGAGGGTGGTTAAACATTGAAATGAAATTTCCACTCCTGGACATATTAAAAATCAATAAAAAGGATTGAGCAGCCTGAAATAGCTTCAGAATCAGCCCTGCTGACCTGGAGGTTGGACCAAGTGAATTCAGAAAGCTCTTCCTCAATGTCCCAAATTTGATTGCAGGGGATGGAGATTTAGGGCTATGTGGGCATGGTTGAGTTGCTGTTCTATACCATACACACCATTGCTGGGCAGCCTGGTTTTGGAGAAAAGTAACATACTCCTGGAATGGCTCCATTCTGTTCCATCTCTAGCTCAGGAAAGTGCCAGCTGCGATAATGCTTTGGACTCTCATGACCAACACAACAGACTCTGTCCCTTCCCTAGCGCCAGTCATCCCTTGCTATTCCTCCAAGACGCGAGAAACACAGCTGAGACTGGCTCCGATATTTGACTCCCAATAGTGGGGAACCAGGAGCAGCCACAGGAAACAAATCACTGGCAAACTGAGGTGAGAGGAGCTGACTCCAAGCTGAGCACGAGCCCAGCAGAATGAAGTGACCCAAGCAGTCCAAAGCAGCAGCACTGTGTGGAATTGAACCAACAGAGCAGAGTAGTCCAGAAAAGGGAGCAGCAAAGTGTGGATGCTCCAGCATTCAGCTTTTTTTCTCATGGTTTTCCATTGTCCTGGACTCAGGGAAAGGGAACAGTGGTGGCAGAGAGCACCCGCCATCTTGTCTTGCCTCAGGAGCAGCTGCGTGTCACTGCCGAGCTGCAGGGACATACGCCACCTTGCCTGTGTCCTGGCAGCCATGCGGAACCAAGTGAAGGTGTGAACACCTTTTGTGCATAAAACACCTTCTCCTCTGTAGACTTCTGTTGCTAATATTATTGCTGTTACTGTGCAACTCTTATTCCATTGCTGTTTGCTTTTAATAAATTGTTATCCCAATCCGTAGTCATTGTCTTTGTCTCTCTGTCACAGGAAGGGGAGGGAGGAAGGGGAATGTCTAAGTTTGAAGTTTGAATCCCAGCAGGCATTAAAACTACTACACTCTATCAGTCTGTAATAGTCATTCTCAGATTACAAGCGATATTGCTTATAAAAGCAGCAATTATGATATACCACTGTCTTCTGTCAATTATGTTCTTCTCAATTAAATTTCTGTCCTGAAAGCCATAGAGCACTGACCTTAACAGGTCACCTATTTCATCTTCTTATTCCATGGAAAGGATGCGATTTGTACCATATTTCTGATTATTTTGAGTGTGATTTCAAAGACAATAGCAGAGACTTCATAACTGCTTAGGGAAATATGTTTGTTTCCCTATTCACACTATTAGGAAGTTTATTTAACTTTAATCTGCTCTGCCTGAATTTAAGCCTATTATGTATTTATCTAGCCATTCTGGACAAGATGAATAAAAAATATGACAAATAAAATCCCATTCCTTTCTGAAGTCTTTCTCATAAAGTAATGACAAACTAATTTTGCCCTTCCTTTAAGTCTGGCTTTTCCCAAATCTGATCATATTCTTTGCTTGACCCTTTGTATACTTCTCACAGATATTAAAAAATATTTTCCTTTATCAAATAATAAAGGCTGTGGAGAGCCTGAGCAACCTGACCAATGCAAGCCCACACCACTAAATCAGATGTCGATAGGTCCATCAGGGAGAACAATTCAAATATTGCCAACATGGGGTTTGCAAAGAGAAACCGAGAAGGAATTCTCCCTACCTGTAAAAGCCCTGAAAAATTCAGGGGTTTATTTGCTACAAGGCGAGAGGACATTATGTGATGCAGGAGAAAGAACATTCTAGGATTGTTTTAAAGAAACTGTGGCCCTGTGTCAGATTTCTTATGAGATTTTAGGAGAAGGACCAATGGAAATGAAAGAGACGGATCAGAGTGTACTGGGGAGGAAAAAGAACAAGAAAAAAACATACAAAATCTCCCTTGTAGGGGATTATGTAAGAAAACTGTTTAACATAGATTATTGATTTGTTAACCAGATTTACAGATAGTAATACAAAGCAATAGATTTTCATGCCAGGCTGGAAGTAATTTCAGAAAATGTGTACACATCTGAAAGCAGATAGGCCCTTTATTTTAATTAGAAAAAGAAAAACAGATATAGAAAAGTTTTAGTTGAACACGAGGAACTTGACAGAAATTCACATGATGAAAAATTAGGGTAACAGCAGCAAATTCAACACATTTTACTCTAAATGCAGTGTTCAATCTTACAGCCGCAAGTCACAACCAGCCAACCTAGAATTACCATATTATTTGGAATCCAGTAATATTTAAGGCTAAGATTCTTGGACTTTTATATTAAACAAAGAGAAAATGTTAATAAATTGCATAATGCCAAGACTATGGTGACATGCTTACTGTTATTGTCAAATAATGAAACAACTTAATGAGTCTTTTACAAGGATTCGGGGGAGAAGAAGAAAAAAAAAAAAAGACAAGAAAATGGTTCTGTAAGCAAACCTGAATGTTTAATATTATTTTTTTTAACTTGAAATTTTTAGTATTTTTTGTAGCTATTTTATCAACTGTTTACTTAAAATGTTTCTACAAGAAGCAAACTTAGCACTCATTTATTTTAATTGAACATTAACTTATTTTAGCCTTATCAGAGTTTTAATAAAATCATCACAATGAGTTAAGTAACATCACTAACCAATGAAAGCATAAACATGTGCTTCACTTTAATTTTCATGGTTTTAACCACTTGGTGCCTGGGAACTCTTCATGAATCAGAGATAAATGCAGTTCAGTTGAATCAAAGGACTTTGTTAAATTTAAGGCACTGCCTTTTTGTTTTCTTTTAAAATATCCATATTTTCTACAAATATTTAACACTTTAGGCAAAAGACAGATGGATTAGATATTAAATTTTGCAATAATTTGGTTTGTATCCTCAAATAGTCTATGAAAGACAAGACATGACCTTCACGATATTTTGAATTCAAAAGCTTAGAAGCCTTATGCTCTAATTTCAAATTAATTTGTCTACATAAATCAAGCACTGAAAGGCAGTTTTTTCTCGCTGTCAAAACTGTTTGGCATTCAAGTGTTTTCTCTCCATATGTTATATAAATAAAAATTAGCATGTTTCATTGTATAGCCAAATTCTGGAAATGCTAATATGCAAAACTACATTTAGAACACATTTAGAAAAAAAGTTTAATGGATCTTCTTAGATGTTTTACTATATTCACTTCAGTTCTTCTGCTAATATTTAATGTGATTTTCTGGTATGCATATGAGCATATTGCTAACATACACTTCTGTATATTCATGGTGTAAATATGTAATTTTTTCTCGTTTGGGTCTACTTATTTATATGGTAAAAGTATGAGCTACCTCATCTCTTGCTTTGTTCTTCTGACCTGATCTATGTGGATGAATCAGAAGTTCTGGGCAAAATTACATGCTAAAGTATACAGTGTTTTGGGAGATTCACTGGATTGGGCACAATGATGTCGGAACACAGCTGTGCTGTTTTAAGGATCATCCTGGCCATGAAAAAAGTGCAGCTTTTATTACAGATCAGGCCATGTCAAAGAGCAGATTCATACTAGAATCCCCTAAATCACCTTTGAGTCTGGGTTACTTTTGGGAAAAATTTGGGTTAACGATGAGCTTGATGTGATTTAGGATACACACAGGTTTTAAATTTCTATGAGTAATTTTTCTTTTTTTTTTTAATTTACTACAGCTGACATAGTTTTCATATCAGTATATACAAACTACCCTGTTACCTTGATGCGACAGAACATGGAGTAATTGGATGGTCAGATAAAAAGGTAGGAGGACTCAAAAAAACACCCCAAAAAAACCCACCAAAAAGGAGCTACACAGTTTTTGAGAAAGCACACTGAGCTCATGATTGCAAACAGATGGGATGCTTCTCATGGTCTTTCTCATTTCACATGCATAACAGGATCGGCCTTATTTTGTGTTTGCTTAGAACATTTATTTATAGCAAATTAGAGCTTTTGCAGAGATTGTCAGTGTTGTTCTTGGGTGTTATTTTCTGTAAATTGGAAAGTTGTATGTAATCTCATTATACTTATGTTACTTGGGGTTTAGTGGCTTTTCCTAGAACAATCTCACATAATATGGCAAACGGGATATTGGAATGAATGGGCCATGTGATGGATTCAGTTATGCTGTATTTAATCTCCTTTTGTTAAGAAAAAAATCAATCCTTTGCATTTTCATTTACTTCAAGTGCTCTTGCTTCTAACATTTATTATGCAAATACATCAAGACAAGACCACATTTAATTTGGATATTTTTTTGGGTATGATATTAGTTTTACTTAAATTGTATTTTATCAAAAAAAAAAAAGTCACAATTGTTTATCTTTCCTTTTTGTTTTGAGATGACTGCGAACAGGAGAAATGAGGGTTTTGCCGTATTTCTTTGTGTGACTTGTGAATAGAAGACTGACAAAGGATTCTTTCATGCATTAATGTGAAACTGGACCAATTAGAGCCATACACATAGAATATTCCTGACAGAAACATCTTTTTCACCAACAGCATAAGTGTTCCAATTGAAATATCTGAAGTCCAGGATGAGAGGCCTAATTTACTCTGACAGAGTTGATGATTTATCTGAAAACAAATTCTATCAAACCTGCAGACTTCTCTCCTTAATTACATTTTAGTAAACAGGCACAACAAGGTCCTATGAATACTAAGAGCTTTCAAGATATTCTGGAGAGATTCTCAAAAGGACAATAATAAATGGTTTTCACATAAATTCAGGGAGGTGAAGGTACCAGAATTAAAAATAAATAAAGCAAAACAAGTACCTGTTTTTTTTTGTCTGACTCGGTTGAGATGAGTTGATGTAAAAGCACAAATCAGTCACGAAATACTTAAAAATAGTTCAGTAGGGTAAAATTAAGCTTGTAATGGGTACCTATTTATTTCAAATTTCAACATTTATTGCTCCTTTCTGAGGTAGTTTAAATATTTCATTGGAAAAAAATATTCAGAACTGAGCTCTGAAATCCATGAGAGATTTGCTTGAATGATGAAACCAAGATTTCAAATTTATTAGATCTTTGCTGAAAAATGCCCATGTTATCTTTTTCTGTGATTTTGAGAAAACATCTTTATAAATTCTTCCAGTCAGTACACTAGAGATAATATATTTTTCACAGTATTAAAATAATATCAGAGTTGAAGTGCCATAGAGTTAAAAGCTGACAGCATCTAAGTAAGGAGTGTCAAGGGACATAGAGATATTTAAACAAATTGATATGGTATACATGGAAATTAATGAGTCCTATATTTAGAAATAAAAACTTCTGATTTTCTGACAGGTTTAAGCCGTATATTTTAAATGGCTCAAACAGGAATAAAAATCAAATGTGCCTTTTCAATCAAGTTTACAGCTTAAAGAACTGCAAAAGCCATTAATGTTTTCATTAGAGATCCTGTCATTCTTTCTTGAATGTCATCACAGCATGTATTTGCCTATTTTCATCAATGGTGTTTCTGAACAAGGTTTGTCATTATAACTCTCACACAAGATGCCCTTTCCCAGTCTACTGAAGTGAATCAAAGTTCTACAATAATAAGTCGACTCATGATAAGCGGATGCCACTCAGTGAAGGTTCTTTGTGCATTTTCTCTGTAGGAATATTTTCTTCCTATTAAATTTTCTTAATATTGTTTGAAACGTTCTGAATTATTAAGCAATTCAATAATAATTTGAGTAATACATATAAATTCATGGGTTGAAAACTGAATTCCTACCTGTTAACTATTCCTTTATCAGCATATAAGCACACTTGTTTCTCTTAAGAAATTACCTTGACTTTTAATATCTTCATGACACTACAATTCCCTAGGTGACTGTCATCTTTTTGAAAGCTTTCTGCTAGATCAAAGTACAAGATAAAACTGAAATTACATCAATGAAATTAACTATTCATATGGAAGTAATCTTTTCAGTAAAATCTTCATGAATAAAGCCTATCTTTAAAAGCCTCGTGAAAAAAAGTCCTTTTCTTTTTTGTTGAAATTTGCCAAGGTTTATGCTTGAACACTTTTAGTCTCCTCTTGCAACTTATGATAAATGTAAAAATGGTCTGAAATATGAGCAAATAAAACTTTTGTTCTTAATATATGCTTAGAAGATCTTGAAGTACATATAATGTATGTATCTTGGTACATACAATGATATAAAATATTTCTGCTCAATAGATAAAGAAAAAAGTATCACTGAAATGTCAGAATTATTTATGATAAACTTCCAATTTTTTGCCTTCATATGCAGACTAGGGGTATTGTTTTTATTCTTTTTTTTCTTAACATGAGATATTTTTAAAACCCTCTGTGATGCTTTTCATTACAGTAATTGGGAAACACTGACATTTTAATTTCATTTAACATGCCTGTTAACAGATCCATGTGGCAATCCGCATGAACATCTATCTGCCATTCATTTCACAGTTTAAGTGTACATTGATTTTACTTGAGATTATCTTCTAACACTACAGGCATAATTGGATACTGAAGACTTACTTGTTTTTATGAAAAATAAGTTTAATGGTATAAATATTATTTCAAACATACTCTTCTTTAATACTTTGCAATATATAAGTTACTTGACAGTAGTCAGAATGTTTTACCTTGGTCTATAAACATGTTATAATTCTTGTGCATGCAGAAGTGTAGCTACAAATCCTATTTTTTTCCATTTGCATCTATTTTTCTATTTCCTAAACAGTGTAAATCACAGTATGAAAATTAACTGTAGTTCGTAGGCAAAACTGAGAAAACGGACACATTGTCACTTTTTTGCCAAGTCAGTATTGGGGAATAAACTTAGGGAGAAAAAAAATTCATTTTAAAGGCTAATACCTAATTGAAACGTCTGATTTAGATTAATTATGCTCGAATTCACATCTAGTGAATGGAGAGTTCTACCTGCAGTCATTCAGAAGGCTATTTGAGCATCTAGTTTCTCTGTTCTACGGAGGGATCCTCCACTATACAACAAAGAAAGGCTAGGATTAGTTATCTGAAAGTAGTATGACAGTAATTTTCTTCTTCTGTTTTGCTTAGTCCAAAGCCTTAACAGAGTCAATTTTTTACTATTTTGCTATACATAAATCTGTTATGATGAAGGATGTTTGGGTGGATATCGTGTACATGCATGTTTATAGCAATAAAAACAGATAAGAATTACACATGTAATTCCATACAGAGCTCTCTTAGCCTGCCCCCATAGGAGTGATGTTCCAGTCCCCTAAATATCTTTGTGGCTCTCTCCAGTAAGCCTTGTGTCCCTGGCACTGAGGAGCCCAGAACTGCACACAGAGCTCCAGACGTGGCACCACCATTGCTGCTTACAAGGGAAAGACCATCTCCCTCAATCTGCTGGTGATACTTTGCTTTTTGCGCCTCTTCATTCCTTCACAACCAGTAAACAGGAAACTGTCCTATTATTATTCATAATGTTCCATAAGTAAATAGTAAAGCATCAAAATTACTAATTTCATATACAACCTCTTTAGACTGCTTGATAAATTGTCTGAAAACATTGGCAAGAGAACTAAATACTGCAACAGATTTCACAAAAAAAATTCAGGAGTTTTAAATATGATCCACATTCGTCAGCACAGAAAAATAAAAGCTCAAAAAAAACCTCAAGATTAATAAACTGGCAATGTTATTATAATACTCAAAGTAGGAAAGTTTAATGAGTATATTGTTTTAAACAGCATAAATAAAACTTAATATATTCACTGTATTAAAAAATAGATTAAACTGTTTAGAGTCTCTTTCCTTTGGCTTTCTCACCTCCTATTTTTTAAATTCTTAAAATATTTGAAGATATTTAATTACCACTGGTGTGTGTACAGCAATGATCATACAGTCCTTAAGCAATAACCTAACTCTTTGTTGAAAGCCTTTAATATTTTGTTTACAGCAATAACTTTCATTTTGACAGAAACTAAGAAAAACATTGCAGACTAAGCAACCAATTCTCTAAAAAGCAATACAAAACAGACTAAGGTTCTAAAAAAAACCCAAACATTAGATTCTGACCATTGATAACAACTGCAAAAATAGCTCTTAGAAGAAATCTTATTAAAAAAAAGCTCTGTATTTGTCACTTGGCTTGCCCTATATTAAATCTCAGTCCTCAAACACAGACTGCTTTGCAGCTGTAAATTTTTCACCTGGAATGGCTTACTCTGTGCAGTGCTACAAGGCACATCCAAACTGCTCCATAGCAATGAACACAAAACTAAATGTAAAGGCATTGACTGCTTGAAGCTCAGAAATTAAGTACACATCCTGAAAAGATGGAACAGTTCTGACTTTATTAGTAAGCAGTGACACAGACTTACTGGATGCTTACTTCAAAAAAGCCCACAATCCCCCCATATTTTATAAGTTACTCACCTAAGTACAGCATCAGTGCACCAAATGAATCCCAATGACAGCGGGACAGATTGACAGTATTCAGTATTTTCAACTGAATTGTGATTTCTGATTGCAGTTGCTGAGCTTTCTAGTCTGAAAAGTTATTTTCATAATTTTTATTGATAAATTCACACACATGGAGGATCTGTCCCCTGTTTTACAATCTCAGAAATATCACAGCACACTCCATAGTAAAGCAGCAGTTTTGTTTATTTCTAGTCAAAGGAGAAGATCATAGCTACGTAAATCATTGACAAAATTTACCGTATTTGCCACAGGAGACTAAGGATGGATTTTAATTTCACATTATGAAACCTGGATTTCTGTAATCTAATGTAGGTGAGTCAGCTTCTAGACTTCCTTTTTAATAAATTATGATTTAGCTAGAACAGCCTAGAAAGACATTCAGCTCATTTTGAAGCAGACACCCTAGGTGGGATTCAGCTGATTAAACTCAGACATGTATCACCATTTGTGATTCCATGGGGTGTCAAACACATGTACAAAGAGCTGATACATCAACTCTTACTATAAATTTGAGATCCTAAGTGAATAATGACAATGATACCACCTAATGTCTCAGGATTTCATCTGAACTGGTTCACATGCAGTCAGTTCAACACCTTATTTGCAATTGTATTTGTAAGTATTTTCATTGAAGATAATGGCTCACAAAGGGTCAAAATCATCAGCCAATATTCAGTTTGAACAACTGGTGGAAATTATTAGTAGCTTAGATGCAGAGCTCATGAGCATATAAAAGCCTGGAAATAGCTGAGAAATATCTACATATTACACCACTCTTGAGTCTCTTGCTCCTGCTGCTTCTCCTGCCATACCTAGACTTTAGCCCACTTCTGAGAACATATTGCATGAATAATCAGGTTTTCTAATGTTCATCTTTGCCCTGTTCCCTGCTGTTTATCTTTTTGTCCACCTCTACATTCCCCACCTTCTGTTTCTCCCTTAGATCCGAGCCAGAGAGCACACACTTTGGGACTGACTGCACTGTGACACACCTGCAGTCACAGGAACATAGAGAGCATCACAGGCAGCTCAGTGCTAATCCTGGTTCCCCTCCTGAGAGTGCCTGTTCTAGCCTGGAGATCTGGCATGATCAAACAGGCAGACTGAGCCAGAGCCAGCCACTCCAATCATAAGCTGGAAAAATTAATAATTTTTGCTGTCCTTTATGACTCTTGCTTTTTTCTGGGTTTTTGGATACTTACATCGCTTACGTACTTTGATATATCAAATTCCTTTAAGAACAAAAAATAAATATAATGGCTCTGGTCTGCGTGAAGTAAATTGAACATACAGAAAACATCCTGCAGTTATTCTGCCTCTCATTTCTTTGATTATTACAAATTCCAAAAACTTTGTATAAACCTTTTTTCCACATTGTATTGCAGTGCAGAACAAATCCCTTCTGGGAGGCGCTCTATCTGCAAAGGGACATTTACTTCAGTAACACTGACATAGTTTTGTTTTCTGTTTTATCATTTTCATTGTTGTTGTTTTTAATTCAATAACCTTTTTGCCCCCTTACTCTTCTTACACATTGCTGGAAGAAATTCTTCTGAATTGCAGACCATCAGCAGAAAAAAATCTGAAGAAACTGCCATAGGTTAAGAGCTCACTAATCAGCTGCCTGCATACAATCTGCTGTCACTGGTCTATCCCTTCCTGAAGCGCATAAAATACTAGATTAAAATGTAACACACTTTGCTTCTATTTTAATACCATTCATACTAGATATCAGGCCCTATTTGAAACCTCTGCTTTTCCACAAGCTTGTTGTCTACTGTCATCTGAAACATATAATTACACAAGCCATTCCTTTCAAGTGAAGTCAAATATGTGCCAATTAAAAGATATAGACTAGGGAGATTAATGCCTGAGATGTTTTCAAGTGGCTCTTTGACCACATCTGGAGGTTGCTATGGAGAGCACTCACCATAGTTGAAAGGGAACAGGATTCAGCATTCCTTTTTGTATAAGAAGTACCTTTTTAAAGGGAAATAACAATACCAGCCACTCTATGTTCAGAATTTTTGGGTATATTTTTCTCTCAGATACTTGTCCTGATGTTTCTCATAGTACCGATAAATTCAATCTAATGAGAGAGCTGTAACATAGGAAAAGTCCTACTATATATTTAATGATAGGTGGAATTCTTATAATCTTGCTAAATTAATGTTTTACAAAATGCACGGCCTGGGTAAGTGAAACTGAACAAAAAGTTAAAATTAATTTTCTTGCTTCACTTTTAACTAACACAGTAGCTAAAAAAATCATTAAATTTAAAAATATTGAACTTTTTTAAACTGTATTTATTATTTACTTTTAATATCCATATGTGTAGCATTCTGTGTGAAAACAAGGCAATAAACTTATATTTTCAAAATGTTTCTGTAGTCAATATGTTTCTGTAGTCAATCTAAGGAAGATTATGATACTCAATTCTGTGAGGTTATTGATGAACACTAGGAAATATTGAGTTCTCGTGGTTAAATCAGAAGTAAGTAAAAAGAAAAATTAGAAAGCAAATTATTCAAAAGAGTGGGACATGGAAGGTGCTTTTACTCCTGTTATAGAACATGGTTTGAGTCCAAATGGTATTTTTTTAGTAACTATTTTAGTTTCAGAAGATGACATCTTAATTTCTCTCACATTTTGTGCATAAAACTGATTTCGATAACTTGAGAAAATATCACAATTGAAGGTTTAAATGTTATGTATAAAATAAAGGAGGTATTCTTCTTACTTATTTTTAGCACCTAACTTATAGTCTGCTACCTACAGTGACTCAGAACCTGAGAATTTCCCTGTTTTGACAACGAGGAAAACAGAATTTAAACTCTAGAAATAGATGCCTAAACTTAGCTCCTAATTATTAATATTTCTCAGAATTATGAATAGCCAGTATACTCAGGATATATTTACCATTTATGGAGAGTATTCTGCTCACTTTTAAGGCTATTTCTGTTCACCTTATTTAGTCTGCTCCATGATTAGTCACAGGAGCAATTAACAATGTGAGTAAAATCTTTTAGCGACTGTATCATTCCCAGTGATATCTACACAGTGATAGCAAAAACCAATAACAGACATGTAAAAACAAATACCTCTGCTTCTTTGCCTGAAGCATGCCCTTATTTATAAAGAAGTTCAAAGAGTTATACATTTGCATTTGTAAAATTCCTGAGATAATTTATTTTCAGACAACATTACACTTACTGCAGGTATCAGCATATAGAAATATTTAAATTTGTCATATTTTGGGATGCTACATTTGGGAACTATATTCTATGAATAACATGACCTAAACACTAGTTAAGAAAAAGAAAAAATATCAACACGGCTTAAATTGAAATGGATTAAGCAGGTATAGGATGTACTTTTAGATGCTTTTATTTCTCTATGGTTTTGGTCAACTCTGTTGGATTTCCATTTTCATGGCAGAGTTTATTTTGCATGCTATCCTTTGGCTGATATAGAATAGCCTGAAGGAAGAACTCTCTGCTGCAAATATATAGATTGTCACTCCAAGTTATCTCTCGGCATTTCTCACAAGCCTGCTGTAATGCAGTCTGTCTTCATGTCAGCTGGACCCTGCTTCCCCTAAGCACTCCATCAGTCTTTCTACCATTCTGGGATTTTTTAAACATAAACCATAGGACTAACAGCCATGGGAAAATGTGTAGGACAGGTGGTACTGCTCTCTCCATTCAGTCAGAAAGAAAAGGCTCATTACAAAAAAGGGCATTATGGCCAATATTTCAGAGGAGCCAAATCTGTTCTTTGTACCTGTACCTGTGCCTTGTGTGGCAGTACTTTCAGGAATTTATTTAATCAGAAAGATGAACAGGCATGTTATTTGTGTTCTGACACCCACGCACAGGCACAACCTTCTATGGTAAAATCCAAAGATAAGATTTGTCAGAGCATATGGAGAGAAATTTTCCATTCTCCACTCCCCATATGCTCATTCACAATCTTTATAAGAAAAAATGTAAGACCTAGAGATAAAAATAAGCTTCTCAAATCTTAGGGATCATTAGAGATAAAAACCAATTATTTATGATTGTGAAAGTGACACAGTGTTATTGAAACTAATTTTAAAAAGAAAAAAACCCAAACCTATATATTAACACTTATAACTTAGGGGATGACCTCTTTTAGGAGGAAAAAGAAAATATTATCTTAATGATTCAGCAGAAGTGTAGGTTAAGCCTTGACAATACAAACTGTAGGTTATTTTTCTTTTTCTGTAACTCCTGCTTCCATTTCAACTCTTTCACTTCTTCCTTCTTGCCCTTCTCTGCTCCCCCTTCCCCAGCTTTTTGTTAGTTCACCGTTTTACTGACTTCTGTTATGTCTGCTCTCTGCCATCTAATTTCCAGACTAAAAAGTTTCTCTTTCCAAGCTTACTCATTTGTTATGTGAAAGAATTCCTTTCCTTTTATCTTCAAATTACTTGAATGAGAGTACATTAATATGATTTTCAGTATTCTTTGGAGTCATTGGAAAGGTGTCATTGGGGAGAAAATGTATTTTTTCTTTTGGAAGACAAGATGTTAGAGAATCAGCTTTGGGTTTTTTAATATAGATTTTCATTTGATGCTGCTTATTCATTAGAATAAAATAAGAAATTGTTCAAAACCAATTTTATGCTATATCACAATTAAAATGAACTTCTGAAACCATGGTTTAAAACCAAATGTTTCCAGACAAAAGTACCAATTCATTTATTTGTATATAATTTATATTTAGAACTGAGATTCATTCAATAGGTAACTACTTCAAGAAGCAATTTTTAAATAAAAAAGGCAAAAAACACAGACTAAAAACCTGCATATATGTAATGATGCAGACATGTAAAAATATAAAGGGGACAGAAATATATAAAAAGCATCCATATCTATTTAATCCTACTAGTTTCATTCTACTGGAGTTTATGTAACATTTGTATTATTTTATACTGCTTCTAACACTTCAATAAGCTTTTAAAACCAAAGAGAAAATGAAGAGACACTACATAAATTAAGGATTCTATTGGATATCTTTCAAAGACATTATGCTAATTTTCCCAAGAAGAAAGACAGAGAAGGATGTGCCAGACTGAAAACATCAGTTCAAATAAATGATTGTCCCGACACATAAAACTTCAAGCAAAATTGCATATTCACGACTAAGGAAGGATGTTTAAGGAGTAATGATACTCATGTAAGATTTAGAAAGCCCTAGGTGAACTTTCTCTTCTGAAAGATTGCATTAGTAGGACAGCTACATAAATTTGAAGCCCGATTAAAAAACATGAAAAAGGAAAGAAGCACCCAAAGTGTGACTTCAGTGGAACTTAAATACCCAGTGCCCAAATTCTATCATTAAAAATCTGTGTAAACTAATGCTGACTATTGAAGTGCTAAAAAGGTTCTCATTTACATATTTCATTAATTAATTGTTTAATTTTACTTGAGTGTTCACCTCACACCCTTCTTCTGCATGTGTCTTCAGTCCTGAAAATGAATTACCACTCAGATCATTCAGTAATAATCCAAAAGCTCGTTTTTCTATCATTTAGGTCTTACTTTGTGTAGGAGCCTCAGTTAGAGCCACAGCTTTCCTTCAAAGCATGGAAACAGGAAGACATGACTACTTTTATGCACCAACACTGTGATGCAGAAAATCTGAATAAATTTTCTTTTGTGCCTGAGGGAAACCTACATATGCAATCTCCTCCAGAATATTTTAACTGTTTTGAAGTAAGGACACTTTCAACCTTTCCCGATGAATTTTTATGAATTTGTAAAGAAGAACTCAAGTTTATTTGATTAAAAATAGACATCAAGCAGGGCTATAACCGAGTATAGCCAAAAATAGGATTTTTGGGTCCCTTCTCCACAGTTTCTATAGACAGGCTTTGAATGAAAAGCCTAAGCAATTCTGAAAACTCTGGACAGACCTAAATATAAAGCATAACCTTTAGATATGAAACAAGTATCAGTATGAAGCTGACCTACTGAGTAGGTAAAATGAATGTTTCTACAAATAAGCCTTCTCAGAGGCTGTTCTGAAAATCCCACTTGGTCAATGTGACTGCATTAAAAAGACACAGGAAAAGTATTTTGTCCAGATTAGTGAACTGTAGCCACTGGAAAGAACAGTATAAGTGCAATGTGTTCTTTTGTGTAAAGAAAACATGGTTTGGGTTTTGGTGTTTTTTTGTAGTTCGATTTGTTTTGTTTTGTTTCGGGTTTTTTTGGGGCAGGTGGTTTGTGTGGGGTTCTTTTGTTGTTGTTGTTGGGGGTTTTTTGTGGTTGGTTTGTTTTGTTGTTTTTCTTTTTTAAATTAAGTTATAGTTAACTGAATTTATTAAGGATTTTGACAGACTAGATTGATTTTAAGAACATTTTTAATTTGCAAATTTTTTTCGAAGTTGGGATTTACTACATAAACAAATGCCAACATTGCAATCGAGATCTGATCAATATAATGAATGTGCTAAGGAACTGATGCTGTATCTTGAAAAATCTCCAAAGTAGAAGAAAGAATCAGACATCAATTAGATATGTTGGATGTGTCTAACTTTAGAATGTAAAACCATAAAAGATCCTATTTGAAATTCTAGACACAGCCTTAATTGACTTCTAATTATTCTCTTACAGATCTGTAAAATTGTAATTAATGCTTCCAGTCTTTGAGAGATATCTTATTTTAATGTAATTTTCCTCCTAATAGATGGACCAAAGATCATTTACTCTGTATCTTTGTACATACTAAGAAATATCCAATATCTGTTACAGGCAGCCTACTTATCCTGTACTTGAAGCATTTGCAAACACATCTGTCTCCTCAAGCATAATTTCACCAGTAACTAAAAATGCCTTATAAAACCAATATTTAATAATAATAAAGTTAATAGCAAAATACATTTAATAATACTGAAACCAAAGTGGGTATTAGGCAATTGTCATTAAATTGTTCTGTGTAATTGAGCACTTTAATAATAATTATACCATTCAATCTTTGTCTACCTTAACACTTAAGTATGCTAGAAATGTTTGAACTGCAGGATATTACACTTTTTGCTGACCATAGGCATATTAAAGGTAGATGCTTGCCAAAATAAGTTAACTCGGCTTCCTCTGTGTGAAAGGAGACAGAGAGGAGAATTTTTGCCCCAGTGTCCCCACACAGATGTTAGAAGGAAATTTCCTTTCCTCAGTTTGAGATTTGGGTAATAAAAGGAGTTTTCTGCATGCAGATGGTCTATGAAGAAGTGCTTAAGATCCAATTTGCATCTAGAGAAGGTCTAGGGCTCATTTTCATTTCCTAGATATCCTTAAGCATTAAGGGACATTTGAGATATTCAAGGCTATCCAAAACTTCCACAGGGATTTTTCAGCAGTGACACAGAGACCTTTGGAGCCCTGTGACCTTCTGGAGCCTCACCCTCCTGGCAGCTGTGTGTCAGCCAATAAATCAGCCTGTTAGTGTCATTTTCAGAAGACTGAATTATTCCTGAGAGGCTGCAGTAGCTACTCCAGCAAACTCAGAGGTCTTCCATATGTCTAAGCAACATACATAGATAGCAAATAAAATGCCAGTAGATGGCATTATATCCCAAGATCTCGCATAGTGATTTGTGTTAGGAAATACCAAAGTCAAACACTCAGTGAGCCATTTAGTTACTGCAAGTCTTATCCGCATGGAATTTTATTTGCTTATTTTCAGGAATATGATTCAAGAATCTCTAAACTGAGATACTCTCTGTGTTGATTGTTTGGGATAAAAACTTTCCCTGAACAGTTGAACTTAAAGCACTGGACGCACTCTGTATTATTTTCAGCTTTTTGACAGTTTAGGTACCTCTTTCAAAGCTTTGCCTAACCCAATTTCAAGAAAGTGATGCCTACCACAGAGACTGCTTTGATCAAACTTCTCAAACCATGCTGAATCTACATGGATCTGGACATAAATATCTTTGATTATGCATTTCTGTTTCCCAGAAGAGACCAGCTACAGGCATAAAAAAATAACTGAAATATGTAAAAACCACAAGTGTAGGCTCCAGTTTTTCCTGTTCCTTGACTTTTCATTTAATTTGACATCTGGAGTACAGCATCAGTCTGAAATTCAGCCTGAAGTCAAAATTTTCTACCAATCTATTCCAAGTATCAGGAGTCAGCCTTGCTAATCTCACTTGAGAAGCTGAGTGCTAAAATACTGACAATGGTAATACTGAATGTCACGTGAGCTGTTTTGCTGAATGCCTGTCCAGCACTGCTCCTAATTGCTCCAAGAACTAGTGAATAGTTCTGAGCTTGGCAGGATTGATACATTTGTCACTACTATAAAGTTTCTCACAGTGTACGACCTTGTCTATATAGGTCTTTCTTGAAGCTAATAACTGCAATCCCAGGGGATGTTCTACCTCTTCCGGAATAAGTAAAAACAGAATTAGGAGCTAAAAATATTGCTGTAGAAGGTAGCTGACATGAGAAAGTATGAGGACAATGGACACTGAGATAAGAAAGATTTCATTCAGTAATAGACTGAGAAAAAACTTAAACCCCCAGAAATAGACCCAAACTGGCACATGGCACAGACTGGGAACAACAGCTCAGCTGAGTCAGGGCTGCTCTGGCTGCTGGCTCCAAGTAGCCTCCAGTGCCTGGTTTTGGGGGATATATAAATCCCAGTAAGGCAGCTGGGGCTGCTGGACCCCGCTACTCCTGCTCTGGCAAGTACTGACTGGAGAGAGGCGGCCAGGTCAAGGTGAAATATGTCATCTTGTCCACTTGCTGTGGTAAAAGACTTCTTCCTACTTCCCCTTCTCCAGCCCATTCAATTACCTACTTCACTTTTTGAAATATTTCCTTTTTTCCTTGGTGAAGCCCCACAGAGTCTTACTTAGAGGTATGCTGGCTCTTTTTGATAAATGCCATCAATTATTAACAGAATTTTCACGTTGAAAAGTCTAATCTTCATTTCCAAAAGAGCAGTGCTAAACTGAAACATCTAAGGAAAGATTGCCACTTGCTGAGACTGTTGGTAGAAACACTGCCAGTAGTAAAGAAAACACAGAGAAATCACTGTTGTTCATAAATAATACACAGAAGATGAAAGCAAGAACTAAAGAACCACCTGTGCAAGTCATACTAAACAAAAATATATTTTATCATAAAAGTTAGTGAAAAACAAAGGCTCAGTAATTATGAAAAGGAAAACCATTTAAAGCTGGATCTTCTGTTACTGTGGTAAATGCAATGTATTGCTATTTCTCCGTTTTTTTTTTTTCCTGAGAAGTGAGAAAAATATGAGTGGTTTACAACACAAAAAAAACCAAGCAGGATAAAAAGCAGCAGTTAACAAAGATATGTTCTTCTTGGTAAAAAGGTTTTTAAAATAATATACTTACTAAAAATAAAGCTGAAAGACAGTGATTTTTCAAGATCGCTGGTTTAACTCTAATTACATTATGATAAATACAAATAAATCCCATTGACTTCAATAGCTTACTGTCATTATATAACACTTTTTAAATCTTCTCCTTCTGCAATATAAATATGTAAGTTCTTTAGTCTGTTCAGCTATAAAACTATATAGGATATCCTTTCAGAAAGAGAGGAAGAACTGACTATTTTCTGACACTTCAAATATGTGGAATATTAGAATTTGCATAGAGTATTATATAACATAGAAAAGGAGCATCTAAGCAAAAAATAAGTGTTAAGAATGAGGAAAATTTGTTTAATAGTGTTGAAATCTGTGAAGACCAAACGTTGGATGAATTTAAAAGCTACAGATTTTGCACTCCTTCCATAAACTCAACCTTATACAATGTTGAAAAAAAAAAAATATTGAATTCAGATTGGACAGTAGTGACAATTGCACTTTTGTGGACAAAGATTTATTCTTGACTTTTACAAGACTTGTCGTCAGAATAAAAGAGATCCAAATAACATGCATTTTACTTATTGATATAGTTTAATTGAGGTAAATGTGCTAAATAAAATGTGCTACCTTTTGGTATGACACAGATCTCAACTACTTCCTTCAATCAAAAAATTAGTTCGATTGATTCCCTGGTGCCTTTCTTAGAAGAAGTCACAACGCAAATTAAAATGTCTTTAAGCCACACCTCACCATTTCCAGGGCAAAGTAATGCATGTAAATGACAGAAATCAGGGTATTAATTACAGATATCCATATCCCCATACCTACACAGGCATATGTATCCACATATAAATTACTAAGCTAATAAAAACATGCACCTAACTTAACTTTTCCTAAAGTATTTCAGATGTTCTCTCACATCTATTTCATTGTTTTTGGTAAAACACCTACCCACGTCTGTAGTCTGGTCTCTATTACTGCAAGATGAATGACATTTTAGGCAGTAACCCTTGAGCAAGGCATATGAATTGGAATCATAACAAGGTACGAAACTAAAAACTGCTTAAATTGTGTTATCTGAAGCAAGACACAACCCTTAATGGGAAATAAGCCTGCCTTTTTCTCTAGTGTCATGGTCATATGGTCTTTGTTCATCTTTCCGCTTCCATGATTCCTCAGGTCTATTTCTGCCCCTTTTTTTTGCTGCTTGCCCAATCCCATCCTTCCTCTGTTGTAACCACTCCCAAAGCCTCTGGACTTTCCCCCCTCCTATCTTTAATTTATGTAATTTTAACTATTTTTGCTTATTAATCTCTGAGTTTACACCATTGGATTTTAATAATTTACCCAGTGAATATTGGTAATTTGCCAATCTGTCTTGCTTTGTTATTTTTCACATATTTGATGATGGGGATGAGGGCACAGGGGCAGAGCATCAGCTTTCAGAGACCTGTCACAAGCTGAAATGAACCTCTCAAAATCCATCCATTACCTGAAAACTTTTCATATTCTGCTCAGTATATATTTACACTTGATCAATATATATATTTATGCTGAGAGCAATTCCTAGGCAATTCACACAAAGGGCAAAAATTATTCAAACTCCAGCTCCATGAACAACTGTAGTAGGAAAGTTTTCGGAAACATTAGGAAAATATGAAATAGAATACATAACATTTATTTGTAACAGATAAGTTGTTGAACAGTGTGTTGTGAAGGCTACAAGCACTGAGGAAAACAGTAACTACTGTTTAAAGCAGACCACACAAATAAAGTTGGTTATAACTATATATTTTCTAATAAAGTGTTTCCGTAAACTGTTATAACAGAAATCTTATGTTGCTCAAAACTTGTATGAAAGACTTACATAAAAGCATCTGCCACAAATGACATCCCAACTTTTTTTAAAATATAAGCAGATTTAATGGTGTTTAAGTCATTCATTGGCATTTTGTGTTCCTCACATTTGCACCTGACAAGCTCTTAGAATATTTCAGAGATCATATTAGAGTCATGCTCAAGATGTCTGCAGTCAATGGAATGGCAATGGAATCACTAGGTCACCTGCATGGGTGACCTGTGACCCACTGCACCCGCAGGCCAGGGCTGCAGGGAGCAGCCAGGTGAAGGGAAGGCACAGGGGAGGTGTCACACAGGGAAAAGCTCTTTCCAAGTGCATTTCAGTTTGTGTGCACATCCACACAGACATTCTGTGAGAGGCTCACAAGGGACTTACAACATGGCGTGGAAATAATTGTAAGACACGATTTGTTCTCAGTGGCAGACTTCGCTGGGAATTGAAAGTGCTCAGCGTCTTGCAGGTCTGGACACAGAGGCTGCTTTAGTCAGAACAGATGTAACATCAGAAAGAGGAGTGACAAACTGTGCACAGCATTTGACTACAAAATATACATAAATTTAGGGTTGTTTTCAGTTATTCTGAAGTCAGCCTTAAATAGATCACATGTAATTTGTACACAGAATATATGGATGCCTAAAATGCAGGCATTTCATTACTGTCAGACATTAATAGATCAATTTGCTTGCGTGTTCCCTGACAAAAGAATACAAATTATTTTAGCTAGAATCTGCTGTTGTAGCTGGTATCATGGAACTAATGGAGAGTGAAGCTGTGACACTTCCTAGAGCTAGCCAAAGGCATGCCATATGGAATAGTAAGGCAATGCAACAAAGACTGTAATGCAGGGAGAAACAAAAATCTATCTAAGCTAGAAAAATTATACATTGTGTTGTATCTGGAAGTTAATTTCACATTTATGAAGGGAAAGGAAACCAGAGATCCTAAAATATTCAGAAATGTGTAGGTTAATGCTCAGGATACTGTGCATTAACATTCATCCTCAAACTGCTGAGAAGGCTCGAGATATTTCTGAGAACTTCTGGAGCAAGGCATTTTTTTTGACTGCCAAGTAATCAGCATAAATTATAAATGCAATTTTCGTTTATAACTAGTATTTTAAACCAGGAATGCTGCAAAATTAGTATTGACAGTAACAGGCACAGAAGGCTCTGACTTGGCAGTAGAGAAGGGAATTGCATGGGAAGCAGAGGGTGGCACATTCCCCTCTGTGTCACCCCAGCAGTCCCTGAAGCTGCCTCCAGTGGGGACACTGCTGTGTTAGTACAGGGTCCTCCTGGTTAATGCTTCTCATTAAAAGTAACCAAGAATTCTGTAAAAGGCTGATTCCTATCACAGAGAACCTTGTTGCTACACATAATTTGGCAGCACATATTTATGTCTCATATCACTATCATGGAACCATTAAGGTTGGAAAGGACCTCCAAGATTATTGATGGCAACCCCCTCAACCCAACACTGCCTGGTACATGCTAAACTTAAGTCAAATGTTCTCAAGTTCCACATCTTGATGTGTTAAATGTGGTTCAACAGAAACCAGCAGAAAAAACTTGCAGGATACATAAACTTACCTAAAGCAAAATCAGTGACAGCAATGTTTTGTTACACTGCCTGTCATTTCAGTTTCATCTTAATGACACCACATAGCAAAACAAAAGGGAAATGAAACAGATTGTCAGATTCTTTGTATATAAATGACATACATTTGAAGTTTTTTGTGTGACAGAGACACACCAATTCAAGCTTCTTGGGAAAACAAATGTATTTTTATGTAATTTAAATGTATGATAATTCCAATCATATACTGATTGGAAATAATACTAGGGAATCTTTATTTGGTTTAACTTGTATTTACTGCTTTATATTGAAAAAATAAGGTATACAGCTGCTCAGAGCAATTATGCAAACAAGAAAGAAAGTTCTCAGCTGTGCTCTTTAAACCCCTCTTACCAAGAATTAGCATATATAATAACATTAATTAGGAAATGTCAGAATGTTTTAATGCTAACAAAGATGAAATCATATGACAGAATTACACTGTGCTATAAATAATTTTACTAGACCATTTTCATTTTTGTTTATATGTCATCTTTTTTTCTTGTGAAACTGGTAGGAGGGCAAATATCTGATCAGTATTTTATGCTAGCTTGTCTTTCACACAACACATGGATATCTGACAAATTAATAGTTATGCATACAGACAAAAAAATAAGCAGAAGAATTAATGGAAAGCTAGATTCATTTCAGTCTCTTTTATTTTGATGTAAAGCTTACAGGCTGTCCTTTTACAATTTTAAAAGGACTGTATTATCTCCCTTTCAATATGTTAGGGAAAAAAAATGCAGAAAAAAAACCATTTATCTTAGTTTCACAGCCAATAAATAAATGCACTCATGGGTAAGATCAGTTCATTAAGGCTAATATCTCTTGAATTTTTACATTTTATATATACATATATATATATATATATATATATATATATATGTAACTACAAAATGTGTTGATGCTGCAGCAAGCAATGGTACAGCCTGTTGCCTGTGCATTTAATACTACAGTAGGCCTCAAAAACTTACCCATTTGTTTGGGTAATATAGCACGTTAGCCATTTCTAACTCCTTTAAATAAAAATACAGTATATTATTAAGATATTCATTTCCTTCTCTCCTTTTCCTATCTTGAAAAAAAAGTCAGTCATTATTTGTTTCTTATAGGAAAAGTGGTTTAGATAGATGAATATACAGTAATGGGAAAACAATCCATCCCATGTGTATAATGAGAAATTAGAAGATTAGACTGCCTGTTTACAGTATAAGAAGTGGTATTTCTTTATGGAGTAATAATCACTGAAGCTTTTGATCAAATGATAAAAATGTGATAGGGAATTATTTACAGAAAGAGAAGAGATTTCAGTGGATTTGATCTTGAAGCTCAGAATAATTTGTCAGCAAGCACAGCAGATATATTGTCATGACTGTGATACACTGAAGTTATAAATAAAGAGAGAGTATGCAAAAATACTATATTTTATATTATAGAATATTTACAGTTTGAAAAATATTTTTTTTTACTTCAGAAGCAATGAATTTGATATTACATAGAATTTACAAACAATTGGCCCGAGTTTAGCTTTGTTTAGTCTGTTGGTTCAATGATGTGAAAGGGTTGGTCAGTAATTGCAAAATAGAATGGGAGGCTAAGAAGCAGTGGGTGACTGCTACTTAATTTCTGCAGGACAGAAGGACAGATAAATGCTAGTTCCTGAACCTGAGGGTGCAAAATCCCAATGGAAGGGTATATGAAAGATACTTTTTAGTAATGTGAATGCTTAGGCTTATTCTAAAATTTCCATGTATATGCTCAATTTAATGCTGCCTCTACAGCTTTTGAGCCTTTTACAGAAAGGTTAATTTTATACTTTTATGCTACTGAAGATATGCATTTGAAGATGAAATACACTCTATGCTTCATTATGTAAACTGTAAATTTGGGTAAGTGATGTACAAATTCACTAATTGTCCCACATGGTCCTTCAGCTGTCTGATCATTGTATCATTCCGATCTGCCACTTTACTGCAAAATTCAGAATGCTTTTGGCATTTGTAATAAAAATGAAAATACTTAACAACAATATAATTGGTCTGTAGAAATTTAAGGGGCAGGAATCAAACTAAATTATTTGTCCATGTGGACTGTGATAAAAGACATACCCCACTGCATGCTGATCTGTGAAATTACTTTACTAGAATTAGGATTTTATTCCTCCCCACATTTTTAATAACGTTATCATTTAGACCATCGCATTTATAAATCTATGTTAATTGCTTAATTTTTCACTTTATTTTAAGAATCTGTTTGCTTTGTATGCCAAAAGCATCATGAAAAGGTCAGTCTGAATTAATTTGCTTTTGGAAGATACTGAAGACAGCAGTATCCTCGGTGCTTCCAGAAGAACATGGTGCAAAGACAAATTTCTAAACAGCATTATACTCTAATTCTTCTGGTAGGTGTAATGCATCATAAAAAAGAGTCTGAAGAGGCTTTCTCTAGATCTAGTGAAAAAACCCAAAAAACCCAAAAACAAACAAACAAACAAAAAAACCAAAAATGAAAAAAAAAACAACCCAAATCTCAAAATCAAAATTTCCTTCTATGCTACAAGCCATTAAAATGGAGCACAGCATGTTTGGCTGCAGTATATAGTAATTCTTTTATGAAACCAATACCTGTATTTTAAAGTAAATGAATACACCATTGAAAAAACAATAAGAAAGCATACAAGAAAGTTCTTAAACATGGTTATCTGAAGTGTAAAGATTGACTAGCACCTCTCATTAATGACACTGCAATTGTAAGGACAGTCGATACAAGGATACAGACATAGAACCATTTCATCGAGGATAAATTTTGTTCTCCAATCCACAGTGGTTGTTACAGTCTTAGACCAATACAGAATATAGTGAGAAACATTTAGTGTCCACTCCTTCTCCTGCAAGTACAGTCAGCTTTTCTTAAGTTAATCAGCTTGCAACCAAGAAGTAGTAACATTTTTCCTCTCCTGTTATTTTAATATTCCAATTCTTGTTTTATTTGGTGGCTCCATGATTTTCACTGATTTCTAGAAAAACTCAGTTATTGTATGCTTATGTAGAATTTTCCTTAAGTTGTAGAAATTTGGTTAAATAGATTATTTCTCTCTTTGGAGTTTTAACTTCTGACTCTTGAGACACAATATAATTTATGTTTACTGTTTCAGTGTCTTCTGGTAAGATATGTTGCCTTGTTCACTTTAGTGGTTTTTTAGAAGTTCTGTAAATATCAAGAAATAACCTTTACTAATTTGACTTCCTTTTTCTTAAGGACCATAACTTTTCATAAGAGCCAAAGCATAGTACACATAGCACATGTTACTCAGCTTTTTCACTGGCTATCACATCATCATCATCATCCATGTGAAATTTGCCCTGAAGATAAAATACCTCAGGTAGGTATCTTCCTGCATGCTTGGTCTTTACTTCCATTATGCACAATGATCTCAGTCACTGATTCCTACAGACCTTATCAGCTACTGCAGGCAGGATCCTGTTACTGAAACATTCTGGTCCAGTTCATTTAGGATTCTCTAGGTTTGCCAACACTGGCAAGCAGTCTGTCAAATCTGACAAAAGACAGATAGAAAAACCTTGAAAGATTAGTTCAGTCACCTAAATGTGGACATCCAGCACCACTTCAGATGCATGGGGCTTACAGGATATTATAAAGAACCTATCAGAGACCCAGCATATAATCAAGTGGCAATTGGAAACCAAGCAGAATATCCTAGTATATCTCTTACAGTACAGTACATTCTACCCCTTAGTGACTGATAATCCAACTTTATTTTCTATGATTGTTTTTAATTTTCATTTTATGGTTAATAAATATTTTTGAACACTTATTATTAAAACTATCCCATTTATATTAGTTCAATCTTAAAGGTCATGTAATTTTTCCTCTGTGTTTTATTTAATATTGCTGTGCTTTAATATGCCTCCTGATTTCTGTAACATTACTGTATTTCAATAGCATACTCATGCATTTTTTGCCAAGGTCCTTACTGGAAAGCATAAACAAGATCAGTCTTAAGTTCTTTGCAAATTTACCTAGTCATACATCCTCCTAAAGACAGTTCCCTCTTAGAGTACTGTACTGGGCTGGCCCTGGCTGGATGCCAGACCCCCACCAAGGCTACTCTATCACTCCCCTCCACATCTGGACAGGGGAGAGAAAGTATACAAAGGTTTGTGAGTTAAGATCCGTGAGACATCTCTCACCAAAATTCTATCCTGGGCAAAACAGACCCAGCTTGGGGATACTAACTGAATTCATTACTAACAAAATGAGAGTAGGATAGTGAAAAGTAAAACAAATCCTAAAAATATCTTCCCCCCACCCCTCCCTCCTTCCCAGCTCTGCCTCCTCCCTCAGCAGTGCAGGGAGATGGGAATGAGGTTAAGGTCAGTTCATCACAGCTTGTTTCTGCCACTGCTCAGGGAGAGGAGTCCTTCTCTTGCTTCAGTGTGCAGCCTCTCCATTAATTTCTCCATGTGAGTCCACCTTGGAGCAGTCTGGCATTGGCTCTGCTGGACATGAGGAAACTTCTCACAGAAATGTCCCCTGTAGTCCCCCTTACCAAAACCTGGCCCTGCAAACCCAACACAAGTACCAAATTTGCTGGGTGTACTGTACATACACCATGTGTATATGGTGTTCACTTGCACAGTTAAAACCAGAAGCCATTATAGAGGAACAGAAACAATTATTGGCCTTTAGGACAGGCAACATCAGAATTCTGTTTTGAGAATATTTCTGCCTCAAAATGTATTCTTTAATGTGTTATTATGTATATTCCAGTGAAGTTGCATTGGATTTTATTTTATTTTCTATGTATTTATGGTTTTTTTTTCAACTTGTTTTCATGCAACTTAAGCAGGACTCAGGACCAATCATCCCTAAAACCAGTTCTCTGCCTGCCCCTAAATATGAGTACTTTATTTCCTACTATTAATTATTTCAGCCCCATGTTAATAAATTAATTATAAATCCATTTTAACTTGACCTGAGATCTCATTGTAGGTCAGAGATTATCTTGTCCCATCCTACTCTGGGACCATTTAACTCTATGAGTAAGCAAAATTCAAAGTAGTTTTCATTTACGCATTCTCATTAAACATCCTGTATTTATTTCCATACTCACTTGTACATGAAACAGAAAAATGTAGTTCAATCTCCTTGGTTGTACCTAAATTCTCAACAAGATCTTTAATTAAAATTTCTTTTTATTTTCTCATGTTAATTTTAATTACTTCAGTTACAAATCTTCTGCTTATTGTGCTAATTTTCATTTTGTCTCCTTCCCAACCTCAGTATCATTTGGAACCACAAACAAAACCATTATAATTTTTGCTGAAACATTTAGCAAAGTAATTGAAGTTCATGGAAGGGCAAACATAATTTTTTCTTCTTCTGTTCCTGAGATACTTTTGGAATAACTCAGAATTTATTACAGAGTAAGAATAAGTAACAAGAAAATTATCTATCAAGCATCACCATCTTTGAAGCCAAATCTTATAGACACTTTCTTTTAAGGGTGTTTTGTTTTCCTTCAATTAGTATTACTCACTGAAGAGTTTTTTAACAACTAGGTTAAGGTTTTAGTGGTTTGTTCAGTGGCTTTCCTAAATTATTCTAATTTTAGGAATCATTTCTCTTGTTTTTTTCTGTCTTTTTTTTTTCCTTTTATCGTTATTTCTTTTTTTCCTGCCTCTTCCCTCTTTTTTAAATATAATGTGGAAGTTAATAACTCGAACAACCAGCCATTTCCAAAAGGAATGGGTTCTTTGCTGAGGGCAGGTTTGCATCCCCAAATGAAGGGGAAGATGACAGCTTTTGGCTGCGTGCTAGCAAAACCTTTGATCTGCATAAGGGAGAGGGGGTGCACACCCACCCCCAGAGAATGACCATGAAACACTGACCTTTGTTTTGAAACAGGCTGGGTTTTGGGCCTGAAAAGGGAAAGGCTGATAAGCAGATCCTGCAAGGTGGAATAATGCAAGGTGGGATAATGCTTTTTATAGTGCAAATTTTCTCCCCCTCCACCTTGAGGATATATCATGTAAGCCTGAAGGAATTCATCTCTTCTGTGAAGGCTCAGATGGCTCAACTAAGCAGAGCTAAAGGGCTGTGAGGTCATTAGAAGGAGGCATAAACCATCAAAGACCCCCAAGACTCATTTCTAGGTTCTTCCTCTGGTGTTGCATCACACAGCACAAAATTCTCCCACAGAAGAGGTCCTTGTGTGTTCCCACAGGAACATGACCATGTATTAATCCATTTAACTTGGTGCTGTTGGGGCTTCTCCCAGCCCTGACAGACCACAACCATCACTTTGAGCAAATGACACTGAAATTATAAAAATCAAGTCTCATTGCTTAGATCCATGTGTGATCTCTCTCCTTTTCAATATCTATTCTTATCCTTTCTTTGTCTTTCTTTTCCTAATATATTGGTGATATTATTTATATATATATATATATATATATATATATATATACACTTATATATATACTTGTATATATATATTTACATACTTATCTATAAGGTGATATTTTCATATTTTTATATTTTTACATTTTTATAGATAATAACCAAAATGGCTACATACTTCCTTTCATTTGCAACCAAATTGTTCCAAAATTAACCTGACATATATCATATATATATATATATATATATATATATATATATATATATATGTATATAAACACCAGTCACTGAGTGTTATTTCAATCTAATCTGCCTCAAGGGATGCATTAACAAGAACCTCAGTTACCCTGTCTCAGGGGCAGGTCATAATGTGAGCATAGTCAATCTACTTATCTACTTTCTCAGCAGGATTATTCTGGACACTTGCTTTCATAGATAACTTCAAAATAATTAATTGCGGGTTTTAATGTATATAGAAAAACTGTTATAGATTCTTCCTCTTAATAGGGCTTCAATGGAAAATTTGATACCATCAGTTTACTGAAAAACAAAACAGTATGTGTCCCACACTATAGAGATCCTCAGAGTATCCTTTGTATTTAGCCCAACTAAACTAAGATTCACCCACTTCCTCGATTAGAATCAAAATTTGAACAAATATTTCAAATGTAAAAGAAATAAAAAATAAAGAGCCATTTGCACATTTTCTTTTGTCCCCCAGGTTGGGGGGGGGGCCCCCCAGTTTATCACAAAGGTAACGTATCTTCTAAAATACAACATAACAGTGCAATCACTTTGGGTGCACAGTTGATTACACACACATGATTAGTCCCAGAATTGTTTTAGACTATCCAACCTACCATTACTGTACTGATCACTAACTCCATCACCAGAGTGTTTTGTTTCTGAAAACATTATGCATTGACATGTTGAATCCAAATTGCTCCTAGTGGTTCAATGATACCAACATAAGCTTTTTTAGTAAAAGACATACCCAGCTTATTCCACTGAGAAAAGTCCTGTTCCTCTTTCTCACTCTTTTCTCATGTTTAATTAGTAACATTCCCCTGGAAATTTTCTTGTGTAAAAACTGTACAAGTGAGCACACAGATCTTAGAGTAAGGAATTATTTCACCTGCCCAAATAAATTCTCTATCACTATGGCTTCTCTCTTAACATTTCACTTCTAGCTCTCCTTAAAAAAAAAAAAGGTTTTCTACGGCAACTGACACGTCTGGGAAAGAAATGGTTGCAAATAGAGGATGGTATTTTAATTAGTATACTTTAAATTGCACGATAGCTGCCTTAATTGATTTCAAATAGCAGGGCAAAGCATTAGACAAACAGAAATAGGATCCTCATTTAACGCTCATTTAATAGGAATTGCTGATGATAAGTTCCAGTGCGGATGCTTTCACAGAGTCTCTTACAACCATGCCTGAAGAATAGTTTAATTTTCAAACAAATCTAGTTATGGCAATGAAAACTCTTCAGTGAAAATGTTCTTAAACAGGTTTTAGTTTTGCTGCAAGGCTTACATTTCAGACTCTAAGCCAAGTAACAAAATCAGATCTTTCTCTATAAGCAGAGATCTACTTTTTAACCAGTGTTCTTTTATTTGTGCCTTGCAGGTTGGCAAAATTGGATTAATCTCTCTCTGACAAAAGCATGTCCCACAGTGATGCATTCAAACATGTCTTTGGCTTCTAAATTAATGCAGAGTTTGGTTACTTGAACTGTCTTTTCTGTGAAGAACCCAAGTGTCTCTGTAACAGCTAAACACCAGTCTCCAACACTACATGCATGGAGACAAAAGCAAGAGTCCTCTCACACCCTCTGGGACTCAAAACTGCAGAAGTATTCTGACTTTTGTCAAATTTTAAATATTCTCCCATATTACAGGTGCTCATATATTTCATGTATACCCAGTCCTTAAACATACTTTCCAAATGGGATAACCTAAAAGTGTGATTAATGTATTTCCAGAGAAATCATATACAGTATGCTTTACAATAGTGTAAATCTATGTGATCAGAATGGCTGGCATGGATAAAACCAATAATCATGCAATTCTCATTACAGAGATGTTTCTCTAAGCAGTGTCTTCTAACACTAAAAATTCTCAGGTTACAGAATTCTTGGCCTTCAAGTCCATGCCTGGCTCACTCTGGCAAATCTGAGAAATACTGAGGTCAATATAGCAAAAAGCAATGCTTGGTGACAGTTTTTTATCATTATTTTGATATACTTGCTGAAGTTGGTGTTTGAGCAATTTGTGTAATTCCATCAAACTTTAAACTGACATCTCTTTCATTTTTTTCATTCCATCATATATGAAGGTGGAAAGGGGATTAATATGCTTAATAGAGCTTGAAATGAATCTGACTTTTTGTTTTTCAACCGTGTTTTTTGTACACAAATCCTCAATGAACACTAATGAAATAAAGACAGACCAAATTTTTTTTATGGCAATAGAATTTGTCAGATGTCACAGATTCAGCTCAAGGAGATGAGGAATAAGTTGACAAAATGCATGATGAGTTACAGATTCATTCTGTTTAGCCTTTTACAAACTTGTTTTCTTCTCCAGAGTTATAAAAGCAGGCAGGAATGAGAGGGAAAAAGTTGTATGACAAACATTACAAATGAAAAAATCTGTTCTTAAACTGCAGTACAAATATTGTATATGGGATAGTCTACAAACAGCTTGCTGGGTAATGGAAGTACAGCAGAAGGCTGCACATTTATAATGTATGAATGCACAGTCACAGCACAAGACTGCTCAGAGACTGAGGGTACTCAGGCTGCCCAGTGCTGGGAATCCCAGATAATACAGGCACCCTGCATGGAGCTCCAGCTGTCTTAGGAAAAGCACTATGCCTGCCTGTCAAGGATGAAGACCCATGGCCAGACTTTGAAGGTGATGGAAATGAAAGATTTTCTTTTTCAATAGGTAATTTTCAAGAATTTTCTCAATCTAGGAAGTCACTGAAAAGATGCTGGACTGAAAGGTATGGTAAGGAAGAACACCTTGCTAAGAACAAAGGCTGTGGATTTTTTCCCAAGATTAATCTTCATCATCCTAAAGTTCCATATTTTCTCTGTACAATCTGATCTAATTCTATTTGACTACTTTGTATTCCAAAGAAATTAAGAGACTCTTAGCCTTCAGTGTAATTTTATATGCTTATTTGGAAAAGAAATGTTTGAATACAGTATCCAGCTAACTTCAGGGCTCTTTGTGGTGTGAAACCCTTCAAAAGCACACAGTTATCTAGAATCAAATGCTTTAGCTCAGTAGCAACTCAGTACTATTTCAATCATTGTGTTACAGTATTTAGAGAATATTTAATCATATATTCTCTGCTACAGGAATTGAAAATTATCTGATACTTCCTCTATTGTACCTTGTTAATAATTTCCAAATCATGAACCAGGAAATCAATCATTAGGTATGAATGAATAAACCACAGGAGGAAATGGGGCTTGTTACAATACATTTTGAATGCTTACATTTGATTTACACTTAAGCAAATAAATAAACAAATAAATAAATAATTTTGTAGTCTTGTAAATATATTTATACAAAACTTTGAAGTTTCCTTGTTGATAAATGCAGTTTGTGTTATCATGTTTATGAAAGTCTTCTGATATATTTGGAGAAAATAAAATCACTGCACATTATTCAAGCATTGCTATTTCTTATATACAGACCTCCTTCTGTAGAATTACTTGCCAGGATAGAGCCTGCACTGCATACACAGACCTTGGAACAGAATATGCTTTCAAGTAACTTTTCAGCAAATTCCTAAGACAATAAAAAAAAAAGCATATAAGAAGTTCTCTCCTACCAACCTCTGTCTTCTTCATGTTGCGAGATATGTAACAACTGCCGCAGCTACTGGGATCAGCTAAACTACCATCCAAAACAAACAGAAGAGCAGATCCCTGCTCAGCACATGACTTCTAATTCCAAAATGTACTCTAAAACACAATCTCATCCTGAAATGGTCCGAAACATCTAAATTAAAAGATGCTAAAAATGATCAATATCAATTTTTCTTATATTTTAAAATCAAACTTCGAGGATCCTTGTGGATTCCTTCTAACCCAGCATATTCTATGAACCCTTAAAATTCCATTAAAGTTCTGTGGTAGGAACTGCCCAAGAAAACTGCTATTAAGAAACAGTTCAGATTTTTTTTAAATATTAATTTCTCTGCATCATAAATTAAATTAGTACCAGGAAATTAGTCTTTTTAAAAAATCTATTTTGCATCCATAAGGGTTTTTTTGCAAAGCAGAATTGCCCACTAAAATCAACATAATGACAATGTATTGTTTTCCATTAAAAAGTGAATTGCAATCAAAATTTTAATTGGAAGTGTTAATATTTTCAATTTACTAAACCTAAGACTTGGGACACATTGAAAAATATATTTTGCTTATTTTTAAAATGTAATTTTCCAACTCTTGTGTTCTTCAAAGTACAGGTAATTTTTTTAAAGAGAGCAATTTCAGCTTTCATCTCTCCTTCAATATACAAAATAAATGGTAATAATTAAATTTTATATCGACCTCTGCTAAATATCTGATATTGAAAAATCATAAAAACACCACCTACTTTATAGGGCTATTATCTGAAGTTATTTCAAATAAAATTCAAATAAAGAATGAAATTAGGACATATGATGTTATAATTTTCCTTTCCCATTAATGTCTTCTGATATTGAAACAAACAAACAAACAAATAAATCAAGTCAGGTAAAAAAGGCATTTCTTTCACACAGTTAGCTATTCAAAACCTGTGGGTTGTCATTTAGCAAAAATGTTTTGGAGAACAACACTGTATTCCCAAGGACATATAAGTAATTGCTACTCTTGCATATGTTTAAGTAAACAAATTTTCATAGAAACTAGGAAATTAAATTTCTACTGAACAAAGGTAATAGCTGTGTTTGTCAGTATTAATTTTTATATAGTTGCAACAATATTGTGGGACTAGACTATGTTTCCCTTGATAATTTCTTCTTTCAAGTAGATTTATAATCACTGATAAAACATCACAGCTTTAAGAGAATTCATGAAACATCTTGTTGCTTTTTTATTTTGTTACAAACAATGTAGGCTGAAGTAAATAGTTGATGAAACATGACTAACCACACAAAAATTAGGGGATGTGCTGAGGAAGATACTATTTGATCTGTTTTCTGAGGAGTAAGTAAATACCTGACCTAGAGTATTTTATCATGCAATGTCATCACCAATAGATCTCACAAAGAGAGTTTCCAATCAGGTTTTAGTACTGTTTCATTATTAAATGGTGTCTCTCACAAAGTAATCAGCACAAGACCAAGACTTCCACCTATAACAGTACCAAGTTCTAAAAAGTCCTTGATCATTTGCTTTTACAGGATTTTTCTTGTAGCCTTTCAAAAAGTGTTGTTAGGTGGGAAATGCAGAAATAACTGATTGCATTGAGCCGTGGCACCTATGAAAGCTTTTAACCCTGGCAGCACAAAGATAAACACAAAGATAAAAGGTTCATAATTACACTGCATATCTAAGCAATGTTTATTTTAAATGTACACACTGAATTACCAAAAAAAAAACCCCAAAAAGAGTACACACTGAAATAGACAAAAAGTGAGATCAATGAAATGTCATACTTTGAATTAGAATATATATGCAGCAGATTATAACAGATACTGAAAGAACAGCAAGATCACTCTTTTGTACCTCCTCAATGGACTTTGATCTTTAAGCCTAAACTGAACCATTTTAATTCTTCTCCATGTCTTAAAAGGACAAAAAACAATCTTTTTTCTGCTATATATATACATATACATATAAATAACAGTATATTTAAATCTAAATTTATTTATCTTTAGAAAAGAACAACCCAAGCTCATTTTATTGACAAATAATTAATAATGTCCTTTCAGTTCCTGACACCTGGACACTTCTAGACTCAGTTTTATATGTTTAATAAAACAGAAATATGCTCATTGAATCAGAGTGAAACAGACACAGGTTAAAAAATTCTTTGCTCAAGGCTCTGTCTCAATTACAAATCAAATGCTAAGTTAACCTATGTACCTTAAACAGAGCAAGGGCCTGAGGCAGTGACCTCCAACCTTCTGTAGCATTACAATGTCAAAGTGCAGTCACTGCTCCCCTTTGGGCAGGGAGCAGCTCTTCCAAATTCACAGGGTTGATTTGCGGATACAAGATGGGTCTTCATGAAATCTAAGCCGATTTATTAGTTTACTCCCTTCAACTTCTCAAATGGGCAGTTTATGCAATGAAAATTTACTATCTGGGAATAAACAAAGTAATGGAAAATAAATTTTTAAAAAGCCTCCAACCCATCCCTCTTTGTATTCATTCAAATACAGTAGAAAATAAACAATAAGGAAATGCAAGGAGGAACAAAAAGAAGTAACAAGAAGATTATGCTCCTTCCACATCAATTTTTCCTTCCCCATCTACAAAAAAATAACTGATAAAATGTCTTCAAATCTTTTTAAAACTATCCAGGAACTACATAAGAAAATCTCATTGCTCTCAGGAGCACCAAAGTATACTATGAGTAACTGAAAAGAAGGAAAGTGTATCTGGAAGCCCTTGACCTCCTCTTTGTAATCAACAGGAAGAATCAAAACAAATGGCAATGGAAATTTACTAAAAACAAGGAAAAATATGGGAGTTCAAGAAGACTAAATTTTTAATGTGGGTCACCTCTGTATCCATTTATTTATTTGAATATTATTATGATAAGATATTACTATCAGGAATTTTTAAAATTACTTTTGCTTTTCTGTTGACTTGTGAAATTCTTATGCAAAATAATAATAATACCAGGATGTGAAATGTACTTTCGTTCAGTGTTTTCCACTAGAGCAGTTTGGGATATAAAAACATATCTAGTATGGAAAAAACACTGAAACCATAAATTTGGCCTTTTGGAGGTTCTATTTTTAAAACTCCTCAAAATGCAAGGAAAAAACCCAACAACTGACATTCCTGTACTCATACATTTACAAAATTATATAAAACTGAAACAATTAAGTTGTCTTCACATTATATAATTCACAGATAGATTATATCATCCCTGGCTAGGAAGCTATCTCATCAATAGCAATTGGCAACAGATTTATACTTGCTAACATTACCAGAAGCTGGATAAGTAGCTCTGTAAAACTGTGCAGTTTCTGTCAGCTGGACTAAAATTTTCAATTTTATACCTTTAAAATATCAGAAATGTTTAAAATATTTTAAAACAACACAATTCACATTTCCAATGCTGTAAATAAGAAGTCACACATTGAAGTGATTTTTTAATTATACAAAAAATACATAAGAGAATCAAAAGATTAAGAGGTCTACAAGCTTTTAAAAACCTTTTTCTGAAGACCTTGTAATTCAATTGTATTTTTTAAAACAAGTATTTTTTACTGAGATTTTACAGAAATATCTCAAAGGCATGAAAAAATAAATAACAAAACTAACCAGTCCTTGGATGTTAGGTACTTGCACCCCTGAAATATTTTATTTAATTGCAATTGCTTTGAAAAAGATTTCAACATAACCTGCTTAAATATTAAAATATTGGTTAGCTTTCTCATATTTCAATACACTTGATTACATTTTATTAAAAACTCTTCACCTAAGTACTGTCAATGAGGATAATAAAACAAAGTATACGTGAGGTACAGAAAAAAACCCACACTATCTTATTCATTAGAAAGTAACTCTTTAATACATCGGTGTTTTCCCATGTTGTGATTTAATTTTATTTTAAATATATGTAATAAAGGAAGCTATATTTGAAAAGTAATATACTTCAAATATGTTAAAACAAAACAAAATCATAACTATAATTTTGTCAGTAATTCTAAAAATATGGGCAATTTTGTGACAGTTTCTTCAATTTCAGACAAAAAAAAATAACCGTCTTCTTTACAACTTCTTGACTCTGTTGCTATTTCTTTTTTTATCGAGGCTCAAAATCCCTGGTTTCAATAGTAAAAAATAAAGAAGAAATAAGGAACTGATTTTGAGATCAGCAAGAAATGCATGGAAGATTATGTCTCTGCTAGTTTGACATGATGTTACTATCTATTGTCTTTAAATATCTATGTGCTTATATAATTTAATGCATATTTAATATGTCTGGATGTCTATTTATTCTCTTCTGATGTAAAGAACAAAAAAAAATTAAATGTAGACTATTTAAGACTAAGGCAACAAGAGGATTTAAAGATGAAGTCTCAAAATGCTATTTCCAACTCCAGCACGGAGTATATACAAGCAAAAATTGTGGAAAGCCTAACAGGAAGCCAGGAAGCGATGATGAATCTCTCTATTTCAGAAACAATTTCTGCAGCAGCACAGAGGGTGTTGTCTGGTCAAGGGACATTCAATTTGTCATTTTTTAGCTCGGCCTCTTTTTATTTTATTCTCCTACATTTTAATGATGTTATTTTTTTAACATGGTGAAACTGTGTAATGAAATTGCAACATTCATAAAGCAATAGCAATACAGAAACACCTATATATGTGTGAGAGACTTATATTAAACAAATTTGTAGAAGTCTGATAGAAGGCTCTTGGTTTTAAAATATTCCCACAAAACCTTGAGAAGCCATTAGCATTAGAGGGATATTTGAGTTATAGAAACAACCTGACCTTTTCAGGGATTTGCCAGTATTTATTGGCACTCCAAATGACATTTATATTGTCAACTGGAAAGCTAAATACCTAAAGCTGTCAATGGAGCAGTTATGAGGACACCACCTGATCACAGAATACTATAAATTACTTTACTATAGCTACTCTGTAAAATTCAAGATCTCTTGATGATCACACTAAAAACCAATTCAATCTCTATAGTTAATTCATAGAAACCCTTCATTTAAAATACTTTTGTCCAACTAATTTTAAAACTAATTTGTTTGGTATCATTTAGTCCTCAATGATGATTCTTCTGCAAAACATTAATGAGAAAATCACCAATGCAACAAATTCCAACCATTAGGCTCTAGGTTTCTCATCTCAAATTTGTAGAATGATAGGGTTTTTCAATCTTAAGAATTTATTTTTTTAGTTACAAATTCTGTTTATTTACAATTTCCATTTTAATAAGTGAAATTAATACAGTTGATAAATGATTTTAAATAATATTTAAAGCTTCACAAATTAAAAATATTTCTATTTACAGCTCCTAACACTAAATTTAAAATCTAAACCTACAGGTTTTTCAGGCTATAATGCACAAGATCTCAAGGCTCCTGATTGCACAACTTCTGTAGGTCCATGTTAGTGAAGGATCAATTTCAGCATGGTCACGGCTTGACATCAGCTGGCAGAGGACTGGTTCAGACTGTTACATCCCAGAATACAAGTGAGGGAACTCCAAAGTTCTCCTCTTCTGCAAGACAGTGATCTTTAAAAATAATTTTACTTGAAAGTTTGTTAGCTTAATGTCACTAGCTTTAAAATTAAAACAATTTTTAATTAGGCAAACTAAGCTATGTTTTACATTCTGAAAAGTGTGCCATTTGCACATGTCAGGAATGAAATCCTTTTTTTAAATGTTCTCAAAAGCAATGCCGACAACTTCAGTGTCTTGTCTAATTTGTCCATCATGAAGGAAGCCTAACAACACCAATTCCTCTCAAATTCTTCACCATCATGGATTAACAAGCCTTTTTTTCCTAACAATGTAGTTTTTATTTAACTACAGCTCAAGAAAATAAAGGGACTGCATGTACTTTGGGACTAGAGTTTAAGTTTTGAAAATGATAGCCAAACAGAGAAAGTATTTGAATAGTGGAAGTGCAATCCACATTTACAACAAATTCATTAATTACATGCATATACCGATTAGCTAACACTATTTCTTTCTTTTTTTTTTTTTTAATTACTGGAAAAGAAATTCTCTACCATGAGAATAAGGTATGTTCTTCCACCTCACATTTTTCTAAATTACTGTAAACTGAGCATAAACTAAAGCAATTTTACATCAGCTAAAAATTATTCGTATAAAACTATATTTCACACTTTTATTTTCTGTAGTTCTCCAGTTTCTTGAGGTCTACAAAGGGAAATTCCATAGTTATGGAAGTATGTCCATCCTTGTATTATTTTCAGGAAGAACTAGACTTCTGAAGAGAGTATCTGCTCCATACAGTTTCAAAATCCATAGTTGTTTAGATTCAGAAATTTCACAGGTCGCAGTAATAGAACTCCATAAGTCAACAAAAGCAGTTTAGTCAGGCACTGGCAATCAGACTCAGTAAAAATCACAGCCCAGGAAGTTCTTACATTTCTTCCCATTTTAAAAACTTGTCCAATAAAAACTCTTTCTTTCTTAAAAGAAAAATGAAACTTAATGTGCTGAGCTGATGCAATGGTTTTAGCAATAGAAGCTGTACTGTCTAAATTACTGGCTAAGCCCTTAATCAATCAATTCATTTCAACCAGAAGAAAAGCAATCTTCTACCCACAACATCTGGGGTGTGGATTTTTTTTTTTCATTTTTTCCCAAATGCTAGAGCATTAAGATGTAATACAGTACTTGCCATGCTAGAATTGGAAGAAGAAAAATTATTTATGTTTTTCCTTTGTACCAGAAGATGAAAAAGAAATACAGCTGATGAGGAGGCAATAAGAATTAACAATGAATACTTATGCACATATTTGCTACCAGCAAAGTGTTCTCATCAAGGAATAATATGGAAAATAATGAAGAGACAAAATTCATTATCAGTGATAATGCAAAATATGTTAATAATGCTAATCTTGTGTATTAATGATAGATTAAAATTTTTCACATAATAGGGTTTTCGCATAACTGAGTTAGCTCAATCCTTTTTGTTCTTTAAAAGAGGCACATCCATTCACTAACCAATAATGTTTCATCCAGCAGTGCCAATGCTGTTCCACTTTGCTTTTTCCATATCAATTATGTGCAGTTCAAGAAAAATGTAACACCCACACAGTATTTGCCCTGCTGATTAAATAATATCCCATGTTTAACAAATTGCTCAGATTTCTAGATAAATCAGAAAGAAACCACAGGCAAGGCTGTTTACACTTGCTTTCTCTGTAGGGTTGCTAAACAAAAACACCTGCAACAAGAACAACAGATTTTATTGACCCAGTCTGACATAACAAGCATAATGTCAGCTCTAATAGACAATTTAAAATCTAACAGAAACATAAAAGAGAAGCAAAAGCAATTTAATAATAAAAAAAAACCACAAAAATAAAGCACTTTAAAAAATGAAAGTGACATTTTCTCCCATCAGCTCTATCTAGCTAGGTGAGGAAGGCATCTGGTACCTCAGACCTTTCCAGGTCCCCTGTCAAAAGGTTCCCTTCCTCATGAGCCAGCATGTCCACCTTTTTCCCTTGGCCTTCCTTCCACTGTGCATCTATAAACCTGTCTTGTTTTTATTAACACTCTCCAGACTCAACTCCAAGTGGGCTTTGGCTTTCCTAAGCCCAGCCCTGCATGCTCAGATGGCACCTCCACAGTCATCCTGCATCTTTTGTCTCTGGCATCCCACCTCTGGCATCCTTTTTCTGTGCAGAGTTTGTTCAAGAACTCTTTGTTCATCCATGCAGATCTCCTGCCACATTTTGTCTGATGTTCTGCTTATCAGGGTAGACCACTGTTGAGCCCAGAGGAGATAAACATTGAAAACTGACCAGCTTTCCTGAAGCCTTATTCTCTCCATGGTCACATTCCATGCCATTCACTCAAACTGTGCAAGCCAACTCTGCTCATCCCATGTTCAGATTTGGGGATCCTGCTATTTCTCCTTCTCCTTGGAATATTCTGAACTCCACCATCTTGTGTTCACTGCAGCCAAGACTCTCACAATCCTGAATAGCTCTTTGGAAAGTAAGAAGTTGATTAGAGCATCTTCCTTCATCAGCTCCTTGGGGATTTCTGTTGGGAAGTTCTCATCGCAACAGTGCAGAAGCCTGGATTTCTTGATGTCTGTTATTTTTGCCTTGCTTTTCCAGCAATTATCAGGATGACTGAAGTCACCCATTATGACCAGGGCCTGAAAACATACAGTTTTTTTTCAAATTACCTGAAGAAGACCTCATCTACTTCTTCATGATGAGGCATCTATTACAGACATGTACAATAATATTGTCCTTACCAGTCACCCACTATCTTAATCCATAACATCTCATGTGGCACATCATCCATCCCCTGCTGCTTTCTCACACTAACAACTCCCACTCCTCACATTCCTTCCTGATTTTGCCTTCCTAGTGGAATTTTCATCCATTCATTGTAGCACACCAGTCATGGAATCAATAAAGGATTTTTCTTTTTCTTTAAAGCTCTTATTTAAAAAAAATAAATTTAGGAAATAGTGTAAACTATGCAAGTGGTCAGACTGCATCATTAAAATATACTTCCAAACGTTTAAGCAATTAATTATGAAATTGTTACAGGAGAGGGTGGAAGCCCATAACATCTGGATTTAGAACATTAACTACCTCTGTGGTATTTTCTTTTTTATTCTACACAATGCATAAAAACTGAATTAATTGGAAGGGGGAAAATGGCATTTGAATAACTATCATCAAGAAACATAGCAAATGTTTCCACATCTTTGTGACTCTTGTTGCTAAGGCAATCATGAGAGTATGAACCTAATTCAATGCCGCCAAATTCTATAATTTTGGATAATGAGAGGTATCCTCCTCCTGGAACTGCATTCCCTGGAATGTGGCGGAAATAATACGTATTGAAGCAGGGCCTTCATAAGCCTTTCTGAAAAGGATATTAGGAAATACCTGTATAGTAAATTGTGCCAGGTGGTCTCCACACTCTCCTTTACCTGACCTTTATGTCCTGTAACCCTGCTCCAGCAGTAACCAGAAGTGTAGTTGTAGTGCACGTGTCGGGTTTGATGGCTGCATCCAGCCATCAGCAGCGCTATTTGGGTAACAAGACAATAAACAGACAAGGGCTAACTTGAGCAATGTTCCCACCCAACCACAGTGCTGATAAATGCCCAACTCCAGCCAAGTTTGGAAGAAACTAACATCTGTAGTCAGTATGCAAATAAAAGTTTAAGTCAATCATCACATTCCATAAATAGTGGGCAGCTCTGGGCCTGCTGAGCTTTCCTGCACAGAAGTGGCTGCATGCCAGGATCTCCCCTTCAGCAGAAACATTTCTCAAGGTTACTCCTTGAGGCTAAGAGAAGCCTTATCATGTCAGATTCTCAGGAAGTGAATTGGGAGTATGTGCACTGAAACTTCGAAAACTTAGCTAAGTGGCATAAAGGACAGACTGCATAAATAATCCTTTAGACACATACAAGTTCCTAAGTCTGGGACTAAGCCTGGATCCAGTTGCATCTAAACTCTGATCTGAGAAGGAGTTGAGAACTCAAGGGTGTTCTCTGAATCTCATGACTCAGTGGGAGGGTCTCCCTAGCAGTTTTGTCTGACCCCATCCTCTATGCAGTAAATAACCAAGTACCTTCTTCCTATTTCACAGGAATTACAGAAGGCACCATTAGAGCCCCTTTCATGGTGTGGAAAAAGTGGAATTTACCTTGAGATTACTGAGGTAAGTCCTCCCCAGAACTTTATAAATCTCTACAGTCTTTTCCTGAGTCTGATTTTACTCTTACATTAAGCCTAGAAAGTGGTTATGTTAGAACAGGGCCCAGCACTTGGACAGGTTGACAAAAAGTATTTTGCAATGTGTAGTTTCCCTGAGTAAAGATTTCCCCAGCTGCTCCGAAAGTTACAGTGATGGACCTGTGACGATTTAGGATATACACAAAAAATAACACACAGGAGAAAGTGCCAGCATTTTATAGACAATACCTGTTGTTTGTTTGTTCAGGGCTTTTTATGTTTTCTGATGCATAGCAGCTCAATAGTTTTCTTAGCATCATCTGGAAAATGAACAACCCACATGGTTCATATTCTGTTAAGATACTGCTCTCCCTATTTTGCTGTACTCCCCTGCCACATATACATGCATGCCTGTACACACACTTCGTCTATATACTTAGAGTTTACATTCTTGTTAGGCACAAGACTGACCTTAACTGAAAAGCTAAATCTAACTGGGAAGCAGAAATTAAGTATTCTTCCTCCTAAGTCCCTTGACAGGTCTGATTTAATAGTTATTCTAAGAATATACCTCACTAGGGATTAGGTTGCCACCACTTATCATTTCTACTAATTGCCATGTTGGTCAAACCTATGTTTTGTAAAAGATTGCAATAAACAGCAGCAGCTGCAACAGTCTACAGTCTACAATGGATAGTGAGCTAAGGACTAAAAATATATAAAGAACATAAGGTTATGCTGGGAAGCACATAGGTCTAATAATTAGGGAATCCATGTTTAGGTGGTAGTTCCTATCTTAAAGATTTTTTGTTACATCCAATGAAGGCTTAATATAAAATTAATCACTTCTGTAAGCTGGGATTGAAAACCTCAGTTTCAAGGTCCTCATGTGAATGTTTTTAAATATACAATAGAGCTCTGTTTCTTTTTTCTTGCATCCTTTATTGGTCATTGAAGTTGGAACACTGGGCAGGGGTAAAACTTCAGCAGGAACAGCATGTGTTGATTTTAAAAGGCCACAGAGATAAAATCAAGTTCCTAGGAAATAAAAAGTACAATATTTTACAACCTTAGGCAGGTGAAGAAACAGAATCTAGATTTCCCATTGAAGTGGGTTTACCACCAGTAGGCAGCTAAGCTTGAAACTCAGGCCCATTAGGATGTGGGAAAAGGAACAGAAGTATAAAAGTAAGAAGACTTGGGAATAAAGATAACCATTTTTTAATCAATGAAGGATTGGTAGAAGAAGAGAAAAATAAAACAAGTGATTCAAAGGCAATCACTCACCATGTCCTACAGCCAGACTGGCACTCAACCAGTGTCTGAGCAAATGATGGCTAACAACCCTAAACTCCACTACGCTGCTTGTTATTGCTGAACATGACATTTTATGGTGGGGAATATCTCTCAGGTTAGTTCAGGTCATCTGCCTGGTTGTTGCCTCACAAACTCCTGTGCACACTCCAATTGTTCACCAAGGGACAGAGTGAGAAAAAGAGATGGCCTTGACATGCTGCACACTGTTCAGCTCTTGCTGAACAGAGCTAAAACACCCACATTACCAACACTGTTTTAGCTGCAAATCTATACCAGCACCATCTGAGCTGCTATGGAGAAAATTGACTCCATCCCAGCCAAATCCAATACACTCATTTATAGAGTAAGGGCTCAAGTAGTTGGCAGCATCTAAGATGGAGAAAACAAAACTACCTTCACCCTTTGGAGGAAGAAAAAAACAATCTAATATCAACAGAGGATTCTGAGGTAAAAGAGATGAGTGAGTGCCAAGACGGAAAACCTGCAGACCTGCAGGTCACTATATTTTAGATATCCTTATTGATTTTGGCTAGATTTTTTCATTCTGTTAGCACCCTTGTATGCAAGAAAACAAGTTTTTAACATAAATATTTGGAAATCGGGAACTGAAGTGACAAATTTTTCATCTGTCTTCATGTCAGTGACTGTAAGTGGAAACTATAATATTGCAGTTAGAAAATGGAATGGCTGATATCAAAAAGTGAAAATTTCTTTCTATCTTGATGTACTTTCTAAGGTGTAAGGGCAAAGTTCTCAGAATAAGAACTTCCCTTCCTTCACTGAACCAAAACTCCAACATACAAACCTTATGCCATGGCCAGGACTGACAGGTAGGCACTGAAGGGTAGAGGCACATAGACACTGCAAGGGTGAGGACCTAAGAAAGGCTGGAGGAGGAGGAGTCAGATAGGCCGGATGACTTACCTATCAAGAATGAATAAATTTTGTAATAAAAAATAATCACACTGATTGCTGTGAAATTATTAATATGTGAAAAATTATCAGTAAGTTTTTTTGCTATCAAGCTTTAAAAATCACATTTCTACAAATTATAATGCTGACATTTTAGAAAAAGTATTTCATCATAACTTTTAGCCTGATTAGGCAAAAGTTGTCATCTTTCCTGTAATACTGAACTTTCTTTGACCTTCTTTAAACCAGTATTTACCAGAGAGTCAGTATTCTGCTGTAATCAGTATCTTTTTGGTCAAAGATTATGCAATAATATTTAAAGGTTACTTTTAGGTGGTTTATCTGCCTGCCTATCTATATTTCCAAAGAGAAAGTCACCATAATATACAGCAGACTCACATCTCAAGGTATACCAATAACAACCAAAAATACATGAGAAAAGCTTAGACACTCTATGTATTACAGATCATGCACTGAAGAAGACAGAAAAGGAATGATTTGCCCAAGGCTGCACGGGAAGCCTGTGATAACTGAATCAAGACTTGGCTGAAATGCTTTTTTCTTCATTGTGAGTCCACTTGTAAATTCCTTGAGAGACAGAATGGCTTCCTTGGGGACTCAGCCTACCTTCTGCCTCTCCAGACTGCCAAAGCTGACCAGCTGCAGGAATCAGTGCACCTCCTGGGAGACAAAGTGCTTGAGGGATTTGTACTTCCTCCAACTCAGTGAGAGTTGGAATTAATGTGAATTACAGGGAAATAAGGATGCAATCTGTTGGTCAGTGTGTACACATAAATCTCACAAACAAGGGTACACATTTTATAGACTTAAACAAAGACTTGATGACTTTCCTCATATTACTCCCTGCCAACTTTGCCTGATGATATGAAAAACATAATAATTATAAATTTGTTTTGACAGAAATATATAAGCTCCTTATTTTAGCAGAGGAAATTAAAATTACAGTTTTATAAACTGATACAAAAGAATTTCAAACAGTCCTACTATCTACAGTCTATATTATTAACCACTTGAATTCTGGATAAATTTCAGGTTTAAATATGCAAAGAAAGGAAAAAAAAAATCAATCCCTTATTTTACAATCCATACTCCGGTAAAAAGTTCCCTTTTTACACAAAACAGCTTTCCAATATTTGGCACCATGATAATTCTAGTGCAGTCATGAGCAAATTCTATTTTTAAAATACCTTTCAAGACATGAGAAGAAAGATATAATGGCTGTGTATTGGAGAATTTTGACTTTTTACTCTTAAACTCAGAATGTTGTAAAGTAAATCCATCCTTTATGAAATCAGGAATCTAATAGTACAAAGATGACAGGAAGAATTGCTGTATATCAGGCTGCATTCTGCAACCAGATGGACACAAAGAAGTACATGCTTAGTTAACATATCTATTTTCTGGTGCTAGAGAAGAACAACATATAAAAGAGTAAAACTAAGGAGAAGCAGCCTTCAGCATGAAAATATGAAAATAAAAGGAAAAAGTAAGCCTTTCAAGAGACAGAAAAACATAATATAGTGATAGGCTTACAAAACCTGTTCTGGCCCGCTTGCACATCAGCTTCTGATCAGAGGCTGAAGGAAATAGAAGCACTTGAAAAAACAAACTTTAATCAATACTAAGAAATCATCAAAGGCAGTTCTACTTGTCTCACAAGAAATATAACCGTGTATGAAATAAATGAAGTCCCCCAAGGCAGTCTTCATATAGGAAAACAATCCATGTGTAACACCTCTGTCATCTCACTATGATATGTCATAGTCATTATGGCACAGAAAGATCCCTCTGGAAAACCACATGCTCTCTGTTGCACACCCATGACCTGGAATGCTAGAAAAATGGTGATCAGTTTTGAAGTGTGTGAAGAAGCAAAGACCAAAGAGAGAAAAAGAGAAATGAGCATTCAGAGTGAACAGATATCAAAGTAAAAAAAAAGCAAAAAAAAACCAAAAACCAAACAAAACCAACCAACAAAAGCAAACAAAACAAAACCTCCAGAACTTTTTCCACCACGAATTGTTGTTCTAGAACAACGAGACTGTTGCAACTCAAGCAAATAGTTGAGAACCACCACAGAATCACCCTGGAGAATGCCAGGAAAGATTTCAGCCTCTCTGGAACCCTTGTAGTTTTAGTCTGTGACTCTACTTATCTGTGAAATTTCATCAAGGAAAGGAAATCAGTCATCCTGATAGCAGCATTATGGCCGTATGAAACACATTGCAATTATTTTATCACCACCCCATAAGACCCAGTTTCTGTTTTAGGCTGTTTCGTGCATGGGAGGAAGAAAGGTTGCTTTCATCTTGCTTCAGTTTCCCAGTGCCTGCCATCAGAAGGAAAACTCACAGTGAAAAAAAAACCCTCCATACTGCCACCATCCAGCTCTAATTATGTATAAATCTTCCTGGTCCCATTAGGTGCCTACCTATTCTTATTTATTTTCTCACACAATATTTTTTTCTCAAGTTTGAGTCATTAAATGTAATCACTTATAGACAGGATTTAGGCTGCTGTTCTCAAATACTGTGTCATACAAATAGTTCCAGTTTCATTTGGCATTTCATGTTCAATTCCCTCTAAAAATAATAACTTAGTAATATTTTACACTTTATTCATTTCACTCAGTATGTTTTTCTGCCACTTTCATTTAAAACCTACAGGTGTCTTTCAACATGTCTGTTCCTAAGCAGAGCAAGCCTTTTCCTTCTCTCCTTTCCTCCTCCTGTCTCACAGCCTGTTAAATTTGTTGGTCCTTAGCATCTCTCAGTAAATTCCCCAGACTGCAGGATAAGAAAATGTTGAATCACAGTTATGCTTTTAAATTGTGTTTTTATGTCTTTTCTTGGGAATTACTGTCTTGTTCTGTACAACTGTCTCTACTGACTGAAGACAAAACAGGTGTACAAACATCCCACGCTGATTTTAATCATAAACTAATAATTATAAATACAAGCAAAAGCCAATATAGAACACTCAGTTAAACAGAGTTTTTCATGGGATTATTGCACAGCTCACTCAGTAGTAGTATCAGTATGTCAGTGCCAAAAAAAAGGCAAAACTGAACTGGATAATTAAGATTCCAGAAAGAAAAACAAAATAAAAAAAACCACCAGCAAAACCCACAGGAAACTAAAATACAACTGTCCAAATCATTTCTCTCTTAGATGAGTGCTTTTACCCTATATTTGATGTAAATAAAATATTCGGTCACCCATCTATACAACTACTCTGATGAGCAATGATGGAAAGAATTGCACAAACATCAAAACATCAAATGACCACATTGCATGATAAAAAAATAGCATAATTAGTAAGCAAACAACCGCTCTGCTAAAATTAAAAAAAAAAAAAGTACTTTACAGAAGTACAAAGCCATATCTTGAAACAGATTTCTGAGATTAAATATGCTAATGTTAACACTTGTTCTTTATGTATTCTGACTCATGTTTGCCCTCATCTGATAAGTGAATGGGGTTATTGGTTTTTCTGCAACTTCCCAAAAGTGGATGACAAAAGTGGATATCAATAAGGAGGGAAAAAGTAAATATGTTTTGAAGTAATTCAGCAATAACTCTCCTATTATTTCTAAACTGAAGGTTTCCTCTATGTTGAATGCATATGTAGTCATGCAAAATCCAAATATCTAGCATGAAAATATTCTCTGTTGGTATCTGTTCATCTTTACCCCTAGCTCCGACAGTTTGACATTTTTATATGAAAATGTATCTATAAACTTTTGCAGCACTAGATAAGACTTGGATTTTTGTCATCCTTAATATTTTGTACCTTTAAGGTATTAATTTCCCAAATCTCTGAAACATCCTCTTACTCTCTAGAAGTGACAGAACTTCTCCCCCTCCAATGATTCTGACTTTACCCTGGCAGGAATGCCAAGAATGGCCTCAAAACTCTATCCATGAAAAAATTAAGAAACAAGTGGTATGATTTAAAATAAGCTGCAGCTTCTTCTATACTGACTCATCCAAACATAGTAGGTTTTTTTTCTGTATTATTGTAGTAGTCTGCAACTAAGCTTTGTAGGAATTATTCCAAATATATTAGTGTTCTGCTTTTGATAGGGAGAAAGACAAATTATTTTAATATATTGCTATTATGGTTAGTAGGAAAACAGCTCAATATTGCTAATTAAGCTATTTGTCAGATCCTCTGTTTCAGTTTTATTATATACATGGGCATTTTGCCTTTTTTCCCTAAACCATTAGGAATATAAAAACAAATCAAGTAATGTTCTGTTATCATGCTACTTACCCCCAGAGCACACTTTTATGTATGTAGTTAGCTAAGTACAGGCTATGAAAGGATATCTAAAAATACCTTAAAAATTTATTTTAATCAAAATATCTTCACACATATAGCTTTTATTCAAGCCTGCCACTGGAGCAGAGTGTGGTTCCAGGTATATTAATTACACAGAAAATATCTACGAATTTAGATTATCAGATGCATATGGGGGAACAATACAATATCATTTGTTTTAAGAATTTTAGTAATAACTGTAGTATCTTAAAGACAGAGATGTGGGTTTGGCTATTTTGCAAATAAAGGAGAAGGAGAAGGAAAAAAATTAAACAGCAATGTTGGGTCCTCTTTTTCTAGAGACAAAAATGTATTGCAAAGTGTTTCAGTTGTTTGAACCCAAGAACAATTAAAATCACTTTTTTCACTGCAAAGTTGTCCTTCATAGGACAGAAGCCTACAAGAAATAATAGCACACAACAAAAAGCATTAGAAAGGATGTAGAAAATGTGCTAATATTAACAGTGAGTTAGTTGCAGATTTTTTTAAAAGTTAAATTAGATTACGATTTTTAATTTTTGGGGAGCTTATGAGTACACACAGCACTCAGGGAAAAATATTTTCCTATGAACTAAAAAATTTAAGTTTACCTTTTATGTGTTAATAACATGTATTTGACCTTGTTGTCATCTGAATTATTAGGAAGGTAAAAGATTACACCCTGAAGGTGCCTGGCCTGGATTGATTAATATTATTTGGTATTACCTTGTAGAAGTATTACAGGGAGTGATGCTTTTCATGCAGCATGGATTAATTTTTCTTTTTCATTGGCCATTTTTGCTAGGTGATGCATAAAAAAATCAACAAGAATATTAGTTTTTTATGTCACAGACTGGCATAGCACAGAATTTATCTTTCTATATGTGACAATTTTTTCCATGGATTTCAATGTCAGGCTGTTTATAGTCACAGAACACAAATACTCCTATGAAAATGTAGTGGTTGGTAGTACATGATAAAAAAATTAGTATCCTGTTGTGCATACAGAATGCATCACAATTTAAGAAAAATTATTCCATAAGAAAATTTAGCGAAATTTTTCTGTTTAATCAATATGGTTTCAAACACTCTTTTTCTATAAATACAGATATTATATCTAGATTCAACACTTGTCAGTAGTAAAATTTTCATAGAGTGAATGAATTCATTTTACCACGTGCCCTACTATTGGGTGCCAAAATGCCAAACTCAACTCAGAGACCCCTTCAAATTTACAACATGCTATAAAATGCATTCCCAAGAGTCAATACTGCTGATCTCTGACAATGGCATATCTTCAGCTCTATGTCCTCCTTTTGCACCTTTTTGCACTTCAGCATGTTCCATATGGAGTAGAATTGAAGTGTCTCACCTTGTAGTGCCAGTGCAACACTGAGGGGATGTGTCCAGTTGGTGAAGAGTCCTTAGTGGCAGCCAGCAGGCTGCATTCAGGACTTCAGAATCAATTTATTTATGTATTTATTCACACATTCCATTGACCTAGGCTATATAGAGAAGCACTAAGAAGTACAGAACCAGATGCTTCTGCCTTCTCTTGTTAGACAGAAAGTGAGCAGGAATAGGAGCTCAAATAAATTTGCTGAACTTATTCTTGTACCCCTGTTGCTACCTTAGCTTTTCCTGTACTGCATGTAATATAATGACACCAGTAGAAAATATTTTTAATGGCCACTATTATCAGCAAAATTAAAAATCATTGAAAGCTATTAACAAACTCCAATATAACATTTGCACTCTTCATTTAAACCTCTCTACTTAGATAGAAGACAATTTACATGGTCAGCTGCAGTCAGTCAAAATGAGATAATGATTGTTCCACTTATTGAAGACTTTTTTTTGTATAATGTCATAATATAACCCAAAATTATACACAATACCATTCCTCCTACACTCTACTTTTAGTGCATTTTTCCAATCTGTTTGTTCAAAGTAATTTCCACAGTTAATCCCAATGATTTATTTACCACCTTTTGGAATTTTATTAATTTATTTTTAATCTTCTTTCATCTCTTTATTAACCCCTCTTGTTATTTATCTATTATAATCTACCTTTGTTCTAACTCACCTTCAGTGATTTGAACATGGATTAGTTTTCAGTATGCTTAATCACCTGATCTTGGCACCAGTTTAACTATAATGAAATATCCATTGAAAGCAGTACTTGTGTAAGGATTGATACTAAAATTATCTATTAAGCAGTATATAACTTTTTTAAAAACTTCCATTCTGAAATTTAGAAACTTAAAGTCTTCAAGTTACTTTCTAAGTTATCACTTAATGTTTCAATTTATCACTTAATATTAAATGTTATATTTTGACTATGTTCCATAAATATTGGCACCACCATAAGCAGAAAATGCTTATGCCTGAATGGTTCCACTACTTCAGTAACACCAATAAAATTAGGAACTCACCGAGGCAAGTACTCTATTTGTCAGTTGTAGAAATGAGATGTCATACAGGCAGCCATTTGAGGGTCAGGGACTTCCTAAGACCAAGGTGGCTTCTTTGCATTTAACACAAAAATAACAGTAGTCTAAGGCACCAAATAAGTCTAATTCTAGCAATTTCTCATTTGATCATAGCAACATGTAATGTTCTAACAGAGTGTTGACCTCTCTCTGTCTGAATTTCTGATAAATCATTTTTCATGTGATGAAAGCTTGAAATGCATTTTGCAGGCCATAATATGCACTGTTCACCAGAAATGAAAAAAAATAAAATAAAATTCATAGTTGAAAATGTCTTGTGGTATAGTTTAATAATAATGCATCTTCTGTTCATATTCAATTCCAATTCCAACTATCTCAAAGCTTACCAAGCACCAATACTCTTAAGACTTAAATCATTAAAGAGTTGGATTGTAACTTCAGTGTTACAGTTAAATTCCAGTTAGATTTTCATAGCAGCTTTGTGTGATAAAATCAGTTGTCAGAAAAAAGAGGACACAGTGGCTTTGGTTTGTAAATAGACTTGTTCTTTCAAGATGCAGCTTCCTTAAATATCTTGTCAGTATGCGAAATACAAAGGATTGTATTGGTTTTAACTCATTTCTGGGGAAAAAAATGGAGAAAAGCCTGGAAAAGGGGACAAATATAGCCAGGCAACTCAAAAATATCTCAGTTTGAGAATGAATCCCATTGCTACCCCATAAAAATTTAAACAGTGCTATATATTTTTAGACAGATTCACACATACATGCTCTACTGTGAAGTATAGAAAATGATGCAAAAAGTGCTGGAAAACAATCTACTTCGATTACATTAGGTGAGCCATGCAAAATATCTATAAAAAGCCTTTATAAAGAGTAGTTAGGAATATTTCATGTATTATGGAGAAGCAAGTGAATCCAGTCAGCCAAGACAGCACTGTTATACTCGGTTTATAAAATGATAATCCTGACAACTCTAAACTTAGGTTCCACTAAAGAAAGTGCATCTAAATGAAGAATGAATATATTGGATAGAATATAGAATAAAAAAAATATTTGTAAGAATAAATATAATTTGTGCAATATCCATGTACTGTACAAAACCCTACTAAAGGCATATATATGTGTCTTTCAAAGGCATGCTTTTCAATTAGATAAAACTTTAAGTTAATTTTATTAATACCATGAGGAATAAATGGAGTTTGAGAGAAAACATTTATTCTTGTTTATTCCTCACTATATTTATAATCCTCAGTTAGTACCCAGATGTTATAGTAAGATATACTGAAAAATGTTTTGTGTCGTAACAATCACAAAGGATATTTAGGTATCAAATTCTATGGTAACAAGAGACAACTTGCTTTTTTGTTCAGGAAAATTAGCTCTTAAATCAATGTACTTCTTTCAGAAGTCTTTTCTTTTTTAATCTTTTGGAATTTTACTTTCTTTGTTGTTGTCGTTTTGTTTTGTTTTGTTTTGTTAACTCAAAGCATTTTGTTCTCTGAACTGTTTCTACAATGAGCAGTTTATAGACTGAAATACAACAGCTTTTTGTGGAGAAAAAAAATTCTTTTTGTTACTTTTGTATGCCACTGAATTTGCAGAAGTGAGGACATTTTCCAGCATTAGGCTATTTAAGTTTTTAGAGGCTAGATTTCTTGTTTCATACTAAAATGCAGCTGTAAAAATAAATAATTAAGTCATTTATCTGGGAAATTAATCTACACTACAAATGCATCACTCTGGGCTGAAGATTTCTGTGGGCATGATGATATTTTGGTGGTTTTTTTTCCTCTATATGAAATCCTTCCCATCAATGTCAGGTATGAAGGTATGAAAAGTAAGTCAGCACACTTACAGGACCTACAATTAGCTCTTGTGGGACACAGGAATGTCTAGGAAAACACAGTCAATTGAACTGCCTTAGCCATGAATCTCTCCCTAATTACTCACATAGATTATATTTAGCAAGGGAAGCTCCTATCACATTGCTTAGCAACAAGAAAGGATTCTCATTAGATTATCATGTCATTATCCCTTCAGCTCAGCCAACTCACGCTCACATATTACTGAATATATAAACCAGCAGATCTCAGAAAGCCAGCCAAAAAGATGTGAGACATTGCAACAATTAGAACTAAGCCTCCATGTGGAGAGTTCTCTGTTTGCAGACTCAAGGACAGATCTGGTAAAAATGGAGGAAAACCCCTTCAAAATGAAGAGTCCTGGCTACAGCATCCATGGTTGGGCAGGATAAGAAGCAAACTGCCTAAGTATTATAAGTTGAAATCTAAGTCAACTTAGATTAGACTTTAAAAGGAATGAATGATGCAATTGTTAGAGGATTTCTGTAGTTAGGCTGAAGGAAATGTAATGGGTTTTCACTAAAACTTTCATTATATTGTGAATACAATTAAAATAAAAGCAGTGTCTGAAGATGTTTTGTTGTACCTTTTATACAGAAAGTGTCACCTGAAGTACAGTCACTGGGATTTTGAGTGAAGACATAAAGGAAAGAATTACCAACATCTGACAAGAAAGAAATACGAAATAGACAGTGAAGATGCAATGCTTGCTATAGATCCTATCTTGCATGACTCCTTTTCAGTCTTCTACCTTTATGATTTCAAAGGAGAAATTAAGTAGAGCCAGGAGAGAGCAAACCAACAGAGGATCATAAATTCTCCTGGGTTTGCATGAAACAAGTTTGAACTTAGGGGAAGAGAAAAGGAAAAAAAATTAAATACTTGCTTTAAAATATATGTGATCTTGTGGCCACACAGAGGCCTTAAGGAAACAGCACTGTTCTGGTATTCACCCCCTCTGATAAAGGACCTGCAAGCCAGCTTGGCCTGAACTTGTGATGTTGAAAATTCTCCGATTCTTAGAACACCGATTGCTGAAGTGCCTTAGAAATATTACTCCTTCCTGTAAAATCCATTATGTCACCAGTAAAGACAAATAACACCATTTGGGAACTTTTTTCCACTTGAAACAGATGCCAAAGACATTGACATTTTCTGTTGGTATTTCTCACTAACAACTAATCTTGAGCCTGGCAAAGGCGTCTTGATACGTAGGGTCTTAATGCTAACTTGTTGGAAGTGACAGATGTTAACCTTATTAAATCAACTCATTTCCACAGTTAAAGTTCTGCTCATTTCAGCTGCATTATTAGTCTGTCTAGTTTGAATCTAGATGCAATATCGACTTCCACAGAAAATTTAAGCAGACATTTTGTAAATTAAGAAAGCAACCAATAGACTAAGCAATGAAGTTACAATTCCTAGACACATTTTTAAACATAGAAAGGATGCAATAAATAGGAAATTACATATACTTTGATGATATTCCTTCTTTGTAAATATATAAACCAGTTTTATAGGTTGTCATAATTTCTAAAGTACATTTTTTTATTGAAGAACATAAGAAAGAATCAATACCAATGTGCCTTAAATGGTTAGGTTTTTAATATTAATACCACCTAATAGGTTGAGTGTCTATTTTCTTTTGAAAATATCTGTTTACTAAGTTTAATTTGGCTTTGAAACTGTTCTCCAATTTCAGCACTGTTCCAAGTCCTGAATAACAGAACAGGACAAACCAAGCAGGCAGACATTATGTCAAATTGCAGTGTGTTAATTACTAAAGTCATAACTAGCAATAAAATATTACAGAGGAAAGTATAAGGTTTCAAGTGATCGTGTTCTGGCAAAAAAAACAAAAAAACAAACAAACAAAAAAAACCAACAGAGTAATTTTCCCTAACATTAATTTCCACAGGGGCAAGACAATATTCATGTGTGTCTGTGTCTGTGTGTGTCTGTGTCTGTGTGTCTGTGTGTGCGCACGCCCGCGCGTGTGTATTGAGGATTATCTTGTGCCAAGATGAGACATCTCATGAGTAAGTCATGAGGTGTTGAGTAGTGCCACAGATGTTGAGGGCGCCGAAAGCCTGAAACTGTTGTGAAAAAACAGCATGTTAGAAATTATTCACTGATCCACCGTTAGCATCTGCAGCCCTACAGAACAGCCTGTTTGAGAAATGTCATCTATGCAGAGGAGGAAAAAGGGATTCCACTTGATTCTAGGATTGTTTTTGAGATCAGGGATGAAGCAAAACATTATAAAAATGTATGATTAATAGAGTACAGTATTAATTACAGATGAAATAAATGTAATTTCTCAATTGCCAATCACTACCATTAATGCTGAGATAATGTTATACTTGAATACCAAGCTGAGTGAGAGGGTGTGAGAAGACTGTGAATATTGTTGAGGTGCAATGGACCAGAGAGGAACAAAATGTACCAAGATTTCATTTAGGACAGAGTGAACCAGGATTGCCTGGAAACCAAAGGGGCTAATGGATGAGAGCCACAGGAAAAGTGTAAAAGTGAAAATACTGTTACAGTACTCTGCTCATATACTGCACCAGTCATGTTGACTAAACAGTATCCAGGTTATTTACAAGAATACTGATATTTTCATGAGTTCTAGTGCCGAAAACACAGCAAGACCAAATAAGATGCCATATGTTAATGATCTGTAATGATATAGTGCAAATAAAAATAATTTCCATCTCCATCAAATCCAAACCAAGGCAATTAGTTTACAACAAAGTAACTAGTTCTGATTCAAGGCAAGATTTACAGGTAGAAACCTCATGTTAGAAGCCTATTCACAAAACAGGCTCACTGCATCCTGAATTTTTATTTTAAAATTTATGCTTGTGCTCCCTTGATTAATAAGCATTCACTTTTTACAGATGTTATCCATGAACAGGTTTTTCAGGGGACATCTTACTTCCTCCACAGCTTTAAAACAATTATGTGGTTAATTGGAACAAAAAAGGGAAACAAATATTTTGTGTTTTTCAGAAGCAAATGTACATAGAATTTTTACATTTCTCTCCAGAGATCCAAAGAAGTATCTAAATGTGAGGCTGATGAAGTTCAGAAAAGAAATGTAGGTTGTGTTCCCTACATTTAAATTCCCACTAAATTTAAGGATTTCCAATTCAATTATTTGGAGCCTAAAGATGAGAATAATTAAGACAGTGGTTCATCTAAAGCTAATATCAACACTTTTTAGTGATTGATTTCAGATAACTTCCAAAAGGAGAAACCAGTCCTAAAAGTTATGGTGTTTTATGTTAAATATCAATCTTAATTTTCATAAGTCACTCAAAAATGTGCTCCTCCAGTAACAACCTCTGCTCTAGTAGGTTCTGTACTGGTAGTATGTTCTAATAAACTCTGCACTGAAGCTTTAAATGTAGGCAAAAGCAAATACTTTACATCTGATGAAATTAATGATCAGATAAACATACAGGTGCTGCTTGTGTTTTCCTTCCTGTTTCATTTCCCAATGTTTTCTACACCAGTAATTATCACCCGACATTTATTTTAGTTTAGACTTCCCTGCTTACAATTTAAAGTTCAACCTTTATGAATGCATGATCTCTAGTTCATGCATGACTTCTGATTTTTAAAGTCTTGCATTCTCCAATACTATTGGAGAAAAAAGGGTTTACTCTGGACTTGCTGATAGGAGCATTAATAACTTTTTCAGAGGGAGCTTAAAGACTGAAGCTGAATACATTTAAAAATATCTGTATTTCTGTATTTTCTTGTTCTACTACTAAAAGAAAATGTATGGACATAATGATAAAATCAAAATGGCATTGCTTTTTCACTCATGAGAAGGTTACTGCTAGTATTTTTAATTCAGGGCATAAAAAAAGAATATCATTATGATGTCCCTGTTTGTCTTTATTAGAAAATCGCACATCAGTTCACTGGTAACTACTGTTTAATCACTGCCAGTTATTGTCAAGTGCTGCCAAACTGGAGTTCCCCTTTTGCCCACTTAGTTTTCTTTTAATGAAATTTTTTTTATATTTTAGCAAATGGAAAAAAATACCGAATTTACTGTGGGGACCAGCATAATAATGAAAAAATAAAAGGAAAATAATACCAATTTTGTTGAGCACACTTTAACAGTACACAAAAGTAGCCAGCCAAATTGCCTGCAACCGGCATAAAAAAACCCCAAAAAACCAAAAAACTCCCAAAACTTAAAATGAACAATGTGTATCATACTCTAGTTGTTTGTAAAGACCTTGTGTCCTCTCAGAACAAAGGCAGAAATGAACTTGTGACTTCTGGCAGGGAAGAAGAAAGGAAACTAAAATCAATCCAAACAGGTAGCTGGAATTAGCTAGTGTTATAATTCAGACAAAAGTTAAGCTTTTCTAAAAATGAAGTATTCAGAAACTATTTCCTTGATAAGAATTATACTGGTGATCTACTTATTTCAAAATGAGACAACTTCACAAGGGATACCTCTATTCCTCTGGGTGATTTTTTTCACTCTATAATAAATAGTTCACTGAGAGACTTTATTTCTCTCAAGATGTTTTGATTTTTACAACTTTTTATGTCAGTTATTTATTTAAGGGATTCTAATATTCTGTTTATATAAATGAACAGTGAAAATTTCTTTATTTGTACAATTATGTTTCTTTCTTTTTGTTAGTGTTCACTTTTCTAAGGTGCCGACCTAAAGAACAACTTTTGCAGGCAACAGTTTCAATGTTAATCGCACACACATGAACAATTCATAAAAAGTCACAGATCTCCAAGAGATGTTGGAGAGGCCCAGTACAACAGAAAGTTGAGCATGAATTTTGTATGACTACAGTCTGACAAAAATTATTTTTTAAAATACTACAAATAAACAACCCCCAACAAAAATTATTCCAAACAAATAGGGAAAAAGCAGCCTAAAGAGAACTCTGATGGCTAACTGTTGGATAATATTGAAGATTTCATTAAAATATTTCAAGTTTCAACTACATTAGGGAAGTTGAAAACAGACTCTCCAGAATAAATTCATGAATTTAAAAGACTTCATTTTTTTGTATAAATATATTTCATGAAAAATGTATGTTTCTAACCAGAATATGTACCAAACCGAGAAGCTGAGGGAAAGGCCAGTAATTCTTTCTAAATTCTATAAACCAAATCTTAATGCTTACCTAAGAAAATTAATTGTGTTGATATATGAAAAATGATGAGAGAGAATTTTCATAAGTCATGAATACATCGAGAGTTCTTTTAACATAATGAGAAATTGAATTAATTGCTTCTTTAATAAATACTAAAATTTGGGTGGCTGTTCTTTTTGGCAATTTGGGTGGCATATTTTCCTAAAAGTTATTAAAAGCAACAAACAAAACATTCTGGAGCAATTTATTTACAATCTAAGTTTCTAACTATGAGATAATTAAACTGCTAAATTCTCCTTCCAAATTTTCATGGTAGGTACTTTTCTGTTGCAGTTTTTCTATTTTTTCTACAGCATTTTCTTTAAACAAAGTTCTATACAAGAACTTTGACAGAATTAAAGTAGTTCTAGATAAGTTTAAAAAATCAAATTGCATTTATCCACATGCTCTTAAGCAGTGGGATTTGTCCAATTTTTTTTTACACAAGCCAGAAAATCTGATTTTTAGGAGAGTAAAATAATGAAGAAATAATAATGAGTAAAAGAATTATTGAGTAAATGTTTATTATCTTAACAGTGATCACGTCCACAGCACAATATGAAGAAGCATAAAGTAACAAAGAAGGTAGAAAAATTCAGAAAACAAATACATTGCTTAATTATATTTAATGGACTGTATCTAATGGACTTGCCTCCCCACTCCACCTTCAGCTGAGCTGGAAAGTGCTTGTGGAATCAGGCCACTAGATCACTTTGAAAGCCAGAGCTGCCTCAGAGAGCAGTAATTGGTTGCTGCTCCTGCTCGCTTCCCCACAGTTCAACAGCCTCCTTCGTGGCTCAGATCAAGAGGACACATAAGTAACCTAGCAATTTTCAAATACTGTTTTAGAAAGGGGAAGAAAATAGTGGCTTTCCTGAGCAGAGTGCTTTGGTGCCTGCACAGACTGGTAATAAAGAGTAATAGATGGACTGGATGGTGAATAAATTCAGCAGAAAAGGTGGTCCACTGGGAAGTAGCCACGTACATCAGACAAAACCTTCATTGACACTGTGAAGGACTTTAACTCTGCCAGTGCTGGCTCAGACTGCAATTTCAAGAGACCATCAGCCTGCTGTGTTATGAGTAGATGTGCTATGTGCTCCAGTGAGATGGAGAGGCATGGTAGACTTTAATCTGTAAAACTGTCTGAACAGTTAAAGGAATTATCACACATTTTTTATTTTAAAAAATCAATGCTGAAATCATCCATGTCATTTAAAGAACATCCAAAATGGAAAAAAGATAATGGGACAATTGCAAAGATCCTCAAACCTGCCTTGTCTGCCCAGCAGTAAAAAATATGACTTAACACAAAATATGTGTGTTTTTCCTGTATTCCCAGAACTGAGTCATAAGTTACAAACCTTTTTTGTCCAATTGAAGAATGGGAATGTTACCTGCTACTTACTGAAAACTGTTATCATGGAATGTAAGCACCGCTTCTTGTTTTAAATTTCAGGTCTAGGATAGGCATGCATACTACACATAGGGATAGACTTGGATTTAGGATTCATTGTTCTCGTAAAAATAGTCTTAAAGGTCCTTCAAACAACCTACTCACAACAGAATTGTTTATTCTCCCATCTAGTTTCTATTAAGAGTTAGTAAAAAAACATTATACCATTTATATTGTCATAGCTCTTCTCAAGTTCTATCTAAATTATCAGTGCGTATTGATTTGAAAGAGAATTTTATATTTCTAAAGAATTTATTTACTAAGGCTTCAAATCTACCATGTAATCCTGTCAGATATTTCATATTCAACAGAAAAATACCTTATATAAATTAAAATCTTGTAATTCATTCCACTTTTTGTACTAGATAACTGAAGAAAATGCTGTATATCCACACCAGAAGAATATTAAGATGTCTAAACAAAGGTTATGAAAATTATTAATTCTTTGGAGATAGTGTTCAATATTAGTAGTAAAAATTGAGTTTCTCAATTGACATTTAAATCTGAATGGAGCACCCAAGGACAAAATGGGTACACAGAGAAAGGCTTGACTCCAAGTCAAGATCCTCTAGAATGAGAATGATGCACTTAGATAATCAAAATGCCCTAGAAATGAATTCTAGCATATGAGACAGGTAAATTTCTGAAAGTTGACTGGCATCTTGAAACAGAAACACTTCTGAACATAAAAGGAAATAATTTTCTTTCTTTTTCACTCTACTTATGTCTCTGAAACACAGAAGCTTTTTTGAAGAATGTTTGAGTTGAAGAAAAAATAATTACTTTAATAGTTATACCTTAATATTCTGACCTTAAAAATAATATGAGGTAGGCTGATAAGCCACCCAAATCCATTTCTGTGGCATTCATATTCGCCTGTGAGATATCCATTCTACACTGAGCCACATGGTATCCTGGCCAAAGCAGGGGAAGGTTTCTGGACATAAGCTTTTATAGTATTGCTTTTGTAATTAATTACATTTAAGTCAGACCTTAAGGATTTTAAAAATTCCTCTTGTGTTGACACAAATTTCTGTGTGATCTCCCCTATTTCCTTTTTCTATATATTTGTCTTTATTTTTATAAAATAAGATTGTTATTATTTCTGCTTTCCAAGAGTTCTGTGAAAATGTTGTGCTAATGTTTACTTGGGAATCAGATACCATAACAGTGTGAACGATAACTTACCCACAGGAAGAAAAAAACACAAAACCCACAAAACAAAACAACTAACAAACAAAACATCAAAACATCAAGAAATATATTAAGAAGAGGTGGGATTCTGACAATCTGATTATTGCTGCACTTAAAGCATGCATATGAAAATATAACTATATAAGGTTTGGGAAGTGGTTGTGCACTATTGCACACAGCTTGTGTATCTGTAGTGATGAATCTTGAAAATGTCTTCATCTTAAGCAGCCACCTACTTATAGAGATAGACAACAAATCACTGAAAACAAAGAGATTTCAGAAAATTGCTTGGAATGAAAAACACACATTCGATATTAGTCCCTCAATTTCCCAGCTGTTATAACTTTAAGAGGGCTTGAAGTAATAAGTAAGCCTGCAAGAAACTGAATTCCATGTCATAGGTGTTCTTTTGCAATACTACAAGTATGTAAAAATGCCACAGGGCTTTTATTTTATTTGGGTTTTTTGGGTTTCTTTTTTTTTTTTTTTTTTTTTGTGTTACTTGATGCATTTATCATACAGTTGAACTTACTTGCACTTAATAGAAAAGAAAAAGAATAAGGAAAGGATAAAGAGGGGGGAAAGTTTCCTATGTTTGAACAAAGCCTAAGGCAAATTAACCCCAGGAGGTAGAAAACAGTGAGTCTGATTTACCAAAGCCCATTCACCCCAGTTTAAGTTACGATGCAAAAAACCTTGATAAAATGTTTCCTAGACATCATCCATTGCAACTCTTGTAAAGTCTGGTGGCATTGCATTTAGACAGCCTCACACAGCAACAAACTGCAACTTCTATGCCTAGCAAAACCTATCAGCCTGGACTTTACTCAACTTTTTATTTTGCCACTTGCTCTTTAAATAAAAATAGTGCAAATACTTTCTCGCAATAGAGAGATATTCAAGAAAGAAGTCTCTGATAACATATGAACATTTTCTTTCAAGTAGTTGCAGTTTAGAGAAACAAGTAGCACAAATAAATACAAACACTCAAGGACCAGAACATGGCATGGGGAATATCACAGAAGAAGAACAAACATTTTAGTAAATGTTACACTGAACTTGAATATGAAAACACAGCTGCCAAAAGATCTATTCCTGGACACTTTAGTAAAAGCAAAGCACATATTTTTGACAGCTGTAATCCAAGGACACATTTCCATTTGCACTTCTAACTTATACAGTCAAGAAGATGAAGGACTGCACTATCTTTGCCAAGTTTTTTTTGAAAGCAGCTGTTCAAAACATCTCAGAATAATCTGCAGGCTGTAGTACTATAACCCAGCGCTCCTCGAGTACTCGATAAGACAAAAACATAAAATCACATTACCCTCATGCATTTCAAAGGTTATATAAAAACTATAAACATTGACTCCAAGGCTCCAGAGAAAATCGTATGTCTCGCAAAAATTCCACTACAATTATTGCTGTCAGTTATGCAGCTGATGCCTGTAAATGAGACTGTAGAAATAAAATTCATAGGCTATCAGGAAGACGAAAAGGATTAATTTATAGTACTTACATATCTATTCAGTCACACGTATATTTACAAGCACAAACAATTTACTAATTTTTCTCGATAGCATTAAAAGACAGTTCCTTGGGTTTTAAAAAGTTCTATCTTGATACTTTGTATTAAGAGAGAGATCAATGGTATGCTGCTGGTTTTAAAACCTTCTTATAAAGTCTTGCAGAAACATGATTGGTAAGAGAGAAGAAGTAAACTTCTTAGAGATTTTCATGTTATAATAGAATGCAGTGAAAGTAATTTTAAAAACAAACAAGTTCATTGTATCACTGCAACATCGCTGCAGATCACAAGGTCCCCAATGGCACTATGTTTCATAGACACTTTTAATCTACAATTTTTTTTTTTTTTTTCTTACATAAAGACCATGCAATTTTTCTGGCACTTTATGTTTTAGAAAGGTCTTGTACAAATATATCTATAAGAAGCACTGCTGCTCACTGTTCCCTTATCCTAGGAGCAATGGCAAGTGAAGCAATAGGAAAGGCACAGACTCTGTGAACTTCATAGAAGCTCATAGAATGATTATGGGGTCTTTGTAAAAGAATGTGGTTAGAAAATAGAAATCCTGGCGGCATTTGTACCTAAATGGAATAGGAAATCAAAATCCATAGGAACAAAATTAAAATGCTATTCATCATTACATTTGGAAAAAAAATTTAGCAACATAGTACGATTTCTTTTTGAAGGAAGATCTGAAAACCATTTAGTCCAACCCCAAACTCAAAGTAGATCAAATTGTGTGGTGATGCCACTCAAGCAAAGGATGGATGTTTCTGAGCCTCTCTGGGCAACCAGTTGCCACCAGAATTTGTTTTCTTATACCGAATCAGAATTTCCTTTCCCATATTATCACTATGTTCTTCTCAAATAGTCTGTGTCTTTCTTGTCCTATCTACTAGCTTCACGGTAAAGTGAAGCCACAAGTTTCCCAAGTCCTCAAATGTTCTCTTCCAGCTTGAAGAAAGCCAATTCTTCCACCATAACCTCATTTATCATGCATTCCAGATCCCTAATCCATTGGAGATGCTCACATGACAGTCTGGGGAAAATACCAGGTAATATTTAGAATATCAGAGGAACTGGTTAAAAATTAATGCTCTTGTCTGATGTGTCATTCTCAAAGTACCTGTTCAGTTACCACACAGATCAAAAAGCTACCCAGTAAAAGTTTTTTCCTGGGATCTTATTGTAAGAATACCGCAAGGTCAAAAGCAGCAGTACAAATCAATTGATCTCTCATGTGTAACCAAAACAGACTTATTGATGGCTGATCCATAGCCCATGTGAAGCCATCAGCAAAGAACCTATGACTTTCCCTGGAAGCAGAGTAAAGACAAAAAAAAAAATTCTAATGATGTAGAAGAAGAGAAAAGGAGAAATAAATTTGAGGATTTGTTTCATTAGTGAAACCAATAGGATTAATTTTTTATCTTCCCTTCCCATACTTTTTGCAAAATTTTTCTTATTCCAGAATTTTCTTCACAGTGCCGTGTGCATTATACTGTTTTCACTTTTGCAATACTTTGAGTTGCAGGAAAAAAAAAAACAAACCCAAAAACAAAACAAAACAAAACAAACAAAAAAAACCCCAACAAAAAACAAACAAACAAAAAAAAAATCCTGAAGTTAGGGAACTAAACTAGTATGATTTTAGTATAAGTGTTAAAAACCCTGGATTTACTGCAAGTGTTAAAAACCATGGATTTTCAATGTCATATATATGAGTTATACAGAAGACTGCGGAGAACAAGTTTACTCAAAACCTATAAGATACTGGGATTATGTTCAGTGTTAACTTCTCATGCAGACATGTTTCCTGTGTTAAAGCCACAATGCGTGTTTAGAAGTATTCCCCACAAAGTACCTCCCACAGCAGCAAATGAGAGTTGTAAGGACACGTTTGCACTTAGCAAAACCACACTCCTTGAATTTGCTTGTGTAGTTTCTGAATAGACTGGATTTGTACATTGCCTCCTGCTTGCTGCAATATTCTACAAAATAAAATTTTTAAAAAGGTAAAGGGTGTCATGTCTCCTCTGAACATCAAAAGCATCTACTTTAGTTTTTCAGGGACATGGAAAGCAAAATCAGTTACTGTGCAGCTATATATATTTACCTCACAGTATTGTTCACTATGACATTTAGGTATGATCCAGATTGTATAAAAACTCCAGATAAATCAGATAGGATGACATGGAATCTTATTTAGGTGTATATAAAAGTTCTTTGATGAAATTAAGCCATTTGATTATCATTCACAATCACTTGCACTGAGTATGGAGAATCATTCAATAAGCTTTTTATTTTTCTGAAAGAAAATGAGAAATTTTGAGGCTTGATAGCTGACTTTTCTTGTGTTTTAAAACAGCCCAATTTAATATAAACAAACGAATGTGCTTGTTTGCAGCAATTAAAATTACAGGGTACCTATTTTGACTTAAATATTAAGAAAATACATAAAACTCTCCCAGCCTATTAAAAATTCAATTAGAAGAGGCAGGTGGATGCAAAATTTGTAATTTGTGAGGAAATCAAAGTAATTGACTTGCATACTTTTTCATCAGCTAAAGACACATGTGAGTGGAAGTGTGTTTACTGTACCAGGATTCTGTCTTCAAATATCTTCTTGGACAGATAATGCAATTAAGCATTACTGAGTACTTGTTTAAAATATTGTCTCACTAGTCATGTTACCTTTAAAGACCTAGAAAGTGGTGTTAAATTCCACTGGAGTAGCTTCTACAGCATGAGCATTATCTTACAAAGTTGACAGTTACAAAGTAATACGGTGGTAAAATCTGTCTGCACAGATGGAGATAAATTATTCATCATTTTATTTATGAATACTACACATTAAAACAATATGGATAGACAGTCAGGTGGGTGCTCAGGTACAGCTCTTTGTACTAGAAATATCTTCGTGATTTTAATAGTGAGGCTTCAAAGACAAATACTCCGGTGTCTGCATTTATAGCTACCGTTAGTTAAAAGAGAAAATCACACCAATAAGACTTCACTTCATATCATTATTCCTCAAAATCAAAACAAAATATGCAGAAACCTCTGTTTCCTTTCATCACAGAATAAAAGTAGAAAGTTTACTTTGAGGAGAAACTCTGCATTTTTATTTCATACCTGAATTTCTATTTGATTTGGATTTTTTTCCCCTTATTTTGAGAAGAAACCAGTGGTATTTAAAAAATACCCACTCATATTGAAGGATTTGAAGTGGTGACAAAATGAACCAAAAAATTCATCATTTGCATAGATTATTTTCATCGATAGCACAGTATGAGATACTTGGCTGAACATTCTTTCCAAGTAAAAGAGAGAGCATTTTACAAAGTAAATTGTACATGAAAGCACAAGGAAAGCCTAACAGACTTTGCTTCTTCAATAAATTTTGTGAGGTTTATAAGAAACCACTCTACATATTCTTAGTAACAAGCACAACCTAACATATGACTAACTCCTACTTGCTTATTTTAGTTATTTTTCTCATAAACACTTGCTGTAATTATAGCAAATTTTGTACTTTAACAAAGATATACAAGTCCGTGAACTGAAGTACCAAACATGGTATCGTTAAAAACTTGATTTTTATCAACTTTGCAAAGTTCTGGTTTTGATTTTTTTTTTAAGCATTATTTGAAAATTATGTGCAAGAATCGTAAACATCCAGCCAACTTCCATTTTGGATAATCCTTATTTAACCATCAAAGGGAAGCTGGTGCCTTTTTCTGCCCCAAGGACAAGTCTCAAAGTGGCTTGACTGTATATCCATTACTGATGGAGATGCTGTAGTCCTACAGCAGATACCATGAAACTTTCAGGCAAAAACCACTCTCTTCCATCCCTCTTGCCTTATGTGACCAGTTTTTGTATTTCATTCCCTGACCAGAAGTATGCAAGAATTTCTTCTTGGGAATGCCACTGAGACACCACCTATCACAATGCACTGGGAGCTGTAGTGGGTGAGGTTTAGTTTTTCTTTGGTTTTAACTGGCTAGTAATAAAGTAAGAATTTAATTAGGATTTGCTGGCCTTAAAGAATGTGCAGTTTAGTTATCTTATTGATAACTGACACTGTTTTTCTTTTAGATTTTACTTCCTAGACATCCTATCACCTGTTCCTCTATTACCCTTGAGTCTGAAGGAGTCCATAAGAACTGGAGTAACTGTACTCACATGCTGTTCAGCCATATGAAATACTGCATCATAGAATGCAGGGTTGGAAGGAATCATCACCCTGATGAGCAAACAGTCAGCAATGGCAGAATATTTTCATTTTCCTTTTTAATAAACAAAAATACTCTATAGTCGTGGAAGAACCACAAGACACTTTCTAAAGCCAAGTCTGGAACCTAAAATTAATAATTCAGGTTGAATAATAAGCATCACAGATTCAGGAGTGTTATGGTTTAACCCCAGCCAGCAGCCAAGCCCCACGCAGCCACTCGCTCACTCCCACCAGGGAGAGAATGGAAAGTGTAAAACATAGAGAACTCCTGGGTTGAAGTAAAGACACTATAGCGGGGAAAGTAAATCCTCACAAACAAGCAAAGCAAAATAAGGAGTTAAAGGAATTAACCCACAGCTTCCTATGGGCAAACAAATTACTTGGAAGGTGAATCTATAATGTTTGGTGTTCAATCTGAATTACTATCCACAAGTTTGTATATTTTATCTAGTACTAGCAGTTGTCCTAATAAAAGATATTACCTTCTACTGAGAATGTTCGTCAAAAGTCACTAATGTCATTATTTCACAAACTAGAATAGCATCAGGAACATCTAGATATAGTGATCCCAACTATAAAACCCAAACAGAATCAAAAACCAAAGGAACAAGAACGAATAGTGGTAGCAGCCAAGAACCCTGTCCCGTGCAAAGTGGCAAAGAAATTATTTTGTTCTCACATTGGTTCAAATATATCGTCACTGATATAGAACTCTACAAAAAATCACAGTATATTCCTATACAGAATTCCATAGACATGTGCTTCATTCCCTCCCATACTCTTTCTGCTTGTGTTCCAAGCCACATATGGTTTCTGCCTAAGTTAAATAGATATAGGTCTTTAAATATGCAGATATATCCCCTCTACTGCGTATTTTGAAAACATTTCTATTTAAGTACCTTTATATAAAGTATAGATCATACATGGATTCAGTTCTTTTTTGTTCACTTGAGATACTACAGAGCAGAAAAGTTGGAAAAGCCACACAGATCATGTTGTAGAATGTAACTGCAAGAGCTGCAACTGCCTGAAAGGAGGCTGTAACCAGGTGGAGGTCGCTCTCTTCTCCCAGGCATCCAGAGACAAAAGAGGACACAGTCTCAAGCTATGCCAGGGAAAGTATCCTGGGTTGGCCAAATAATTTTTTTGTATCCTCAACCATCCCTCCTGCTTATGCTGGATATTAAGCTCTACAGCTTTAAGTTAGGCCCAGAGAGACAGAGAGAGTAAAAGCAGAAAAAAAAAAAGAAAAACCAACATGCGCCGTTTGTCTGCAGGAGTTACACCTTTGCTCCCCTGGAAAATCCTTGAGTGCCTGCATTCCGGCAGGACAGTGATATCTCACTCGCTCTCTAGGTGGGTGCTCGGAAAGCTCACAGTGGAGGATTTCCTCGGATCTTTCTCGGCTTTTTGCAGGGAGAGACTTTGTTTCTTTTGCTGTTTTTTTTTTTCTTTGCCCTCCTCCTGGGACTGGTTGGCATCGCGTGGACCAAAGACACCAGGGAATCCCCGGGGGCCCCCCTCTGATTTCTACAGCCGGGCCTGGCAATCACCCCACCACTGGAGAACTCAACCGGACTCAGATGGACTCTGAATCTGCCATCTCTTCAGAGAAAGGAGAGGTTTCATGTTTTCGTATTATTCAAATTTTCTATGCTTGTGAATATTCTATTTGTTAAATAAATAGTTTTTTCCACTTTTCTCTAAGGAAAATTTTCCCGAACCTGTTTGGGGAAGGGGTGGTTGGAATTGGCTTTTCTAGAGGAGACCCCCGCCCCTCCCCAAGAGGTTTCCTCCTAAAATTTGCCCTAAACCAGGACAGAAGGTTTAGGCAAGGCATTAGGAAAAAAATCTTCACAGAATGAGTGTTTGGGCATTGGAATGGGCTGCCCAAGGAGGTGGTAGAGTCACAGTCCCTGGAGGTGTTTAAGAAAAGACTGGGATACAGCACTCAGTGCCGTGGTCCAGTTGATTAGGTGGTGTTAGGTCATTGGCTGGACTTGATGATCTCAAACATCTTTTCCAACCTTGTTCATTCTGTGATTCTGTGAAATCATCTGCAGGATGTTTGAGACTGGTCTGCACCCTACCATTCTCAGTCTTAGCCACACTAAACTGCTTATGTGCAGTCATCAAATTAGATATATGCAGCTGACTATCAATGGAGCTCAGAAATCACTAATCTGTTATCCCTGAAAAGAAGAGGATTAAATATGGCTCTGGGGTTTTGTGACACTATAAAGCCCCTGTTTGGCCAGATTTAGCCTTTGTTTTGCTAGATTATTCTCCAGTTACCGTTATTTATTATCGCTCAAAAGGAATTAAAGCAGTGATTTAGATGAATTTAGGATTTTGGGTGGGTTTTATTTTTTTTTTTTTTTCCAGGAGTTCAGTAAAAATCTGCCAGTAATTACATGTGAACATAACCCAGAGCAGAAACACAGGCATTTACAATTCCTTTGGCTACCTGGTGTGTTGACATATCATACTTAAATAGGAGTAGCAGTTTGAAAAGTAGTGGAGAAAAAATACTACCACTTGATAAAACCATTGAATCAAGCCATTCTATGGCTCTAAAAAAATGAGGTACCCATAAACACAGATAAAATGATGAGGAATTTTATGTACTTAAGTTTCAGACAAACATCTTTACTATTCATCTATACTTTTTTGACATTTTCAAAGGCATAAAGATGTGTTCTGCTGAAAACCCTGTATATTCAAATAATAATAAAATACGCTGTAATTTATAAAAAGAATGTAGGAGTAGACATTATTTTTTTCCATTATTTAATATATAAGGACTTATATGCAATCTCCTCATACTAGTATTTACTTTAAACCTTAAAAATATTCCATATGCTTTAATTTCAAGAATTCAGAGACAAGAAGACACAAATAGCTTAAAATTTCTTCCAGAAATCATTCTATGTTTTCTATGTTTAAATATATCTTGTATTTCAAAATAAGGGACTGTATACTTTGTTTGTTGATAATTTGACCCAATGTAATATTTATAATTTTTTTTTCCTGATGAAATATTACTAAAATATGGTAAATATTTAATGCCACTACTTTCTTGTAAGTTAAATTTTAATATCAAAACTTGCTGATGATTCCAATAATTTAGAAACATACAAAGTTACTAATAATCTTTGTGTATCTGACATCCCTTTGCTGGCAATATGTAAACATGAGGATTCTTCCACAAACATCTTTACTGTCTCTACATTTTTCTTTATGATGCAGTGCAAAGTTTTGCATTTTTTACATAAATATATCATTAGGAAGATATGAAATCAAAGCATACCTGCATTTAAAACCTAAATGTCAAAGGACTTTTCCTCCATATTTTAGACAGTGGAAAGCACACAGACTACAATTTGCAGTGAAATTCACTTTGTCAACATGAGTTGCACTAACTACTGATGCTGACTTCTTCTTTGGCTTGCTTAAGCCAAGGTTCAAATGACTGATTCAGAGTTACAGAACAATAAAATTTGGAATTAGCATTGTTAGTGTTGTCATCTCATTATCTGCATTCATATTTATTCTGCATTATTAATAGAAAAACAAAACCATTTAAAAAAAATCAGAATTACTGAAGACACAAAGTCCGTTATTAGATTCATGTTTCAGTGGTTGATTCATTTTTATCATACTTGCCCTAGGAACCTAAATAGGCAGATCCACTAAATGCTGTAGATTTGTCTACTTAAAATTAAAAAAGGCAGAGAGCTGTGGAGGTCAGCACACAGCTGAGGTCTGCTACTGTCATAATGTGACCTACTACCCACAAAGATGTTTCACAGAGGAAAAATAAGGTATGATTGTGCCTGTTGGATGTCTTTCCTGTAAATTGTATAAACCTGCAAAATCTGAAAACAGTGACAATAAAAGAATGCTGATCTCTTTAAGATTTATAGGAACTGAACTCTTTATAATGCTTTCATATTTAAGTCCTTTGACTCACAGTTGAAGCTTACTAGTCAGAAATCAGGGAGCATTTGTTACTTGTCTCAAGTTATAAAGTAAATAAGAAATCAACTTTATAAAAACAATTGAAATTAAATAAGGCTGCAACTGAAGTTTTATAAATGATAGAATACCTTTTTTATAATTCTTTTATAAAAAAGATGTCCAATTAGAATATAAAATTTCTGAAGTTCTGTATTTTAGCTGATCAAAAAATGTACTCGCAGAAGCATATAGTAAATAAATGTAATTAAAATAACCCAACCAAGCGAGTTGGTGAGATTTTCAAAGTCATCAACAGCTAAAATAAAACAAGCTCAGCAAGCATTATTTTGTTCTAGTGGAACTAAGGCTAATTGTTAGATACAATGATTAGATACTGAATAGGGATCTCTATTGTTTGCAAAAAGTCATTTGAAAGAGTACTGCTAAGGGAATACTGTTAAAAAAATAAATACTAGTTTTTATCAGTGAATGAGAACATTTAATTATAAATTAAAGTTGAAATGGGATGTTTTCCAGCATTATAGCATCATGGTGGATGTGACTAATTAATTAGAATAATAATATTTAGGAATATTAAAAATAAATAAATAGATATGTTACATTTGATTTACAAAAATTATCTTCAACTTCTCTGAGCAAAAAAAAAAAAGTTTAATTTCTCCTTTGTTTTTCTGAATGACGCTGGTATAAAATAATAGCATTTTTGTTTTGACATTTGAAAACAATATACAATCTCTGTATTAAACTTTTATCATAGTTTTACATTAAAAATAAAACAAGTAATTTTGAAACTGTTCAGACTTTCAGTTTTTATAATTTATTGAATCTTGGAATAAAAATCTCCCAAATTCATTCCTTACTGATGTATTTTAGATACTTACTGACTGTATTTCTGGTATTTTTGCCCACTTTTTTACTGTTCAGTTTGTGATTTATATTCTCCTCACCTCCACAAGCCCTCTCAAGAGTTTCAAAATGATGCAGCTGCTGGGTGGGACAGATGTACCCTATTTCTACTAACATGCTGAGAATAAAAATGATTATTTGTTCATTAACGTTTCATGCCCTATTTTTCAATATTTACTTTCTCCACACCTTTTGAAGATTTTGGGTCTTGTACAGCTCATTCAATAAATCGGACTTAGTACCTCCTACAAACTTCACAAAAACATTGCCCTCCAACTTGTGAAACTATTGACAGCATTCTTTAAAATTAAACTAAATCAAACTGGAATTTTGAATTTTTAAATAAAAGAAAATACAGAGTTTTTCACTGTATTGCTAAAAAAGAATAGCAGTCATGACACATTATCAAAGTTTCTTCTTCTCCACAACATAGGCTAGGTAAATCCACATTGACCATATCTATGAAATACAAACCAACGCAGCTTTCATCATGTCAAGCACCAAAATCAGGGATTTAAATTTTTAAAGTAATTTCCCAGCTGTGCGTATAAAATGCAGTATTGTATGTTTTACATGAGTGGTTTATGTCAGATTAAGCATTCTGAAACTGAATCCCATAAGAACACAAGTGCAGCTCCTGGCACCTTGCTGCCTGTTTGGTGTAAAGGACACGTGCTCTTTGTGGAAGAGCCACACCTGTCTGTATTGAGCTGAATGTCAGATGGACAGAAATGCTTTGAACACGACTCTTCCTGGGAGCACCTGCCCTCAATGAGGAAACAACCCCCTGCTACACACAACACTGTCAAGCACTTGTCATAAGCAAGGAATGACTGTGATATTGCTGCACTTCCACAGCTGAGTGACAGAAGAAAAGCTGCTGTCTCTGTTCAAGCCACATATAGAAGGTCAGTCAGGTTTGGTTGTTCAGAATTTGGTCAGGGGCTGAGGTCACGGGCACCTCATGCCAGTGAATTAATGGAGAAAACTGTAAAATGTTAAACCAAAAGACACTTAGGGGAAATACACACAGTCATTAAATGCAAGGTGTAGAAAACCAAGTGTGAGGGTGAACAGAGGGAAGCCAAGCCAGGTCTCTCTGCAGGGCCTCTCTGGCCTTGAGGAAGTTGACAGCTCCCCCCCAATATGTACCCAGCCTGATATGTTTGCTCTGTAAACAAATTTGAGGCTTCATGCAGTGAGTGGCATGGTGCTGTTCTTTGGCTGTATTCCCCAAAACTCCTCTCTAACTCTCTGATAGCCTCTCAGCCACAAATTAGACAAATTCCCACTAGATCTCTGGTCTCTCATGAAAAGCTGATTGAGAATAGACTGTTCAACACTGAGAAAGGCAACTCCATGCTGTTATGGATATTTTTACCTCTCTATTTGATACAAATTCATGTTCTCAAAAAGGATCTTTGGTTTTCTGAGCACATTCTGCAAGAATCTGCTCTCAGTATATTTACCCTCATTTCTTAATCCTACCTTTAAATATCCTAAAGAGCAGCTGGATTTGCTTTATACTGGTAAATGCTAAGGTGCATGGAATGAGTCTAAGAACAAAAATGAAAAATCTATCCCAGAAATGGAAAAAAGAGAGATTTGTTCTTGATTCTCATGAAGCAACCTATCAAAAAGGGAGTCTATAAAAATGCATCCCAAGGCACAAAGGAAGTTCCTTCACTCCACTTGACTGAAGCCATCTGCTTCCTGTCTTGAAGGGAACAAGTTCTCGTCTGATTCCATTGGGTACAGCTCCTCTGCTGTTTTTGCCAGAATTCCTGACAAGGTCTGACCACAAGGATTGTTGTGGCTCTCTGGGTTGGCAGGAGGTAAGGTTAGCCAGTTGTAACTTGATAAAACTCACAGAAAACACAAACTCATACCTCTGCTTCTTTTCTGTTTTATATCAACTGGGTCAATTTAAAAATTCAAGCAAAATTCTTGAGCTATGCCCCACGACAGCACAAAAAAATCAAACAAAACCAAACTCTGACATGGGGACCAATGTTTAGTTGTTATTTCCCTGCCAGTTTAACACTGAGGGTGGAAAGGAAATAACAAATAAACTAATGTCTGCTCCTGTAATGCTCTTTTTAATTTCACAGTGTCAGTTTGCAGCCACGGGTATTTGCAGAGGTTTGGAAAAGAAATCAAGAATAATGAAAAAAATATAGTTTTCTAAGAAATAAAAAAATTGATTTCTTTGTATTATCAAAAAGGAAGTTGAGAGATTACAGTTTGCAAAGTCAGACTGAGAACTGGATGGGGTCTGGTAACATTTTTTCAGTCGTGTAAAGAAAGACAGAACTGGCTGGGACCTGAAGCTAGCCATGTGTGCTATCTTGGAAATAAGATGCTTTCTTTTAACAATAAGGACAATTAACAGATTAAAAAACACTCTGAAGGACTAGAAAACACTAAATCATGGGTTATGTAGAATTTTTTGGGGGAAAAAAAAGCTCTTGTTCAGGTGGAGAATATTCATGGTTTCATTTACACAAGTAATTGTTTATTATTAGAATGGACACATCTTTTTTCTAAATATGAATTTCAAATTTGTTGCCTGCATTTATCAGATAATGATAATTAAAACCACTCTTGTTGTATATACTTTGAACAAACAAGAAATGGTTATCACTCCTAAGAAGCAAAAGTTTCTGAAAGAATATCCAGATTTGGAGGAAATAGGATTGAAAACTCTTTTTAACATTTTTATATCAAACATGTAACCTTTCTTTTCAGTCTTCTTAAAATTTGACAATGACTTGAGATTCTCCCAGTATAGAACCATTTAAAATGTGGATAAATCCCAAATATAAATAAAACTTATTAATTCAGCTCTCGAGTCTATGTAGATTTGCAGGGCTTTACTGCTACTTACTGTACACAGAAAAATTAACATTTTTAAGAGCTTTATCCAGCCCAATGGGATTGCAGTGGATTAATTTCAAACACAGCAGCTGAAGCAAACACACTACCCTCTTTTTTATTACCATATTTCTACCCAGGGGGCAGCATGCTAATTCTAAATATTTATTATGAAAACCTGTACACCAGTTTCTAAGAAACCAAGATTTCTCTTGATAGTTGCCCTCTGCATAAGAGCTAAAACCCTCATCTTTAGAAACTCTCCTCATAAATAGTGCCAAATTCTCATTCAATACTAAATATAAGATTTGCTACTACGAAGGATTTTTTCTCAACAGTGAAGATAGAAGTACTGCTAGAATGTCTTCTTGTACAGTCAGTCTTTAGATCTAGATTCTGTACATTAAATCTAGATATTCTACATTACCTCTGGTCTGTACATGATAATTTACATCTCTTTATAGCACAGATTTAAGACACACATCCAATCTCAGTTTAAGAAATCAGGAGATGGAAAATTCAACATCAACTTTGAAATTTGCTAAAACAACAAAGCCATTGCTTCTTTCAGTTGTGGAAACAGATTCTGATTCTTTTTCCTAGCCATGGGGGTCCTTGGTCTGTTTAGCTATGTCCATAAGACTATGGACTGCCCATAAGACAATAGGTGCAGTGTATGATAAGGTGTTTTCTCTGCATGGGGGCATTTAGATGCTCTAAACCTTTATCTGTGAAACTGCTTTCAGATGAGACAAGCACCCACTTTTGAATAATCATTAATTCTTTTCTAATTGTATGTCTTCTTTTCAAACACCCTTTTTAAATCTGTGAACAACCTGTCACCAGTGTTCTAATTTTGGTCTAATACTGGTACACCTCTTTAATACATTTCAAAAAAAGGCCTGTTCATTGAAATACTGTACTGAGAACCAGGTAATAGGGGTTCACATGAAGGGCTTGATCATCCCTTAATCTGTTATCACTGCTGAGGTTGTGAGAACAAGCATCTTTTACATCAGGTAATTCTTGGAATCAGTTTTCAAATTTTTAGTCGATCATTAAGCTAAATCATTATATAAACACGTAACTGATTTGAAATTCACTGCATAGGAATATTAGAATCCATAAAGCTCTTTCTGGGAGTCAGTCTCTTCTCTCCACTTCATAAATGGGCTGCACATGATCTACAAATAAAGTTCTTTACTCTTCCTTCCTTTTTCTTTCTGGTATAATTTTATAAGACCTTCTTTAAACAATCACCATGGCTCAACCAAAGTAGCTGCAGCTGACAGAAGAGCTGAATGAGTTGAACCCAATTATATGAGAAATGAGGACCACAATACTGGCAAAATTTTGCACAAATCTTGTCTGAAGATAGTAGTTGCCATGATGTAGCAGCTCCCTGAAAAACGCACATATATGACCTAGATTTTAAAGAGGAACTCAATTTGTTTTAATCATGGGACATTAATTTCTTTTCCTTTAATTACCCACATAATGCACACAACATATGTAGCAGCAGTACTATTGACCTGAGTTTCTTTAAACGTTCAACAGTGATTCAGTCTCAGACCACAGTTAGAAACAAGAGCATTCGATGGCCAAAAAACTATGTCAGCTTTTATGTGCAAGTGGCTCAAACTAAAGATGGCATGCTTTATTCTTGGTATTTTTATGTATACAGAGAGATGACAAATGACAATACAATAAATCTGCATATATGTTCTGCTATAATATATCCTACTTCTGCTCTAGCATGAATTGTGAACTACACTGCTCTACTTCAGTCAGCAAAAAAAAAACAACTGCTGATCATTTTGGTGATGCAACTAAACACGCAATTAATTACTTGAAGTTATTTGAATTAATTTACATGTTACTACTTAAATGTTTTTTTCAGGGGTTTGATCCTGTCATTCTAATTCAAAGCAAAGGTGCAAAAATGGGTATGTTCTAAAAAAAAAATGTTACTTTTTCCCTAATATAGAATAATACCAGAAATAGAGCTATTCTTTCTGTATCTTATTTACAAAACCACTGAATAAAAAATAAAACCAAGTCCCCTCCAAATGCTGACTATCATGAATCTCTACATGAGATATTGTATGAGTTTAAATTTAAATCCACTGTATTACTCAGTCTTCACATAATATTTTACTGTGGTTTACCTAATCAAAATATTTTAGTATTAGGGTCACATCATTCTAAAAAAAAAAACAAACAAAAACAAACTGAATTTTTTCTGATATGAGTTCTAGTGAGGAAAACTTGCAATTTTTTTCTATCCCTTCTTGCGTCCTTGAAAGTGGGATGGAATAATTTGTCTATGTTATCAGAATACAGAATAGTTTTTCAGTTAATATGCCCACCAGCATCCACTGTATAAAAAGGAATCATTAGTATTTCCATTTTTGTTTATATTTGAAATTCACACTCTTCATTGAGGTGCTGCTGCAAGATTGGCTAAACTAGCAAAATCCTTGTGTTTTCTTTCTATTCACAGAAAATTGCCTTCCCCACTGATTGTCCTCCCCCCTTGCCCATCTGAGAGACTGGATAAATAGAAACAATATCTCAGTCACCACTGCATAACACATCTAAACTTTCTGTGCTGTAACTACTGGTTTGAAACATCAGAGATACACAACAGCACAGTATTTCCTATGTGCAGACCTCTGTAGAAAACTCATTATGTCCAATCACTAGCCTACTGTGCAGGCATTTAAAAAAGAGTAGCCATCAATAAACATGTTATTTAAATTCAATGTAATATTCTTTTAGAGTCAAACAAATTATCAATATATTCTATGTGCTAACCAAACAGAGATACCAAGTGCCAAGGTATGTATTAACTGCAAGAACAGTTCATTGTCAGGTTTACTCTGGTCTGCTGTAGATCACAGCCCTGGTCACAGCAGAAAAAATATGCAACAAAATAATGGGTAGTTGGCCTAAAAAAACCTGTGGTGGAAATTCAGGAAGGGTCTTCCAGGGTATGTCTGCTTTGTTATATATTGCTGGAAAGAAAGCAACCCAAACTATTAACAAGTGTTTTAGTTTTCGTGTGCCATGTTTTAACAACTTTCAGTACATCCAGGAAAAAAAACAAAACAGACCTATATTCACATTTGATTTTTACATCATAATTTTTTTTTTCTTCTCTTAAAATGTCATTAATAATTGCTGACATGATTTTATATGCTGGAAAGTAAGAACACATTCAACTATGCTAATATGCCCAAAAAAACCCCAGGATGTATTAAAACCCCCTATATCTTCTAGGAAATGGCATAGTTAATATTAAAATTCTAATATTTTGAAATATAAAGTATTAAAATACAGTGCTTTAATAGAGCAGTTTGGTAAATTACCCTCTTTCATCCTCACTGATCCTAATGGGAAAAGAGGCCACTACCCATGCCAGTGTAAATTTACACCATGATTTATTTCCTTTCCGATATTACTGCTAAACTAGTGTCAAAACTAGAATTTGGTCGAAGGTCCAGGGAATAACTGTCTTTTTGTTTTCCAAACTTATATCCAGCAGTCCCAATACTGAGCTCTGTTACTTGTGATTTGGCCAGATGAACTTAACTATATTACTTCTGCAAGTTTGAGACTTCATATTTGTATGTCCACACATATAAACAGCAAGATTTTCTCCATGAAACTTTTTCCTTCTCATGTGGTAACATAAACCTTAAAAGAAACATAGATTGAAAAACTCCAGTTTAAATTCCAATTATTTTAATGTTTGTTTGTTTGTGAGTTTGTTGGGGGTTTTTTTGGGGGGTGGGGGGGTTAGTTGGTTTATTTTAGCTTTTGTTTCAGTTGTTTGTTTGTTTGTTTGTTTGTTTGTAATCAGTGAGTAGGTGTGGTTTTTTCAGAAATACTGTGATTTTTGAATGCAAGTTAGAATCCCCAGTAGGGCGGTATGGCAAAAGGGGAGGGAGGGGAAGAATTTAATGCAATATTCCAGAAGTAAAAATATCTGTATGCTTTGTTTTACTCTTCAGGTTGACTGCAATGGATAGATACTGTGTAAAACCAAGAAATTTAGCAAATCATAAATATCTCTAAGAAAGGTTTCTAATCTGGCTACATTGGCATGAACTGTTTCATCATTAAAACATATTTTCCTAAATCAAATGTCAAGAAATTTATGAGCAAATTAAGTTAATTATATAGATATTCTAGAATAATGCAACAGTCCTAGTAGAAGGGTATTTTAGAAGCATGCTGAATTCCCAGGGTTATAAAATCTATTTAGAAAGATAGTAAAGTAGAGGTATTTTAAGCAATCTGAGCACTCTTTTAATGTATTTAAACCATGCTCACATACTTAATTTTAAAAATCCAGTGCTTTTTATGTTCATTTAAATGTAGTGGAAAATGATATTGTGGGTCACAGTGCTTCCTTAAGTGAGTTCTCTCACTCTTATGTTCCTGTCAGTTTGTGATGTGCTATGAATGAAGTCTTTATGCCTCTTCAGCACAGTCGGCTGTAAATTAATAGGTGCAAAGAAAGCAATAGTGTTCTGTGAATTAAGTGTCAATTTAGTGCCTCTGTACTTCTCACTTCATACACGACTCACATGCTGGTGCTAACAGTTAAGTGGTCTCTGTGTCCTTACAGCTAAACACAGGCAAGAGATTGTATGGGTTTAGTCACTGCTATTAGCATGAAGCATATTTACCCTCCCATTTATTTTAAGGTCAAAATCCTTGCAAAACCTTCAACATCCTTTAATGCATACAGATACTAATATGTATTTAGATATTTATTATTTAACATGAAAAAACAACAAGAGATAAGTGATGCATTTCAGATATACTTCCTGCAAATACAAGCCTAAGAACTGCAAGCTTTCTATGTGAGATATTATCATAATCTAAACATATTTATTAAATGAGCTTTATATAGATTTGTCTTTGCAGCAGGACTCTATACAATATTTATTATTATTATTATTATAATCAGACTAACCTCAAAACCTCCTATTATATAAAATATATAATAGGAAGGAAAACTGTGGTCCTTATTTCCTCCAACACTTCCTTTTTTCCAGTGCAATTCAAGCAAATCACCTACAAATTTGGATGCTGCATTTCAGCTTATTTTTGAAACCACTACTTGCACTCTTTTTTCTTCTCTTCATTATGGCCATTTCAGCAGGTTCATCACTGCAAATAGCAGAGCTCATCTCTTTATATACTACATTATTTAATAAAAACTTAAATAATAATAAAAAAACCCAACAACCCAACATATTCCTCTGTATCAAAACAATTTTAAAAATGCCACTAGGATTCTGAAAGCAAAAGGAAGACAATGCCCAGGATGGTGGAAATAAATGTAAATCTGTCTTAATATGTTAATTCACCTGCAGGTTTCCTTTCTTAACCATATTCAAGTTTCATCTTCTCTCCTACATAAATTTTAGGGAGGTTGAACTGTTCACTACCTGTCTCATCCATGCTAATTTTTTTTAGATTTCCATAGACTCCAAAGGTACTGACCAGTGTTCACTGTATTTCCCCAAGCCTGCTAACGATTAGCTTACGACTGTGGATAATTCATTTTTTCAAGTAGGCATTTGAATGCCTGAAGAAAATCCATTTTGGAACATGATGATTTTGATAAATATAGCCAAGTACAAGATATATCACTGATGATAGCAGCTTCTTAATTTCTACAGTTTTTCCATAATAAGGATTAAGAAGCTGATTTTCTGTGTATGTTTGGGTTTAACAACTGCTTTTAAAAAGAGAAGAACTGGCTATAGACTCTGAATCAAAACTTGCTATTTCCACTCAGGGAATTTTAAAAGACTTTGGAGAGCAATACTTTTAGAACTAGAGTACACCAGTAGCCTGTATGACATGTTTAGTATACATAGCTGATGTCCTATGCAAAGCACTCTGCCAATTTTCAGTATAAATTCCCTAATAAGTGAGTGGGGATAATCCTTTCTGAGACTGCTTAACAGCTCTGAGACCAGCAAGACATTTTCTTCAAGATCACACAACTCCACAGGAACTGAAGTACAGCACTTTGTTTGCAAACTTTTGATACACCATTTTGACTATGACTAAACCGCATGGTTGACTTAACAAAAAATAAAAATGCTTGGGGATAAAAGTTTTTCAGCCCTTTATCTACCAGAAACCAGGATCAACTATGATTTGTCCATTCTTTTTTGGGCTAATTTTTAACAGATTTTAAGCTTAAACCAGCTTAACACAACAGGAAATGCCAAGGGAGGATGCAGAAATAGGACACGTTTGTGGGAATGAAGGGAGTAGTGGGAGCATAGGTATTGCCAACAAAAAGCAGCCATGAGAAACCCTGAGAGACAAGCATCAGTACCAAAGGCAGCAACTGACAGGACTCAGAAGATGGGGAAAGGATGTGTTCCACTGAGTCTTTTAAAGGGACACAGTGTTTGCCATATTATTTATTTTGCGTATTTTTCTGTCATTTATTCAGTTTGCAATATGTAAATTCCTTCTGATGCTGTCTGCTGTAGCAAGAGTTTGAACAAATTGTTATGGAAGAAATCCATTAGCAAAAATTTAGTTAACAGAAATTTAATTCTAATCAGGTAAATAAAAATAATATTATGAATTTAAAAATCTACAATGTTCTGTCAGGACCACTGTATTTTTCAGTCTTAAAAAACTCTTCTTACAGGCACACAATCTACATTAGCCACTCCCCATAAAATTTCTTTGCCCTGTGTCTTGAGGGTTTGGATCTAAATTGTGCTTTACAGTACATCAGTTTTAAACATTTTTTGTTGTTATATATATTTGATAGGTGGGGTTCAAGTGCTAGGTAACATCATTGCTAATTTTCAGATGTGATCGATTATGTAATTTTTACATGGTAAGTGAAAACTTTGCAACATGAAAGTCAATAGAAAGAATTTGAGGGTAACTATGCAACTTGTTTTCTTGAAAAACAAAACATGGTTTTGAAACCCCCAAACATGGTTCATGGCAGGTCAGACAGACAGGTTATCCAGTAGAGAAGCTTATTGGTTTCCTAACCAAAACAGCTAATAGGGGAAATCCAGTTAAAAGGTAGAGAAAAGTAAGAACTTCCAAAATTCCAAAAATGAGTAGGAAGCAATAGAAACCTTTATCAGTAACTCCAAGACAAGCTTATAACTTTGCAGAAATTCCCTGGTGGCATAAAAAAGGAATGATGGTCATGATGCCTCTAAAGAGGCTAAAAAAAGTAAGCAATTACACATAAATTAATAAAAATCTATTATTTTCCTCAAATGAAAAAGCTGGACTCTAACTGCCTTCCCTTTGTTGCATGGCCATGGCATATCTTTTCTCACCTGATGGAGAAGGAAGCAAAAAATAGTGCCTTATATTTGCACAGATATGGCCCAAGCCTTTTTCTGGTGTGGATCAGCTTTATTGGGGTGATCCACAAGTGATACATCTTTTAACAGCAAACCAATAGATGGTGCTCTTTAGCTGTCTAATTATGTAATTCTGAGCTAAACACTCAGCTCAGATGCCTGGATCCACTGCCATATGAGTCTATCAAAAAGGTGATCTAGACCACTCCATTACCTCATGCATTACTTTGCTATGAGCCCCTCACAAGGAGGGTGGTAATTAAGATAACAGATCTATAAACAGGACAGAAAGCATGCAAATCAAAATCTTGCTATTTTGAAATAAATCTCAGTGGCTTGGACTGGTGTATTTCGCTAGGAAACAGAAAATAATATCCAACTGTTATAGGAGATATTCATTAACACCAAAATAAGAAGTGAGTCTCAGATGACTCCAGGTACTTATGTCAAACTGTATGCCAAGATTATAGCAATTCATTAGTGCTGCTTCCAAATCACACATACATTTTTATGGCCTTTCACTATGATATTGAAATGATTTATAAGGAAGTCAGAATAACCTTAAAGGTAATTTTAAATAGTATTAGGAAATTAATTTAGACTAAAAAGTCTGAAGTGTAGTTCATTCTCCTGCTTTGGCAAATACTGACAAAAATGTGAAGGATAATAATTTTGGGTTTAAATTGAAGCACAGGAAGATAAAATCAGTATTGTAGGGTCAAAGAGGAAAAAATGAACAAAATTTGTCCAAAATTAGAATTCCGCATTAAAAAAGTAATAATTGTAGAATTATTCTTAGTATCATAATCACCTTTCGTGTATAGTATAACAGTCTAGGATAATTTGATGATCTTGTAAAAATTATGGCCAAGCCACACTTACATGAAAAAGCCTGAGTTGGACCTATCTATGTCCATGTGAATTGTTCAGCTTTACCTAACCAACAAATAAAAATAATAATAAACCCCAAACTTCCTTTGCAAGGAGGAGATCTGGGATATTCAATAGGAGGTTTTCCCTAAGTAATAGATTTCTATTTCAAAATTGTGTTCAGCTAAAGTCTGGATTTCTAAGATACTTCTTAATACTGTCTTTAGATCTAATCTTGATTTAATTTTAAGTACAGTATAACTTATGCAGAGGTCTAAAGGGACATGTTTGGAAATATTTTTAAAGTTATATTCAATGTTCAGAATATTTTTTGTGTGTGTGTGCTAATAATTAACAACAGAGGAGCTCTTCAGACCCAAAAGATCAACTGTTTGGTGGACTTTGAGATGGGCTCCACACATAGCAGAGGCAGCCTTTCTGTTATGTTCCCACAAGTACTGCTTGTGGCATTGCAGGCAATAGTTTATCAACACAAAATGAACTTATTGTACACCTAAAACTCCTTATGTAATAGCAAGTTAAGTAAATTATTCAAATTCAGAATTATTCCTTTCATCTACAGTCTAACTGATAGTACTTCTTTCACAGATTAAAAAATTAAATTAAATTAAATTTTAAATTTAAAATCTTTTACAGATTTTCTATGTCTTTCACATTCATTTTGCACTGATGTTCCTCTTTTTAAGCCTGTTGACACTTCTACTGATTCAAAGTAGAATTAAAAATGTGATCACCTATATTCATTCAAGATCCAGAACTACATAACTGCTCTCTAAAAAAAAAAAAGAACAAAAAACCCCTCAAAGAAACAAACAAACAAAAAACCTAAACAAATGAACCTTGAATAGCTTTAGACCTTCTAACTGTATCATATACATAAAATAAATAATATCTCTTAATTCTTTAATAAACTAATTCCATTAGGATGGACCATGTGAGTGATTTTAAAAATAAGAAAAGGTAAACAAATATCTTCTTCCTTATCAATGCACTGGAAAACAAACCAACAATCAGCTATATAGCATGGAAAGTAACTGAACATCTTATAGAAATGTGTGGCATATAAGTAATAGAAAAATAGTACTATTATATAGGAATAATATATATATATATATAATCTATATAATTACTATAAGATAAAATCTCTTATATACTTATTTTATAGATACATCAGATTATTTTCCTCCAGCATTTAGATTCCGCTTGTTCTTGCATTTCCATTGCTTTACATTAAAAAAGTCCATCATGTTTTTACTGCAATCATGCTGGAACTGCTTCTAACCATGCTGAGATGTTTGGAAAGGTAATCCAGACATATTGCATCATACACTGAAAACACTAAAGAATCATCAGTCTGAAATTACTTTCTTTATTCTTGCTCTCTTTCTAGCTTTTACAGTCCTCATATATGTATCTTTTTTTGCTTATTGTGCAGCAAATATCCCTTTAAGGGGAAAAACAATCCTAATTACTAGACTGTGTTAATGGAATACGTGTCTCCTATGTCTAAAGCTGTTGACATGGTGCCAGATACAATAAAAGGGGGTAATTTAAAAAAAAAAAAGTCACATTTTAAGATGATAACACCCTTAGACCATTAGTTTTAAATATGGAACAACTTCCCATTTAAACACACAGCTGATTTTAGCATATTACAGAATGCACTACATTTAGAATGGCTCTAATGTCGCTATGGTAACTGTTCTGGCTTAAATATAGCTGAATGTGTAGCTTCATTCCAAATTTTCCAATAATCTTTTAAACATTTCTTACAAAACTCCCCACAGATTCTCCAGACTTTCCTCAGTGATCCTGTACTAATCCTGTGCTGGTATCACTGCTACCAGTACTGTTTAGTACCTTCATTCATGACATGGAGAATGGGATAAAATGCACCCTCAGCAAGTTTGCTGATGACACCAAAATGTGTGGTGACATAGAGACACCTGAGGGATAGGATGCCATCCAGAGCTACCAGGACAAGCTCGAAAAGTTGGCCCGTGGAAAACTCAGGAGGGTCAAAATTGCCAAGTGCAAAGTGCTGCACCTGGGTCAGGACAACCCCTGATATCAATCCAGGCTGGGGGATGAACAGATAGAGAGCAGCCCTGCCAAGAAGGACTTGGAGGTGCTGGTAGATGAGAGGCTGGATATGAGTTGGCATCACATGGCCCAGAAAAGCAAACATGTCCTGGGCTGCAACCAAAGCTGCATGGTCAGCAGGGCAAAAGAGGGGATTCTGCCCATCTGCTCTGCTCTGGTGGGAACCATTGGAGTGCTGCATCCAGCTTTGGCTCAGCACAGGAAAGACACGGACCTGTTCAACCAAGTACAGAGGAGGGCCACAAAAATGGTAAGGCTTGAACACCTCTCATATGAGAAAAGGCTGAGAGAGTTGTGTCTGTTCAGTCTGGAAAGAGAAGGCTCTGCGGAGATCACATTTTAGCCTTTCAGTATTTAAAAAAGGTTTATGAGAAAGAGAGGAACAGATGTTTTTAGCAGAAATTGTTGTGAGAGGACAAGGGGTAATGATTTTAAAGAGGGGAGATTTAGACTACATATAAAGAAGATATTTTTTGACAATGAGGGTGGAGAAACATTGGAAAAGGCTGCCCTGAGAGGTGATGGATGCCCATCCCCAGAAACATTCAAGGTCAGAACTGAGCCACCTGATCCAGTTAAAGATGTCCTTGCTCACATCATTAGAGATAATCCTTCCAACCCAAAGTATTTCATGATTCTATGATCTTAGAAACACACAATAAATCCAGGTTTTAATAATCACTGCTAAATAATAATCACCAAAATACCACAGAAAACAAGAAAAATGTTGAGACTGTATTGTAGGAGAAATGAAATTCTTGTTATATCTCTGTTCCAAAGTAAAGCTGATCAATATTGCATGAGATCAATGCAGAATGCTTCCAATGCCTTCTGCTCATATTCTACTTCATCTATTATCAGAAATCAACAGTACAAGTATGTTGCAAATGTCTAATAGTCTCCTACATAAAATCAAATGGACAGACTTTTATGTTCTGTAGCTCAATTGCATTAGTTCTTCCCCTTCAAGATTTCAACTTCTGATCCTTAGAAGCCCTAAGAAGAAAACTGTCATTGATAATTGTGCATGTCTGTGCACGAGTGAGAGGCAAGGGGATACTCGCACATTGTACTTCAGACAGACATGAGAACTTAATTTGATACCAAGCTGCTTCACTGGCTACCAGAACACAACGTTTACTCATGTGGAAATGTTAGAGTAATCTTGTGACATAGATCTACAGGTGTCTTCAAAGTTTTAACATAGTAGCCAAGTATAGTTACCACATATTTTTACTGATAGATTTTCAGATGAGATGCTAGCTAGAACTTCACAATTATTAATATATTGCACTGTCTAGCCTGTTATGACGTCAAAATAATACTGGGATTGCTTCCTATCTTAGAAAGACATTCTGAATATAATAACTAACCGTCATCTGTGAGCAGATCTGCATTTTTCTAGGCTAATTTTTATAGCAATGGTGCATATGTCAAGCACAAGACATTCTCAGAGATGAAAAGGATGTAAAACCTGCACATGAAGGCTGCAAAGAAATAATAATACAAATTGTTCCACAACTTAATCCATTGCCACAGGCAGAACTATCGTCTTTTACTTACTACAGAGAATGTAGATTTAGTATTACAATTACTAATCCCTAATATTGCTAAGCAAACAGTTTTTACATCAGCTAACATAGCATAGTAATGCTTGCACACATGAGCACATGTAGTAAGACTGAATTACTGCCTATTCAAATAAGATGTCATCTATTGGCTGTCTATTTATTCCTGTTTTACTCAGGCTGACTTTTGCTCACTACTTTCATTGTTGAAGTACAATGCCATAATAAGTCATTCCACACACAACATCAGAAAATTCTTATACAAAGTTTAGATATGTAACATGAATTTAAATGCTCACTGATAAGATACCTCACAAGTATAAGTCTGGCACATGAGGAAAATATGAGGAAGGGCAGAGATGCTGAAAGGAATAGAAGCAAACTATATTTTTTTTCAGTTCTAAGAGGTGAAAGGGACCCAAAAAAAAAGCGTGAAAAAAGGTCATTAGTAAAGGTAGAAAATACCTTCAATATCCCCTAATATCTTTTCAGATAGGCACCAAGAAAAGAAAAAAAAGGAAGTGAGATCTTTACAAGAACTCTGACTTACCATATTGATGGTGCTTCTGTTCCACTGATCTCTAGGAAGTCATATCCTTCCTCTAACTGGAAGTCAGTAAAAACCAAAGCAATGGTGTCTCCTGGTTCAGCCAATATGGTCCAGGTGCAATCAGCATTATTCTCATACTCAGAAGGGAAGTGTGGACTTGAAATAGTTCCACTTGTCCCACGTAGTGTCCCTCCACAAGCTCCTTCAGCTGATGAACAGAATATCAATTACTAAAGAAGCTGCACTTCAAAAAAATGAAGCACCATCCTTGCTCCTGCCATAGCAAACCCAGCTCTTCTCTACCCACCGAGGACCCATAAATATATGCACACACAGAAACAAAATTTTATCCAGGTGAATGGAAGGGAATATTTTCTGGCCATTAAGCAGCAGAGGTTTTTGGTTTGGGTTTTCTGAATTTTTTTCCTTGTTGCTGCACTTTAGCACCAGGTCAAACAAGAATGAAGGTTAGCAGGGACATCTATTATGAGCTGACTTGGAAAAGCTGGCTCTGTGAATGTGTGCACAGAAGAAGCCTAAAAACAACTGGGCACAAAATCACAGAAACACAGTTAGACTCTGAGATACAAATTTAAAAATATTGAACAATTATTTTCTTTCACCTATTTCTTATAACAAAGAAAAACAAACCAAGAAACCAACAAAGCAAACAGGCAAACAAAAAAAAGAAAAAAAAAAAACCAAAAAAAACCCCCCACACCTGCAGAAAAAAATGTTCCTATAGATTTAAATGCAGTCTTAAAGTACGAAGTATTAATAACATCACACTATCCTTTTTCTTTTTTTTTTTTTTTTCCAAATCAGGATGTTTACAGATGACAAATAAATTCAGAAGGTTTTGTTGCCAGATGGATCTTCCAAAGTTCATGCATCATCAGTTAATAATATATATTTTTAATGAACATTAACATTTTTTTTAATTAAAAAATTGGATTTTTCCCCTAAATCTTGAATGTTTTTTAATTTTTTTGCCAAGGGATTTAGGAATTCTATTGTATTTTCCTTACTTAGTAAGATTTCATTGAAAGCTTTAAAAACTTTCCAATTATCAGCAGTATTTGGTATTAAAACATATAATTAAAAATTCCCAAGAAAATACATCATCCATACAATTCATTGACATAAGAAATTAAAAAACCATCAGGTGGCTTTTGCTGTTTGATAATGTGGCTATGAAAGCCAAAAAAAATAGTAATTAAAAATATGTCTGCAGAGGTGAAGGATCAGAAGATAAGCATTTTATTTTTATCTGTTTTATCATCTCTACTTACTGCTACTACCATTAGGCATTATTTGCATACTCTAAGTGCATGTGGAGATTCAAAAACGCATAGCTTGGCAAGGTGTATAATACGAGGAACTTAAAGTCTAATTAGAATAATAATTGAAGAGCTAATTAAGACAACAGAAAGGGGTAAGAGTAGAGCTGCTCTTCTCAATCATAATTGAAAGCCTGTCAGTGAAAGTGTGTTTTAAAAGAAGATTCAAAAGAAAAAATTATTTGTGAATCAAAGGAAGAATACTGGGGATGGCCATTAGAAAAAGGAGACTATTAAAAGGGGTTAAATAGCCAGTAAGTGACTGAAATAAAAAGAAGAATTGGAAGAAAGGTAGAAACAGAATAATTTCTTTAATGTTTAAGTAATGTATACAGCATTAATTTGACTAAAAAGGAGAAAGCTGCTGAAGGGCTCAAACAGGTATCTATCTTTACTCTTCTACATACAATGTAAATTTAGACATATACAAATGCAACATAACCTTAGTTACCAAAGCCTTATTAATTTAATTTCTTGGCATAGAAATTTTTCAGAGGCGTTCATATCTTTTCAATAGATTTCATTTCTTACTTTCTAGACCCTGATATTAATCAGTGTGTGTTCTTTTATAAAATGAAGGAATACATCTAGAAAAGATTGACTTTCCTAAAAGATTTCTTTTTGTTGAAAATCAGGTGGTGAAATCAGGCCATTTCTGTGATTCTTTCCTCAATTTCTGGCTTTTAATGCAGTGTATATTCAAAGGGCCATTGTGCCTCTGAGTAATGAAAGGAGGAAAGGAAGTGAAAAGTAAAGAACCATGGATAAAACTGAGAAACTAAGTAAAATATCCTGGTGCATAATGCCTTCAAAGATTAAAATAATTTGAAAACTACTGTAAATCTGTAGTCAATCAGAAAGGAGAATTGAGTTTTGTTACTGAATATCTAAAATTACTCTTTTTTCCCAGTGTTTGTGTGTGTGTGCGTGTGTGTGTGTTTTGGGGTTTTTGTTGTTGTTTCACTTTTGCTTTCTTGTTTTTTTCTTTTATTCAACAACTTTCTAGCATTTCATTTCAGGTCATCGTCCAACCCAGTAAAGAGAAACAAATTAGCTTCATATATCTAGTACCTGCACTTTTAAGTATCAGTTCCACCTGTATTCTTGAAAGACAGCAAGAAGACTTTTCCCATGCAGGGTAACCAGAAAGATGAGCAACATCTTAAGCCAGCCATATCTCTTTGGTATTAGCTGCTGCTGTTAAATTTTGTTATGACAGCATTCTCAATTATACCATCTCCCACTGTGTTTATACTGACATTAAGTAACATACTAATGGTAAATACAGTACTCCTCACTGTTTCTGCTACAGAGCTCTTGAATAATCTTTGAGCTCTAAAGCTCAGAATTTTACAGCAGAAATGTAGATTATTATTTCTGGCAACCACGTGCAAAAATCTAAATTTTATACACTGTGCATTACAATGAAAGCCAAAGGAACACAGACTACTACAGCTATCTGCCTTAAGGGATGCACAGCCCTTTAATCTATTCACCATTCTGAAGAGGTTTGCAAGAAATCAAGCTAACACAGAAACAGAAAGATAACATTACTCAGCTAGGTAAGACCACAGAAATCAGCTTGAACCAGAGTATTTTCTCTCTGACAGAGAGAGTGGATATACTTCAGGAATTTCCTTCATCACAAGTGGCACACAGGCACTAAGGCAACCAGACTGTTGAAGAGTAAAGTATAATACATTACTTAAGGGAGTGCAGGCAGGGAGGATGCGGCTACACTGCTCAGAGGGTAGGACACAAACCATCTGCTCTTACACAGCTGGTCCCAGAGAGAGGTGGCCTCCTTGGATTGATCATCATTTCTGACCATGGCCTTCTCTAAGCCATGCTTTTGAGAGTTAGAGCAGTGCTCAGGATTCTTAGTGCATCGCTGTGCTTGCAGTAATTTGATAGCAGATAGTGCCTGGGGCTTCGTGAATTCAAACTCTATGTGATTTACAAATTGCATTTTAAAATGTTCAAGTAATTAATTCCAAACACTTATGGTTATTTTCAAGTTGTAAGCAACTGCACAAAGTGCTGTTTGTATCAGCATAAATGACTACTTGAAGTATAAAGCTACAAACATTTGGATCTCTCAGTAGACAGGAATTAAGTGCTCTGAATTTAGAGAATATGCATCTCATATAAAGTACACATGCAAAAACATATGGCTGGCACCACTTGACAAAAATATGTATACTGTATAGATGTGTAGCTTAGACAAAACAGATAAACATATCCATCGCATGCAAAAAAATCAAAAGTACGACTATGGAAATCAATGAAAAACCTTTTATTTTTCTTCAAGCTAGAAAGAATAATTTCACCAAAAATAATAATCTGACAATTTTAGTAAGCTGTGTTTTGCATAAATGAGTCTTGCGACAAGAGGCAAGCCTTGATGAACAGATAGCCAAGTATGAAGCAAAAACAAAACCAGTATCTTAGAAAACTTTCTTCGAATTGCTTTAGGTATTTTTGAACATTCAATCATTTTTACAAGACTTTTCTCTCCTCACCACAAAAATGCCTTCCAGAGTGCAATGTTCTGTATTCCCTATGTGTTTTTTAATATATGAGATAATAAAATGTTTAGGCAAATAAAATAACATTTATGCATAATAAAAACAAAATAAAACAAAGCAAAAACCTTAATATTCACCTAAACTTTCAAACTTAATTTAAAATCTTTCAAAATTAATTTAGAATTTGAATTTAAATATTTGAATTGGCTTTTCTACTTGAGTTTATATTGAAAGGCCTTCATGTGAAAAACCACATTATCACACTACTCTTGGAACATAAGTGATAAAAACACAGTGCTGATTTAAAATACAAAATTCATAGTAATAAAGTTTTTTCTTCTTGTGTCATTAGCAGTCATTTCCTTATCTATCATTAGCAATAACATAGGTGCAATTAAAAACTTGAGTGGAATTTTATGAATCGTCATCAAATGCCATATTGTCATTTTGAGTCACATTTTATAAGTCTTATCAATTAAAGAAAATTGCAGCTTTAGATGGTTCTAAATGAACCATGGGCCTTAATTATTTAGCAAGCCTTATTAAAAGCTTCTCTGAAATATTTCCTTCTTTATGGAGGCTGGAGAGTACATCCATGAAGAGACATCTGGGGGTTTGGGTCCATGGCAGAGATTTATTCAATTCTTTATTAAATGGCATTTTTCTGTAGTTTTATTTTGTGACAAAGTAGATAATTGTACCTCATTTAAAAAAAAAATCTTCAGTACAAAGAACATGTCTATGAAATAATGATGAATGATTACTTTCACAAGCACGTGCTCTGTGTATTTTCAAAATGTTAATACAAGGAGTTTGGTAATAACTTTTCTAAAATAGGACTTTAAAATTACCATTTTAAAATGTCTTACTGACAAAAACCTAAAAAACAAGCCATAGAATATAAATGAAAAGTTTAAAAGTAAATATTAACATGTCACTGCCAACTGTCAAGCTGCTAAACTGCAGATTCAGAATGACCAAACACATCACAAAGTGTTACAATGATGCAGCATTATGCATTCATCTGATAATTCATTTATCTAATTTAATTCCAACAGGCACACAACAATTTAACTGTCAAAATATGCACCTTTACTTCCTTATCTTCTTTACTATTTTAGTTTTTTACTGACTTTATTTTGAATTGGTAAAAGCCAACACCTCTGATTCTTATCTGTGTTACAAAAAATAGACACTTGCTAGAATATGCTTGGGTTTTTTCTATCATCACTTGAATCCAGATGTACTGAATCCCAGCTAAGTGCTCCAATCAGTTTGTCTCCCTTTCTCAATTTCTTCTCTTGCTGTTGATCAACTTCACATAAATTAAATACTCATTAGACCATGCATCTAAGATTAATTTTATTTCTCTCTCCATGGTTGTCAAAGGGCACTTCAAAATAATTTGAATTGCTCTCTAAGTAGAATTTATTGTGGTTTAGCAAAACAGAATCTATTTTACATATATTAAATAATCATATTTCTCACATGAAGCTAATAGTATGTACAAAATAGAAACACACAAATTGTTGCAATTTGTTTAGGGACCTGTGGGCAACCATTACAGCTGTAGCACTACTTTGAACATTTTAGCTTTGAGATTCCAGTGAGCTTGATCTAAGTAGACCCCAGCAGGGTCATTCTACAGCTATGGGCCCTGAGAATACTGGACTCAGATGGGTAATCTTCCACAGGTTGGTTTCATTTTGTAAACATTTTGCTTTATTTAGTGAGCTTTAATTATTTATTCTATCATATTAGTTTATTATATTATAAAGATCTATTTCCTCTCCATCCACACAGATGGAGATATCCAGAGGATATCTGATCTATTAGTCAAAAAATTAACATATTTCCAATAATACAGAAATAGTGATGGACTAATTATTTGCTATCCTGGTAGAAAAGTTCATTTATTAATTGATAGTTTGTACTTGAGCAAACTTAAAATCAAAACCTCAAGTCTAACATGATTTTGATGTAAAAACTTGGTTTTAAGAGAAGAGACTTAATTTAAGAAGTTTAAAAAATAATCAGCAATAATCTCATACTCTCTCCCCCACAAAAATAAAAGATCAGTCTTTTGGATATCTTGTAAATATTATCTTCTTTTTCATTTAAGTATCATAAACTATTTTCAAGTGATATGACTGTCCTTCTTTTGAGAACATATTTTTGATGCTCATAATGATCCCTTACAGTAACAGTCTGCAACAAATGAACAGTAAAGTCCTAATTTTAAAGCAAAAAGATAAAAGGCTGAATTCTTTGAGACCAAATTAATGATTGTTGAAAATTTCACATTTTTTTAATAATTAGGAAATTTAATCCTTTATTCCCAGAACTTTATGGGCAGTTGTCAAATCCTTCATTTTTTATTACTGTCTCTGAGGTAGTGAAATGAAAACATTTTTAACAAATGAATCTTTCTCTGATCTTAACTTTGCTCATATTGCTTATGGTCAGGCTGAAGTTTTGTTTTCTATTCTTTGACTTTACTGTATCATTCTGGATACCTCTGGTATGTTTTCATTGTGCTGGTCATCTCATTTTTTCACTAGTTCCCAGCTTCCAGGTCCCCCTTATTTCACAGATCAAGAATTGACCTGGCATATTTTCATTTTTTTTTATCAGGTCCCTCCATACCTACTGACACATGCTAGAACAAGAACTTATATATTGTGTAAATACACACACACACAGAGATTTATAAAGCAACTTCTCTCTGTGACCATAAATCAGTTGGGTGTGATCTACTAGTCCTGCACTACCATGTAAGAAATTACACAGTATCTGCTTTGCTATCTGCCTTTCCCGAAACACTTCTCTGACTTCTTATATGACTACTTACAACCAGGGCTTTTTCCAATTTTCATCTCAATGTAAAGTCTGCACCAAATCAGTTTATTCTGGAAATGAACAGAATTGCTCAGACAGGAATATATTATGTCATTATAAAAATTGGAGGCAATAGGGTGGATATAGGGAAAATATTCTCATTTAATCACATAATCTAGTATCAATAAGGAAAATTATTTGAAAATTTTTTTTTTATTTCCCTTTTTATTTTTTTTTTTTCATTGTAAACATGGATAAATATGGGATCAGGACATCTTTTTCTCCTCCTTAAACTTATAAAACAGCATTTGTCTAAACATCAGAGGCTGAGAAGAAATTCTAAAAGATAATTGCTTGCTACCTCTGAAGGTATGCATAATAACAAAACCATCAAATTCTCCTTGCTATTTTTTTTCCAAAACATCAGCTCTGCATGCAGTTTATTTAACTCTAAGTGAATTACAGACTCTTTTTTCCTTTCTTCTAGTATCTAGGAATACATGTTTTGGTTTTATATATATATATAAAGATACATGTGTGTGTGGGGGTGGATGGGGGTGTGTGCGTGTAAAAATATATATTTTAACCACAATATTTCTCCAAAAATAGTTCTTAAATCTAAAAATCTTAAACATGATTATTACTTGTTCTTTTTGGACTTTTCTGACATAGAATGGTTTTTACTTTATTTTCTTCTTTATTTTTCCTCCAGTAGATGGATGTGTTTTTAATGATAATATGTTACATGTTCTTCCCTTCACAGCTATTTTTATTGTGAGAAAAAGCTTACCATTGTAATATCACTAATCCAATTTGTATTCCTAATGTTAGCTTCATAAAAATCTCGACTCATGCAACTCTAATTAACTAGGGATTCTCAAAATTACTGAGAATTGAGAACCTAATTATACAAAATTCATTTAGAAGTAGTCACATATCATAAATCAGCTATTAGTGGAGCTACTGAAGAAAATGAAATTAACTTTCAAAATCTTTCAGACTTGTACTGCACAGTATTTCAACCTCAAGATAAAGAAAGCTAATGTTTTGGGTGATTTTAGTTGAGACTGATGTTAGTGTAGTTGAGACTGAGACAACAGCAACTTTTTTAGTTCTCAGGAAAAAAGACATATTAACAGAATATAAGTAACAGAAAAATAGGTGGGCGATTGATTCTCTCTGAATGTTTCTGTAAACCACCTATACATATTTTTTGCAGAAACTCACTTCCCAGCTTTCTTATAATAGTTGAAAAGTCCATAGTTGCTCTTATTTACCTTATGGAAAAATAGTTACCTCATCTTCCAGGATTTACTTGTAAACTTTTATCTAGGGGTTGTTTTCCATTTGGGGGATTGGTGTTTTTTTATTGAAAGAAAACAGAAAAGAAAAAAAAAGAAAGAAATGTCTTGACAGTAAAATTCTCTAAACTTTCTAAAAATGGCACTGACTCATTTGACTTCTGTTCAGACTGTATTCTAAGTCATCAATGAGCCTTCAGCACAGTCCAGCTCCACCACTCTCACTATGGCTGTACTTTAAAAAGAGAACTTCTGAAACTGAGCTGCAGCCACAGAAACAAAATGTCAAATACAAGAATCAATGCTGTCTACATTTTCCAGGAGACTTAGTAATCCACTAGGAATTCTTCTAGCAAAAACAGCAGTTATACAATGTATAAGTTATGGGGCACCAGCTTCTTAATGTTTCTGGAATTATTATGCAACAAAACTGCAGAAAGTGGTATTTTTTCAGCATCAGCAAAACTAGGGAAACATACCACGGAGAACAAGGCTGCTATGATTTTTTAGTGTCTAAGCCTCAGAGCTTTATTTAACTCTGTTATATTATCTTGAATGTGTGCCATGAAATTAGTTTATGATGACAAGAAAGAAGAATACCAGCTGGAAACAGAACTGTAACAAAAGATGCTTTCATGGAAAAGATCAAGGTTCTTAGAGAAACAATAGGGGAACATGGCTTGCTTGAAGACATAGTGAGTGGAAAGGGCTACCTCATGGCATATGTTCCGGACTGATAAAATGAAAGAAAATAAGGAATGTCTAAAATCCCTCATCAAATCCGCATTCCACATAAATTCTAAATATTCACTGAGGCAATGGCTCAGCTCACATAAGTCATTAACTGTTAAATAACTTTTCTGTTATGAACCTCATTCCTTGTCAGAATGTACACAGAATTCTTTGGATTTCATGTAAGTTCTGCAGGAGGTTTAGGACTACACTTGATTTTTTATTAAAAGGTTAAATTCACAGAGTTACAAATTATGGACAGAATTTCAGTTCCATTAAAGATATTTGTATGCAGGCAAACACTGCCAAAACAGACAGTATATGCAGAAATATAGGAATTATTTTGTAGACACTGATAATACCTGAACTTATGTATATTTTTCTGATACGTTTGCTTCCTTTTACTAAAAGGAGAATAAAGCCAAAAGCAAACATATAAGATTAGAGACTGAATGGTTAGAATTTATTTTTTAATTTCTGTTTTGAAGCACTAGTAAAAGAAATGTCCATTGACAACTGCTTGAAATCAAACACAAAAAGCAGATCTGGCCAAAATATTTGTTGAGCTTTTTGATTATTAACACTTGCATTTGTTTTAGAGCACAGAAAAGCACAGAATATTTCTTTGCTGTGATGAATTACGATATAAGAGCCCTCAGCCACAAGTAAACATTTCTGGATAAAACAACTGCCCTTTGTTCTCATCCAATTGAGTACCAATAATGTTGCCAAAGGAGTTGTAGTAGGAGCAGTAAAGGGTGTCCACAGGTAGAAGAACAGGCTGAAGAGAACAGGAGACCAGAGGGGCTTTTCCTAACACAATGGGAGAAGTTCAGGTAGGAGTATGAGGTTCCAGTAGAACAGCACTTTACTGAGGAACTGGTGCTGAGGCACAGGGTTTTGACCTCTTTGACCACAGGATCCCCTTCAAGAAATGAGGACAGGAGGGGAAACATAGGATCTGCCTGGCTGAACAGGGCAAGAGTTTTGCTGACCCAGTGAAGAGAGCTCTAAACCAATTTTGCCATGGACACATGCTAAAACATAAAGGCAAATGTGAGAGCAGTCCCAGGGGAGAAGACTTGGCACGAGGCAATGAATGTTTCTCTCCCTCCCCCTCACAAAGCAACATAAAGCCATTTGAAGTGCCTGAATGCTCCATGGGACACACACTGGACAAACTGGAAGCGCATATATAGCCACAGAATTGTGGTGTTATTGAGATCAGAGATTTCATGGGACAGTTCTCTTGACTGGAGGGCTGAAATGGGTAGCCACAAACTCTTAGGAAACGCAGGAAAAAAAGGGGAGGCTGCACCTGAAACAAAGTAGGAACTGGAATTAACAGAACCTTCTCTGTTGCACCATAGGCAATCAGCTCTTGAGCTCCTGAGGGCTAGAATGAGAAGGGAAAGTCAAGTGGGAGGTCATAATGGTGAATATCTGCTACAGGCCATCTGACTGAGCAGTGATCAAAACTTCTAAGAAGTTTCCCAGACACATGGTCTGGTTATCATTAGAGACTTTAATCACCCCAGCATCTCTGGGCATGGCAGCATAGCAGAGGGCAAGCAATGCACTAGATATTGATGTAACTTTTTTAAAATGCAGGTACTGGACAGGCCAACCTGGTGTAGGAGCAAAGAACATTCACATAAGTGATATTCAACAGCAGCTATAGTCACAGTAACCATTAACTGAATATCTTGAGGGAAAGGCAATTTGTAGAATCAGCTCCTTGGACTTCAGCAGAACAGATTTCAACTTATTTGTGAAGTGACAAACAGGATGTCATGGGCTGATGTCTTGAAGGGCAGGACTGCCATTCAGACAGACGTTTATGGCAGGATTTAACAAGCTGGAAGAATCACAGAAATCTCATGAGATTCCAAAACAGAAATGCAAAGTCCTATACCTGGAACATGATCATCCCATACAAAAACTATTAGCTAGGTGACAGCTCTGACAAAAGAACCTGAAGTCCTGGTGAAACACAAGCTGAGTGTGTGGTGCACCCCTGCCGTATTGAAAGTTTACCTTGTATGGGGTGCATGAGCAAGAGCACAGCACAGCACAGCAGCTGAAGAGAGAGAATTCATCAGCCTGACACTTAAGAGGCCCCATCTAGAGTGCTTTGTCCAACCTAGGGTACTTCAGCACAAAAGAGACGCTGACACTGACAGACAAAAACAAGCCAAGAGGAGGGCCACTAAAGCTTCGAGATGCTGAAGAACACGTTGTATGAGACAAGAGGATGAAGGAAAAGGATTTTTCAGCCTAGAAAAGTAGAGGGTGTGTGAAAATCTAACAGCACTGTTAGTTTAGGTAAGAGCCAGAATGGAAACAGAATCTTTTCATAGCCCCAAAACAGGGAAAGAGGAAATAGACATAATCTGTAAAATTCTAATTTAAATTTCACATGGGAACTGTAACATGTTTCCAGAGGGACTTTAGAATCTTCATCCATGAAGAAATTAAATTTTCAACACGGCAAAAACCTGAGCAATATGACACAACTTTGAAGTTACCCAATCTCTGAGCAGGAATGAGACTCAAAGGGAATGGACCACCTTCAAATTTACATCACTGAAGCTGTTTTCCGGGCCAGGTCCTGTTATGAAATTGATATGGCTATGCCCCATGTAAACAGAAAGGAAAAAAGAAAAGTAGATAATATCTATCTCTGAAGCAAACTCTGGAGGGTAACTGCTTGAGTTATTACAGTTTTAAATGGTGTTGATTTTTAGGCAGTATATTAGTACACATATTGAGGGTAAAAAACAACCTCAAAATAAATTTATTTAATCTGCCGTTTGTATTTAAAAAATATTTTAAATTTACCTCTGCAAAAAGGAACTGGAAAATCCCACGATGCACCATTCCCAGGACTCACAATACATGTCAACATGGCATGGCCTTCTAGGATATAACCAGAGATACAGCTATATCGGATTTTATCTCCAATATTGAATCTGGTTCCATGAAGTACTCCTTTAGGTATTTCTCCTGGGTTGCCACATGTATGACTCGGTAATACTGTCAAAAGAAAGAATGAAATACATCACAGTTAAAATTTGTACAATTAAATAATAGTACTTGTCCAACAATTTTGTTGTTGTTGTTGTTGTTGTTGTTGTTGTTGTTGTTGTTGTTGTTGTTGTTGTTGTTGTTG